>JALBWW010000002.1:12807500-13407500 GCA_023212625.1 Styphnolobium japonicum
ACATTTTGTTATCCACAAAGGTCGCTCATGTCGTTTGAAATCTAAGATGATTGTTTATTATAATGCACTATTGCCATTTGTTTTATATATGCTCTGGGATTTCATGGTCAGATGAGGCTATCCCCAGTTGAATCCAAACCATGACACGAATAAATTAAGCATCTTCATTTGGTTGGGTCACTATTAATAACGCCATTTGCATTTGTTTAGAAACTAGTGGCGGAGATGCCTTTGAAAAGGGTTCACCGTGATGTATAAAATGTTTTGCGTTGTTTAATGCTGAATTAGTCAACCGCGAGAAACAATTATCATGTGAAGTTGTGGACGTTGTCATTAGTGATGTTTTATGGTATAATCCAAGGTGGTTAATGATGGGATGAGGGGAAGCATTTTATAGTTTATTGAATACGTGACAGGCGTTATTATTAACCAATCGCATAGATCTTGCCTCAGTACAAGTCTATGTTCATCAAACATTTTGTTTTGTTGTTGTTGAATAAAGTTAGCTGATGTGTCACGTTAGGGAACCGACCATGATTTATCAGTCTCGTGCTCACATTAATGAGGCCAAATGGCTTAGTTTATTCAATGGCTGCTATTCTTTGGATACTAATGTTAATTTCCTTAATGAATTCTTGCAACTGATGTGAATTTGCTTCTGTGGGATATCAAAACAGGTGCGATCGAATTCTGTGGAAGGGGGAAGGCCTTAAGCAGATGTGGTATGTTCGAGGAGAATCCAAATTCTCGGACCACAGGCCTGTGTATTCACTATTCTCGGTTCAAGTGGACTTGACAAGCAAGAATCTCACTACCTCTGCTGCCACCACATCTATCCCTAGGTCCTGCCCCTCAAAACCCTTGACAAATGCTGCTTTGTCATCGACTTGCGCTGCTAAAGTCCAGGTAGAAGAGCAGCTCTTGTTACTAACGAGGGCACAAAGTTGCATAGACACCGCACCCAGGTTCTGAGTCCATAGGGCACTTTCCGATAAAGTAAACTGACACGATCGCCAAGTAGCCGCAGCTCGCTGTGTGCCCTGACAATTAACGGTTAATGACGGCGTGCGAGGCGGGGATGCCATGTACTGACCAAAGGTTCAGGGTTGTGTTCCTCACTTTTTTGTTGGAACACATGAACAGAGTAAAAAACTCGCGTGTCTTGGCATGTATCTTACTCTTTATTTGGATCAAGAGAGAAAATGAAAATTTGTTTGGATGAGTGAGTGAGAAAAGAGAAAGGACTAAAACAAAAAAGTACTGATGTCATATTTGCAAAAGATTATTTTTTTCTCATAATAGTATTTTGTTTTTTTAAATTTATAAAAGCTGTAATGTGTAAAGTTTATTAAATTTGATTAAAATGTATAAAATTAATTATAAGTGAAGATTATTTTTTTAAAGCTTTATTTTAAACATTTTGATTAAGTGATTTTAACTTATTTTAAAAATTTTGACAGAAAAATATTTTGTTTAATTAGATAACTTTTTTAATTATTTTATATATCTTTTTGGTAATTTAATACATAAAAATAATTGTCACGACCAAAAAAATCACGACGGGAAATGGCGAGAGTAAAAAAGTAGTTGTTTTAAAAAAAAACAACAATAGAGTCGTCACCAATCTTTTATTGGGTAGGGAAAATGACTGGTAAAATTCTTTTAAAAAATAGATTTAAAATAAAATAAAAACAAAAGGTCTGCGAAAATCAGATAGGGTTTGAGATTCGATTATGCACAGGGAATGGTAAAAACTTAATTCCACAGCAATCCTGATA
This sequence comes from Styphnolobium japonicum, assembly GCA_023212625.1. Taxonomy (NCBI): domain Eukaryota; kingdom Viridiplantae; phylum Streptophyta; class Magnoliopsida; order Fabales; family Fabaceae; genus Styphnolobium; species Styphnolobium japonicum. Next base: position 12,809,279 of record JALBWW010000002.1, read on the forward strand.
CATCCGTTTTATCGGTTACCTTTAGTTGTGCAAATTTAATAACCTTAATAATATTTGATTTACCCCCTAAATAAAATGAGTCAAATAATTGAAATAAAAATTAAATTTTATAACTTGCGAATTTAAAGAAAAAAATGTTTACAGGTTTGGTGGAAGAGAATAATAAATAAATAAAATATTTACATATTTGGCTTGACTTGCGGACCTACGTATCTCCTTATACAATGGGGAATTCAAAGCCACGTAGTTCTTTTTAATTATGCGTTGATTAAAATTAAAAAAAATAATTGCTTTAAATTAATTGATTAAAAGAGAGATAATGAAAATGATTTGATTAGAAAAAGAAATTTTGTGAGCGTATCCTACATGGGATGAAAAGTGGTACTAAACCCACTGATCCACCCTAAGCAAACGTCTAGTGGGTACTTGACCCCTGAAGACGACTAATGTAGTTTGTGGCGTTAGACCACTTAAAGAAAAGAACTTATTGGTTTGTCCTAAGCAGGGTGAAAGGTAATATTAAGCTCATTGATTTACCCCAAAAGAGTTGCTTAGTGGATATTTGATCCTTGAAGACAATTAACGTAAATTTGTGGCATTGGACCACTTAAGATAAAATTACCAAGTGGATACTTGACCCCTGAAGACAACTGACCCGAATTATTATGGCGTTTGTCCATTTTAATAAAAAGGGAAAGCTTGGTTAACGTGTCCCTAATGGGAAGGAATGTGGTACTAGGCCTACTGATCCACCCAAAAGACAACTGCCTAGTGGATACTTAATCCCTGAAGGTAAATAAACACAATTTATTAATTAATTAGCTAAAGCGAGTTATTGCTCTCCTCTAAATTTTATTTGTGAAAATTAGGAGAGCAAATAACAAAGTTTTTACATCATCTAACAAATAAGAAGTGACAATACTGAGAAAAAACAAACAAACAATTGATAAAAATAAAAATAAAAGAATAATAAAACACTAATAATAATATAAAAATAGAAATAGTCCCAAAAGTACGCCTGACATAATACTTTAACCCCCAATCATGTTTTGCGTAAGTGTGTCTTTACAAGATATTAGTCAATTTTAAATGCTTTATTCGACAACACATACAAATGAGAACACCATCATATTTAACAAAATAAGAAAGTGACTTGGCTGTTCTTAAACCAATACGTACAGCAGCAGGTCTACATAACCTTGTCATCTAATTAGCTAGAACTAGGCATCTCCATTTCAAACTGAAGGCAGAGCAAACAGGCCGCAAACATTTCCTAACAATCTAACAAGCTAAAATAATAGGCCCCAAAAAGTGTTAGAACACAACAACAACATTTATCAATATACTTGGTGACCATATACATGCCTAGAGATTGGGTATTTTAACATCTAACCAACAAAATGAGAAATTTCTTATTGAAACCAGCCCCTAAATAGAAACAAGTTCAAATGGTACGAGCACAGGCAAACCTTATTACACTTTAAGAGACTCAAAACAAGATCCAAGTAGCCTATGAAATGACCCCCAAAACGCAGTTAACCACAAACAAACTCAATATTCTAAAAGCCGCACCCGACCATGATTCAAATATCAATTCACAGTTCCGACATATTAGTCAAATAATAAGATAAATTTCAAACCTTAACCCACTCAACATTCATATGCTGAAGAATAAATTTATTTCAAACTCTTCAATATGTAAACAGATATGACGTATTCTGATCACAACAGCATAATAAACAGTAGCATAGAAGGTAAAAAGAATCATAAAAAGGAATAAAATTGTTAGTTTTAGAAAGGATGATTAATTATGAGTTTAGTTTGTAAGGAGCAATAGTTGTAGAAAAGGAAATTTTATTGATGGAATGAGATACAAGGCTATTAGTATGTATAGTCTTGATGGCTTTGGCTTTGATTTTGGCTTTGGCTTGCAACAAATGTGCAAGTGCCTTGCCTATTTATAGTAATTCTACCTCCTTAATGGACGATAGAGATTAAGCCAAGTGTACGGTGGTGATGAGGTTCTAGAACCTTCCCACCTCTTTACTCTAAGATATTTACATACAACCTTCTAGAGGTTTATAGAGAATCTTGGAGTCTTGTCCAAGAGTCTAGAAACTTCTTAGTGCCTAGAGTTTTCTAGAACCTTCCATAAGATTCTAGATTATTCCAAAGTGTTCTAGAATGTTCTAGAGTGCTCTAGAATGTTCTTCAAGGTTCTAGAATATTCTAGAGACTTCTAGATTCTTCTAGCAATCTCTCCAAGCACCAACCATTGTGACTTGACTTTAGCTTGCTGCTACTCTTGAAGATTCTAGAATGTGCATCATTTTCTAACAAAAATCCCACTAACCCTCACCATAATATCAACTAACACAGATATGTCATGATAAGCTAGGAACGTAATAAATCCTATCAGTAGTTCTCAGCTTGCAATATAAGGTAACATGAACCAGATAAACACAGGGTTTCATTCACAATAACATCATTTAATCACATTACAAATCAGAAGCACGCCAACAAGCATAGGGTCCATATATCTATTCCTGCTTCAATATTAGCGTTTTAAGCACAAACAAAGGAAGTAAGCATATAGGTTACCCAGAATGCTTGAAAATCCTAAGCAAGTATTGCTCTGCTTGGTTCCTCTTTTGCAGACCCAAAAACTCCCTAATATCCTTCTTCCTCCCGAGACCCCTCTTTCACTATCCAAATACAATACCAATCCGAAAAATTCCCCTTTTATAACAGAACCCTAACCCTTTATTTATACAAAACTCATAATACTAATAAAATACATAAATGAAATAAAAATAAAAATGAAATAATAAAATAAAATAAAAATAAAACCAAATTTATTCTCTGTACACGATCCAGCAGGGGGCTGCCGGTCTTGATTCGGGGGGAAGGGCGCGGAGCAGATGCAAGTGGTGGTACGGAGCGGTTGGGTGCTGCTCCCATGATCACAGGCGCTGCAGAGAGTGCGGCGCGGCTGACTTGGCAGAGGGATGAGGTGCAGGGGTGAGGCGCAACAAGGTTGGTGATGGAGCAAGTTGGTACGGTAGCTGCGCGGCTGACATGGGGAAGGGCGACGGCAGAGGACGTGGGGCGGCTTGGTGCTGTGCCACCATGGGGAAAAGGGGAGGGGGCGGCGCAGCAAAGGGGAGCTCTGCTAGGGCTTGGGGAAAAGAAAAGAGAGAGGAAGGAAAGAGAAAGGGAAAGGGGGGTTGGGGGAACCGGACCGGGTTAGGGAACCGGACCGGGTTGGGTGCTGGGCCGGTTTAGGCTGATGGGTAAATGATTTTGGGTTGGGGTAGGGTGTTTGGGCCGGGTCGGTTGGAATTTGGACCGGGTTTGGCTAGTGGGTAAGGAAAAAAGTTTGGCCTTGGTAGGAGGAATTGGTTAATGGGTAATGCGTACATGGTTTGGGTATGAAGATGGATAAAAGGTTTGGGCTTAGTTTATGGATCAGAAGATTTTTCTTTTCTTTTCCTTTTTTTTTTAGACGTTTCTAACTTCTTTTTTTTCTTGAATTTTCATAATTAATTAATTTGATTGATTTTTCTTAATTTTTTGATTGGCTAGAAGAAGATTTTTTTTCTTTCTTTTTTTTTTATTTTCTTTCAAATTTTCTTTCAAATTTTCTTATTCATTCATTTTCTTCTTTTTTTCATTTTTCTCACTTTTTAGATTTTTGTAATTAACTAAATTAATTTGACTGTTTTTTTATTTTTATTTTTTTATTGGCTAAAAGGACATTTTCTTTTATCATTTTTTAGTTGTCTAGACAAATTTGGGTGTTCACAATAATTCTTTTGATACAATACAAAAAAATTATCTTAAAATTAATTATAAACTACTATATCTAAATATAAATTATTTTTTTATAATTAATTTTTTATAAAAATTAATTATATAAATAATTATTTTTTAACATGATTTTTTTTTTTACACTTAATCGAAACTAGGGCTGGCAATAAGTCAAGCTGGCTCGTGAGTTAATCACGGCTCGGTTCATTAATAGCTCAATAAGCTAAGCTCATGAGCTAATGAGTTAAGCTTGAGCTAACAATTTTAACTCGTTTAGTAAATGAGCCGAGCTTGAGCTTTCATATATTCGACTCATAAGCTCGTGAGCCAACTCGATATATATATATATATATAACAAACATTTTTAATATAATATTTATAAATATATATAAATATTTGACTTTTATTTTAAATTTATTAAATTATTTTTAATTAAATTATTTAAGTTGTTTCAACTTTGGGAATGGAATGAGAAATCTGCATTCAGCACATAGTTATAAGTTTTTTTTTATATCAAAGATATTATGTCTTTTTTGTAAGTAATTAGCAATATAAAACTGTGGAAATGGAGTGAGATATCTGCACATAATTATAAGTTTTTTGGAGAATGTTATATAAGTGTTTTTTGTAAGTAATGAAATGGTGCTGGTAAATTGAATTTTGTTATGAACCTATTAGTCATAATTCTCTAAAATTATGGTGGCTGTTTTATTTATGTTTGAAGACAATTGTGGTTGTTTGGTTGGAGTATACATTTTGCTGTTATGATTGATTTTAATGTTTTAAGTTAAATGATGGTGTGTTAATATAGATTTTGAGCTTGGCTTACCGAGCTTGAGCTGCTCGTGAGCTCATAGTGAGCCGAGCTCGAGCCAAGAAATGAGCTCGTTTTCTTATTAAGCCCGAGCTTGAGCCAAGCATATTGTCATCGAGCTGAGCCTGAGCCAGGCCTAGCTCGGCTCAGCTCAACTCATTGCAAGCCCTAATCAAAACACATTCTAACTAAAATGATTAATTTAAAGGTGGACTTTATCTCCTATATTTCTTACAAATTTTAAGGTGTACTCATATGAATCATTTAAACAAGTTATAATGGGTGGTACCAAGTTCCTCTCATGTTAAATGAAAATGTGATGTTATGAGGGTGGCAAAGAGACAAATATAAAATTTATGGACCTTACATAAATATTGATAGGTTTTATCATAATAAAATGTATCTTTTTTACTCTCTTATCTTAGTAAGTAACATAAGATGATTTAAATCCTAATGAAACTAAGTTGTTACCTAATAATCTAAATGAGAGTTTGAGAAAGTCTTATAAAAATATTGTTTGACCACATAAAAGTAAGGCAATTAAAATAGGTTAAATTTGTAGAGTTAACTTATTTAATTGCATAAATTATGTAAGTCGACCTTTATTTTAATGACCCACATAAACATTAGTATTTTCAAATTGCCCCCTTTAGCTCAAGAGTTAAACAGGCTAGCTCATTTAACACATGCTCATTTATTTTTTTATTTACTATATTTATTATTAATTTGTGACTTATTTACTAAACTTTGATATTTATACTTTGTATAGGGAATTTTTGTTACTAAAATTTTGTTTTTTTATTTTAAAAATTATTTAATGAGCCAACTCATTTAAGCATGTGAGTTAAAACAAAGTGAGTCAAGTCAATTATTTTGTAATTTATTTAAATACGAGTAATTTTAGCTTAATTCTGTGAGTAAATTTAAATGAGCCAAACTCGCCCATTTTATAACCTTATATATAAATTATTTTAAATTATTTTATGTCTACTGCATTGGTGAGACTTTTAGCGGCCCTTGTTTACCTATGGTAATATCCATAGTATATTATATACCACGTTTGAGACCTTGCATTTTGATTTAAAAATATTACATCAATATATTAAAATATAACATAATATAGAATATAATAATATGTCATTAAATTAAATTTAAAATATTATATAATAAAATTTAAATTTAATTTAGTGTTTAGTTTTGGTTAATAGTGTAAAGAAATTTTACACTATTATCAAATGATGTGTTAAAATATTACTAAAAGAGTTAGACCTTTTAAGTAATTATTATGATAGTTAAACTCATTTAATAATTTGTAAACACATAATTAAATAATAATGTAAAAATTTTTTATGCTGATAATAAATTTAAATTAAATTCTTTAATTTAATTGTTAAAAAATTGGTCATAACTATTTTTTTCATCCAAGGATGGACTCTAGAGTGTTGACACTGAGCATGAAACCTGGTAACTTAACTGTAAACGTGAGACACCCGCATCAAAATTCATCATGTCCACGTGTACGGATCGGATGAGGTCCCACTCAATGTGATCGTGCGGTGCTCACCGTTTAGCGTTTCCGTCCTCAACAAAATCCTCAAAATTTAAACCTCCTCTGTTTCTTAGATTTCGCCTCGAGCCAGTTCCCGTACAATCGCCGGCGTTTTCTCCGGTTGTTCGTCGCCGGAAAGTTCATCGATCATCCGTTATCGTTGATGTTCGCCGGTGAGAGTATGTATGGTTCAGATACCTGGTTTCTTGCGCTCGGAGTCCTAGGTTTAGGGTTTCACATTTCTATTCACTGTAAATGGAGCACAATAAATAGGATATGAATCAAAATCCATGCTAATGTTGTTGTTGTTGTTGATGATGATGATGTTGTTTTCTGCTTCCTCGTTATCGAAACATCTAAATTCAAGGATGTGCTGTAATTGCTTTTGCCTAGTATCACTGGAAATTGCGTGACTTTATGAGATTATTAATATTATATATTCGATTTTCATAGAAAGCATCCATGTTTAGTTATACTTTCAAGTTGATTTTTATATGCTCATTGGCAAATTTTACATTGAAGTGCTTCATCTGAATTTCGTAAGAAGTTTCACAGTTTGTGACATACAATTTTTTTCTCCTTGTTGTAGAAAGGCCAATATAGCTTATTAACGAGGAATTTGCAGTGAAGAAGGGAATGGTACGTTTCATTTCTCTATTATTTGGAGTTTGGGGTTTTGAGTTACATCTTGTGAAGTATCTTTATTAGTGATGTCCGAAACTTTATTGGTGGAGCTGAAACTTCTAATGTTTGAATTTCGAGTGGATCAAGGCTTTTAAATGTGACAACTTGAATGGGAAAACCATTGGGATAATGAGCTATTTCACTTTTGTATTGCATGTTTTGGTCCATTTTTTAACGACAACCAGAACTTTGTCTTAGAGGTAAATGTTAGAAGGATTTACCATTATAATAGTTACTTTTGTTTTGGTTCTTGGAAAGCACGAGGGCAAGGATAGGCATGGTAAGGAAAATGTGTATCATGGTAAAGAAATTTACCTATATGTTTTAGTTATACAATAAGTGAAAGGAGTTCCTTTTATCTTTTACTTGCATGATTTACTAATGGTATGCTTGGATGGAGGAGTTTGAAGGGGAAAGGAGGGGAGGGGAGGGGTAATTTTTCATTTTAAGTAAACATTCCTTTTATTTGGGAATTTTTTAAAATGAGATATTATCATGTAACCTTCCAATCACTTCTTATTCATTTTTATAAACATTTTATAATTTTGTCAATTTAGAAAGAAAAAATTACCCCTCACTTCTCTTCCCCTCCAAACTCCTCTATCCCAAACATACCATAAAGGTGTTACGATCCGTGCTAATCATAGTTTATTCTATCTGTAGCACAGATATAGAATTAGCATTTTCCTCTTCGAAATTCTTTGGTAAGGCCATCTTTCTAAGGAATTTTTTGTGACAGTCTTTCCAGAATCAGGCATTTTGGCTGGCAAAGAATCCTGGGTGTTTGAATGATGGTGACTTGACGTATGACAATTCTTCTAGAATTGAGTCCAAGCGTCCTCATCAATGGTTCATGGATGGCCCTGAAGTGGATCTATTTCCCAGTAAGAAACAGGCAGTAGAGGTTTCAAACAACAATTTCTTAACAGGAATGCCCAGCTCCAATATTTCTTCATGGGGAAATTCTTCAAGTTTTCAATCATTCACGGGTCATTTTACTGAACGATTATTTGACCCAGATGCTGCAACAAGGACTATGAATTTTGAAAACAGAAACGTGTCCTCTGTTAGTGAAGATAAGTTGAGTGTGGAAAGAAAGGATAACATGGATCCCTTTGGGAGTGATTCCTCATACGGTTTATCCATATCCACTACATTAGAAGATCCTCAATCAGGTTTTAATTATGGTGGAATTAGAAAGGTTAAAGTTAGTGAGGTGAAGGAATCTGAGAATGTCATGTCTGTTCATACAAATCATCCCTATGATAGGGTAGTTAACAACATTCTGTCAAATCCTCATGCATACAAGGGTGGTGATAATTCCATATCAACAAGTCAGACCTACAACAAAGGGGATGAAAATATAATATTGATGGACAATGGTTATGGTAGGACAGATAATTTTATTTCAATGGGTCAATCTTATAACAAGGGAGATGACAGCTTATCTATAGGTCAAAGCTACAAAGATATTTCTGATGCAATATCAATGGATCAAGGATTTAGCAAGGTGGATAGTAATGTGATATCTATTGCTCAAGCTTACAACAAGGCAGATGGCAATTATATGTCAAGAGGTCACATATTCAAGGAGGGGGAAGATGGCACCATATCAGTGGGTCACACGTGCTACCACAAGGGGGGAAATAACATGCCATTGGTTGCTCATTCTTCTAACAAAGGAGAGAGCACTATCATATCCTTTGGTGGCTGTGATTATGATGATAATACAACTCCCTCTGGCAGATTCATTTCCAGCTATGAACTATTGATGGGTCAAGCACCTTCACATAATTCAGAAGCTCTGAATGACAAACAGTTGGTTAAATCTAATTCTAATTCACTTATAAGTGCAACCCTGACATCTGCGTCTGGAACTGAAAATGTTTCCACGATAAAAGAGATAAAAATTTCTAAGAAGGCTCCTTCAAACAACTTCCCTTCAAATGTCAGAAGTTTGCTGTCCACTGGTATGCTGGATGGAGTCCCTGTAAAGTATAAGGCCTGGTCGCGGGAGGTAAATTTTAGTGTTCACGAGTTCATCTTTCACAGTAGCTTATCTTTGATCACATGTCTGGTTCTTCCTATGCTTGTTAGAAGGAACTTCGAGGTGTCATAAAAGGTTGTGGGTATTTATGCAGCTGCCAGTCTTGTAATTTTTCCAAGGTAAGTTTGTCAAATCCTGATCATGGAGGTAGAATACGTTTTAAGCCAAATTGCTGTCTCTGACTGATGTTACATATCTCCAGCTTATTAATGCATATGAGTTTGAACGACATGCTGGTTGCAAGACAAAACACCCCAATAATCACATTTACTTTGAGAATGGGAAGACTATATATGGGATTGTACAAGAGCTCAGGAGCACTCCACAGAATATGTTATTTGAAGTTATTCAGACAATAACTGGTTCACCTATCAATGAGAAATCCTTCCGCAATTGGAAAGGTGATGTAATTTGTCTCATTTAATTAATTTTGTTTTTTTGATTAACTTTCTTTGACATCTTCATTATTTGTGTTGATACAAAATCCTGTCTAGGTAAAGGTTTCTTCATTGTCACATTGGGTCTTTCTCCCTCCTTTACAGATTCCTTTTTAGCTGCTACACGGGAACTCCAGCGCATATATGGAAAAGATGAAGTGAAGCAATTGTAATAAGAGAGCATTGTTTGAGTTGTAAGGTTGGGACATGCTTGTTTGGTGCATAGGAGTAAATCGCTGGGATATACCTTTGCTGACTGATTATCAACACTAACTTGTTTGAATATTTTTCTCTTTTGTGGACAAGTCATCTTGGTGAAAATAGAAGGGAACTCTGCAAACCATACGAAACATATGCATTGCTAATTGAATGTATCACGGTAGCAAGTAGTCAGTGAATTTCATGGAGGGTAGTTGATTTTTGATATCATGGTCTTATTAATACAACAAAATATTAGGCGCATGCTCTCATTCTTGTATGTGATGGTGGTAATTGTACTCTTTGAAAGATAAAGGATTTTGGTCTATCTTCTGTGTGATTTATTATTATTATTATTTTTTGTGGGTAGCGTTCCCTTTTAGGTAAGCAGTGTTGTTCACCCAACCCTGTTTCCTAGTATTATATATGGCGTATTATATATGGCGAGCCATTTAACATTTTTCTTATGCTGAGTGGAAAATGAAATTCAGTACATTTTGTATAATTATATTTCATGCACGTGTAAATTTGGTGGTGCCGTCAGAAGTTTTTTAACTGATAAGGTAGATGATTGGAATATATCTCCAACCTCTGAAATTTCTTGCTGCTTTGAATTAATTCGTGACATTCAGCTTTTTATCAATATAATGTATATTCAAAGTTGCAGTATCTTGTTTTCTGGGTTTTTTTTTCTTGCCTTATTGAGATACCTTAGTGTTACATTAAGAACCTCTACTCGTACATCATAATTGAAGAAGGATCAAACAACTAGGAACCTATATAGTTGCTGTTGTTAAATGGGTATTTGGAGGGTGCATTGTAGCATTGTAATTGGCATGTTTCCTCATACTTGTTCATCTCGAGTTATGTTTCCTGCACCAAAATTAGTGATGACCTCGTGAGTAGAATGCTCCTTTTTGGCATTTCTCTCGTCTACAATTTGCTTTTCCGGCAATATATACTCTTTATTAATTGGACTTGGTGAGTCGTAATCTTTGCTTTTCCCCCACACCACAAGGTACAGCCCCGAAATAATGACAACGGCACCGATCACCCTGTAAAATTTATGAGATCCCTTTAGTTTAATCAAAATTTTAATTGTTTTTTATTGAATTTTTTTGGCATGTGTTTTGGTTGGTGTTTTGGTTGGTACTCGATTTTCATAATTACCTTCCGAGATACATTTGCTCAGCCAGAATGAAGGAGCCCAAGATAGCCACAATTACCATGCCGAGGGGATTAAACGCTGTTACAAAGACTGGGCCTCTAGTTTTCATCACTACTCCTTGGATGTAATAAGCCAGTCCTGAGCAGACTATGCCCTGCATGCGAATAGTATGTAAATTTATAGAGGAAAAAAGAAACTTATTAGAGGTATTCCTTCCTACAGCATAATTAATTTAATCTAGCTATAAAAAAAAAAAGTACACTGTTTTTTCTTTAGTGTTTTAACTTTTTTTGTAAAAGTTCATTCAAACATTAAAATATAATAATAATACTTTTAAAAGAAAATTAATGGAGAAAAGCACCAAAGAGCACTTACAAAACTCTATTGTTATTTGAAGCGTATGTAACCTTGAAACTTGGGACAGGAAGACCCTAGAAGGTGATCGTAATTCGTAATCAGGTGGCAGTTATCTTTTTAAGCTAATCCCATCATGTCGTAGTTTATATATGATTTATGAATGGCAAAGCTGATCTAGTGACCCCTCTGTAGTGACCTCCCTCATCATATCATCCTTTTATATTAATATATTGTTCATTGCCTTTGCATGTTTTTTAGGCTGACCAGGGGTTGGTTGGCAATATAAACGTAAAGAACTTACACTGTAGACAGCAGCCAGCAGTTTCGTATCCCAATTCAGAGACCAAATAGAAGGGTTACCCCTTTCCATAACCAGGGCCACTATGCCACCTTCAACTGTTCCCAATAGGCATATCCATGCTGTAAGAGAGAGCTCAGCAGGGTAGGATTCGAGGGTAATAGCCTTGAGGAAGAGATGAAACTGTATTAGGGAACCGATAAAATTAAAAGGAAAAAAAAAATAGTGTCGTTGGGATTTTTAATGTTATTAATTATTAATAATAACGGAGAATAACTCACTTGGAGAATCATGAAACAAGCCCAACTAAAGCAGCCAATTGTGATCATCACGGATCCCTTTATTGCATGTTGAAGATTTTCCCCACCATTATGCTGCTTATGGCTATTGCTTCCGTGTGTCCCAAAAAGCTCAAGTACTGGGCCTTTTAGCAGTGTCATTACCATGGCTCCTGCAACAGTGGCTAGAGTTCCTACCACCTTTGCTTGACTTCGTATACTTTTTACTTTTATCTTCTCAATCCTGGGCAGAAGCAGAGAAATTGCTTAAAAATGGCATAGATCCTGAGAAAATCTTCTCCGACTTAAGTTTCTTTTCGTATTAGATTTCCCTTAACGCAAACGGGCGAGAAAGAAATTTTTTTTTGCTTCTTCCAAAAGTATATTGAGAAGTGTGTTTTCAAGGTGAATAATGTGAGTTGTGTTTGAAAAAATAAAAAACAAACAGGTGTTAGTCTACACGGCCAAGCTAATAAGAGATTGCCACTTCATGTATATGTTTTTGAGTTTCACAAAAAAATATTTAAGTGGATCCAAATGCATCCAGTTACAGACATAATCCAGATGTAGACATAATTGATGTGTATTTGAGTATATAACTGGGCTTGTTTAAACATTTTTCTTTCAAACTGAAAAACTAGCCAAATAGTGGTAATTTTCTATTGGCTTAGCCACATAAAGTGTGTGGACCAAGTGTATTGAAGAATCTCCATCCCTCAGGCTGGAAAGCAATATGCATATCTGATTATGCTTTGCTACCAAATCCGAAAAATTCTTTTATGGAACGAGTGAAAACATTTACCTAAGAATGCAAGCCATGACGAAGGTAATGGCAGGAAGGATATTGGACATGGCAGCTGCAAAGGTTGCTGTTGTGTACTTCATTCCCAAAAAATAGAAATTCTGGTCAATAACTGGCCTGCCAGTAAGAAAGCAATATCAGAGTTAAGTGAGCGTTTTCCATGGATAGGATAGGAGAATGTGTTTAGCCATGCAGAAAATTACTCTAGCACGCTGAGCGCCACTATCTTTATAAAGATTGAAAATGTCATCTTCGGCCTTACTTTCCTGTTAAAAGAATGTAGAGTTACTTCAATTTCATGTTCATACAAACACACACACAGACACACACAGAGGGAGAGAGATACTTGTCCAGGATCACTGCGAAAGGGGTCATGACAACGAAGGCAACAGCATGGCGGTAGACAACGAGTACATAATTGCTCATTCCCTTGTTCAGTGCAGCCTTGGATAGAACATCCATACCAGCAAATCCAAACTGCAAGAACACGATAGCTATGAATGGCTTCGCTCTGTCAAACCAGTTTTGTGTCTGGTTCTCCATCTTGTTTCAGCTCCAAACTTAACCTATTTCTTGAGCCACAAGAATGAAATATTACACCATAGAAGGCTCAAGTTTATATAGGAGGCTGTCGTATAAAATAGATTAGTGCTTTCTAAATCAGTAGTATACACTATACGTACAGATAGGAGCTCTATTATTTCACGCAACCAAATGGAGTCAGAGTTATCAACGTACCCCATCCTCAGAATTCTTCAAAAAGTCGGTTTCTACTTTCAATTATTACTATCTTTTGTATAGTTGAATGTTACTCATCGTGGAGTAGCTTTTATCATATCGTCTACTTGTTTTAGATTCTTTTGTGATTTGTTTACTTGATTTTTGCATATTGTTTGTGAAGATTTTCTATGGGCAAAATTTTGTCTGTACACTTCTCGTAAGATGAGGAAAAGCAATGCTCCTAAAGATGATTTCAGAAGAAGTGCTAGTTTATGTTTAAAGTATGAATTTTGATCCATGATTGAGCGCTCGACCAGGGGGCAGCACCAATTGGACGTAAAATTTCTGTCTTGGAATTACAAGTATGCTCTTAATTTGTATATTCCGTATATTTCAGTTTTACTTTCTTTTCTTTGAGGAGTTAATGGACGAGGATGAAATATCCCAAAAGATCCGGATAAAAAGGGTCGTGAATAATTCAGCTGCATTATTGAATCCCACTCCAATGAGTCAAGAGTCGAAGGCGACATATGAAGGATGATTAGCACAAGCATGATCATCATATCCTTCGTTATTAGTTTTGCTTTCTATAGTACTGTATTAAAGGTTTGGTCTGAGGTCAAGACTCCAAAGCATGGTAAGCACTCAGGTCCACTTCGTAGTTGGTGGCTTTAAGCCTTTTAAAGGGGGCGTTTCTTTGTGCTTTTAATATATATGTGCAGCCACTAGCATGACCATTTGGATACTCCACCTCCAATCTGGAACCCATTCACATCATATCTTAGATATAAGTGGGTCAGTGCCCCACTCATTGTGTAAAAACAATTACTGCGTGTGTTTTTATATGGCCCCCAATTTGAAGCATCGGTGCTCTGGTATGCTTGTCAATGGAGTCTTACTCAACGCGGGTCCGGTTGTAACATTTGTTTCCTGCATGGCAGAAAAGAGAAATACAAGGAAATAAAAGAGGGGGGGAGGGAAGGAGAATTAGACTTAAAAATATTAATGTATCATATTTACTTTTATAAAAACAAAAAATTAACATTAACACTAATTTAATAGCCAGAACTACTGCTTTAGACGGTAAATACCTATAAAAAAATATTTAATTAGGTCCTTATCAAATTAGAATTTTGACTATAATGTCTTTTCTAATGATTTTAAACAACAATGAAACAGAAATGATTGCATTCAAGCGTTAGCATTAATAGAAGGGCAATAAAAAATAGCATTAGCGACAATTCTTACGTGTACTCAATTAAAATAAAGGAGAAGAGGATGAAGAAAAAGGAAAAAAGATGCTCTTGGTGTTGCTTTGGCATATTAAACGTGATGAAACATTTTTACGACTGAAATCACCAACTGTTTTTTATGAATTTGGGTCGACAATACCCCTGTAGTGCCTCTGTCTCACTCTCGCATCAGCTACCTGAAAGATTACTCTTCTCCTAAACTGATGTACAGTTTCTTCTTTCGGGTTTTAGTGTAAATTTTCAAGCTCAAATTTGCTCGAAGTTACTAAAAATCAAACTCGAGGAGATGAATATAGCTTCTAAGGTCCAATCTTAATTCTAGACGGAAGTTTTATCCAATTAGGGTTAAGATATAAATGATAGAAAGACCAACTTTTTTCATATATGTAGTAATTTAGAATTCATGTATATAGTAAAAAAAAAAAATTGTAACAGTTGCGGATGATCTAAATTACGAATAAATCAGTGATAATTAATATTGTGGTGTAAAAGAGACTACAGGTGAGGGACAGATCCTGGACACAAGTGTTGTAGGAGAAAATTTAATAAATAACTTAAAATTAATTAATTATATCCATCCTTAATTTTACTTTTTTAATGAATGTATAATTTTATTGGCAATTGCTCTTATTGGTGAAAGTTTCATAAATTATTTTTATTAAATAGATTTTCTCATTTTTATTCACGTATTTTAAAAATTATATGTGAAAATTTTAGAATTTTCATAACAATTAACTCTAAGTCAATGCAAGTTAAGATTTTGAGATAAAATGTTGATAAGTTGTGTGAAACAAATGTTTCATTTATTATAGATTGTACGTATTATAATAAACTTAATTTTGCACACCTTAAATATGAATGAAGTTCTATAAATTTATATATCCCAAATTTGAAGTTATAATATTTGTTAAATAACTCTAGACACTCATTATATTTTTTTTTAGTATATCAAAAAATTGTCAATCCACCATAATTTTTGTTTGTATAAAAAATGTAAGGAAATAAAATAAAAATTTGAAAAAACGCACTCCTAGTTAAAACGTTGAATCAGTGGTGGCAAGACACCCCTTGACCCCTGTGAATCCCGTCACTGCTTAGATGTCAATTGTCAAAGTTTAGGCGTACTAACTAAGATTAAGGCTCATATTTGTTAGAGTGAAATATTAGTATGTAGAGATTTAAAAGTAAAAGGACAACAATCTATATATATATATATATATATATATATACTTTATCATATTTAAATATATGCTATTTTTTCACTTACCATATTGTCCAATTTATCATATTTAAACTTTGTCCAGAGAATCTCTCTATATGAAGGAAGGCTCTAATGCTAGTACCGTTTTTGGCTTAACTGTAGCCTTACGAGATTGATCTAGGAGTTGAAAAACGGATAAAAACGTACGATATGATTGATTGATAGAGTAGCAAAATTGTATTCTTTCTTTGCCTTTTAATACTATAAATGAGAACAAACTTTTTGATAATTCCCTTATACACATTTTTATGAGATGCATTTTTTGTTACATAAAAATTTAAGAGGTAAATAATGTGTCTATATCACTAAAATATGACACACTATAATTAACGGATGCTTATTAATAAAGGACTATAATTAATATCACTAAAATATGACACACTATAATTAACGGATGCTTATTAATAAAGGACTATAATTGATGGATACTTATTAATAAAGGATCACATAAGAATTAGACGGAATATATTTTACCCAACTTAATTCTATCAATTGAACCACCCTCATTGGTCGTGAGGTACATTCTAATATAATATGAGTTTAATTTTAATTTACTGTTAATATAAAAAAAATTTAAATTATCATCTAATTATATATTGGTACATTATTAAAAGTATTAGACTCTTTTAATAATTTATTAATATATAATTGAACAACAGTATAAATAAATTTTATATTAATAGTTAATTAAAATTAAACTTATATAATATACTATTGAAATATATATGCGTCTTCTTGTATTGATCTCTGCTTACGCATTTTCAGTTTTTTGGCTAAGGATTATCCATTGTAGGTCAGTTGATGCGAACAGACATATTTGCACACATGAGATGTTCCTTCCTCTTCATTGTGGCCAACAAATAGCATCAAAGTGCTGATTTGGGAGATTTGTCCTTTTACTGAAATTGTTAATCAGTGCATGTGATTTCTTTGCATGCATAAAATTCTGCTTCAAATTCTAGTTTGTCTTTTAACTTGCTTTTGCAAGGCTATGACCCCCCCGCCTAGAAAGTTGGTCAACAATGTATATTTTCTTTCTAGTACAAAAGAATTAAAGAAAACAGCTAGGGCACCACCTCCCACTAGAAGCACACCTGAGAGGTTTGCCAAAAGCAAAATCATGAAACCCAATGGTTGTTGGAGAAATTTTTATTAGAGAACAAAATATATCAAGGATTTAATTTTAATTTTTAGTGTAAAGTTTTTTTATATTGTCATCTAATTATGTGCTGATACATCATTAAAAAAGTTAGGCTTTTTAAGTAATTATTGTGATAGTTAAACTTTTTTAATGATTTGACAACATATGATTTGATGACAATATAAAAAAAATTTGCACTGACGATAGATCAAAATTAAACTCATATATCAAACTAACACACTTATTCTTTAGGATCTAATTTTAATCTATTATTAGTGTAAAGTAAACTTTACACTGTCATCCAATCATGTACTAACACATCATTAAAAGTGTTAGACTTTTGAGGTAGTTATTATAATAGTCAAACTCTTTTAATAAGTTAACAATACATAATTAGATGACAATATAAAAAAACTTTACACTAACAATAGATCAAAATTAAACCCTATTCTTTATTCATTTTGTTAAGACAATATGTCTATAGACTATAGTGTCTATTCATTTATTTTTTGGAACTTGCTTTATTGTAAATCAGCTACGCTTTAAAATTCTTAAAGGTAGTTAATAATTGCACTTTTGGTACGTTTTTGTTTAATATGTATATTTTTATGTTTTTCATTTATGGAAGAATCACACATATTGACAAAGGCACTTTATACCTTTCGCTTGGAACACTTCGTTTGGATGGATAGAATGAGAATGAAAATAGTGAAAGATACAAAATCATTGAATTCTTTATTTGGATACATTATAATAATAAAATAAATTAATCAAGAGAGTGATGTATTCTTTACATAATTTTTTAAAACTTTTTCCTTGGGCAGAAGGCAGAAAAAGTTGGGGGGTGGGGAATGAAATTTTAATTTTATCCACTAATAATAGAAAGGAATAAAATTGATAATACATTTAAAATAATAAAAATATGTAAGAACTCTTTTCTTTTATTTCAATTCCATTTATTCAGGAACGGAAAACGTTGTAATTGAGGGGGCGATGGTTTTTAAAATTTAAAACAAAATACTCTTAAAATTTGTCTTATTTTAATGAAATATAATTTTAATAATTTAAAAATTTTATTTTGCTATAATTGATGTAGTTTACTTGTTTTTTCTTTTGTCTTGGACTCTTGAAATACAATCTTGCTTTTAGGATTGTTAAACGGGTTGGCTCAGCTTATTTAGGCCCGTTTGCGACAAGCTGTGGGTTACATAGAGCAAGTCAAAATTGAATGCATTTAAACAAATTGTAAATCAGTCAATCCGATTCGTCTCGCATTAACTCGTGAGTCTAAACAGCCTGTCTTGATAAACTTTTTCTTTTACTTATAAATTTTGAAATAAATTTAAATTTAATAATCTCAAATCAAAGATTACATTACATAGACATAATATTGAATACGTTTATCTCATCTAAGGGGTTACGAAAGAATTTAAACGAATAAATAACATAAACTTATAAAGTTTGATAAATATGTTTGTGTATGTGTTGTTAGTTGTGTTATTACTAGCCTGTACAATACGTGTATTTTATACTTTTATTTGAGGAAAAAATGTTTAACTAACTTTTAAAATTTTATATTGAAATTTTTTCTAGAACAAATAAATTAAAACTTAAAAAATAAATTATGCAAGTGGCTCATAAGTTAACTTATTTAACTCGTGGTTAAATGAGTTGATCTAAAATTATCTGTGATTTTACTAGTCACTAATTTTAAAGTCCAACTCGCATAACTTATACGAATAAATTAACTAACTTAATAAATTTAATCTATTTTTACAACCCTACTTACTTTCAGCATCACCTGATACCGTACCGAAAGTTCATGAGTCATGACTATGCGTTGTCATAACTCATAAACTCAAAATATGGTAAGAGAGACGAGGAGGGATGTATTAGTCCCTTTTATCCAAAAGAGTAAAAGCTTTCATGCGATTGCGATTTCTATGGCCGTTATGCGGTTTATCCAACCCAACTTTTATCGGCGCTTCTAAAATGCTTTGATCCCTGAATGGTCCATTTTTTGTGGTCAATTCAAACCGATGTCTTTTCCTTGTCTCGAATTGGATATGTTTTAAAGGCTTATGCATGATAGAATTAATTCATGAGTAAGGATCAGTGGCGGAGTGGGCAGGGTGGCAGCTATCTCCCAATTTTTTTTGAACTCATACTTTCTATTTAATTAGCCTTTCTTTAATATAAAATTTCTTTTGTTTTTCAACTCAAAAAACAGAGCAACTCCACTTATAAACTTCTATTTAAATTAAAACAGAGAACATTTTTGTATCATTAATAAATTTATATAATGTACAAGTTCTTACTCCCAAAACTTTAGATTAAGTTTCGCCACTGATAATGATGCATAGCCAAAAAACAAAAAAGTTAGAACTTAGAACTTAGAACTTAGACAACTCAACTAGATTAAAGGGTGGTTGTTAGATAAAATAAAGTGATAGAGACTAATTATCTATCTAAAAATCAATAAGCATGCCAACTCATTTTGTCAAAATTCTGAGAACAATATTCTGATTGTCTAATATTTTCCTTAATCTAGTTTGTCGTTTCATGATGCACTGTCCCCTATTTTCTTCTTCGCTTCCGTTGCATATCAGTGGAGTTATACTACCTGTGATGTTTACCTTTTGGATAGGTTAGTTAACACTTCGTGAAAGAGAAAACTATTCCACATTTCCATTGCATATCAAGATGATGAGAATGAAAGAATAAAGAAAAGAAAAACTGGTCAGCAGCAATTGTATAATGAAAAGTGGATGCTTAAGGCTACGATTGTATGATGAAGACGTTCAATGGAGGTCGAGATATTGGCATCGCAACATGGACTTGCTTATAGGAAAAATGATTATATTCCTCTATGCTCCATGCTGAGTTAACAATAGACACAACATTTGTTTTAAGCAATGGTGAAACTTGGGGTAAAATTTTGGGGTGGCCAAACCATGCATTTTCCCATATTTATTTGCTCTTCACCTTCTAAAGGACTAGTATCAAATTCATTAGGTGCCACTCTTAGTTTTTTAAAGTTACTCATCCTCGTGTCCAATTCCTATACTTTTGAGAATCAAAATTAGGCTTTTCAAGAAATAAAAATGTTGAATTTATATTATTATTTTTTCCTTATCACTAGCTTCTCACTTAAAAAAATGTATTTATTATTTTGTGTTTAAGCTTCACCATTATATTTTTAAAATAAACATACAACTTTCAATAACTCGAAATTGATTTATATGATATATAATTAATCATTAAAAAAATTAAATATATCTAACCAATTTGATAATATGAAAACAATTATACTAATATATTATTTTATTAATAAATAGAACAATTACATATTTTTATAAAACATTAGACTACAAATTATATCAAAGTAAGAAAAAAAGTAGGAAGAAAAATAAAAAGCCAATATATATATATATAATTTCAGAAAAAAATTTGGGGTGGCGCCCTTAATAATCCACCAGTGGTTTAAAGGAGGAAAGAATACATTAGAAGTGGACTTTTTGTCTTTCCCCAAGCAAAGAGACTAGAGGATTTGAAATTTTTAAAATTAAAAAAAAAATAATTATCTTTATTTTTGTTCGACCACATCTACTATCATCATTGGACATAATTTTTTCACACGAGTAATGTTTTTCTCATGTCACTTTTAAAAGCTATACTGTTTCAATGAAATTGATCTAATCAGTATACACTATACAGTGCAAGGCATCAATTTCTTCCCAAAGAAGATAGTATAAAAATAGTGTGAAAAATTACAAAAGAATATTTTTTTTCCCGTAATACAGGCAACCCTGTTTGGTTGTATTTTGAAAGCACTCAGTAGCACATCAATGGGCACCTAGGCATAGCATACGATTGCGTTGCCATGAAAGCCCGTGATACAACAGGACCTTGCTCCACATGTTGAGGAAGGCAAATCCAACAAGATTTCGGTCTAATTCTTTCTCCGTCTCCGCACTGCTTATCTTTCAGCCAGTCATGCTGAATGCTACGAGATGTTGCGCGTTATATTGTAAATTTGGGGTAGCGTATTCGAACAAAGCTAGTGCTTACCTACAATACCCAAGCTTTGCTCATTCTTAAATTACTCAGGAATAAAATATTTCTCTTACTCTACGCACTCTATGCCATTTAATGTTAATCATATTGTGAACCATTACTATCTACTTATATAAAACTTTTTTTAAAACAATATAGCTAACATTAAATAACACAGTAAAAGAAGTGTTTTACTCAATACTAAGAATCTCTCGTCAGGTAGCCTTGGAAGAAACTTCCAAGAACAAAAAGTAGATATAGATGCCAGATGGCATCACTGTGCATTTGAGGTTTGATTCATAGTGAAGCAAAAGGTTCTGAAATTTGGGAGTACCAAAACTGTGAACCACACCATAAGCCAGCTGTAATTCCTGCCTTCTTGGTTTCAAGAAAGGCACGCTGTGCATAACCAAGCTCCTGAAAAAAAGAATGAATTTAAGCAACAATAAATTGACATAATTAATTTCCCAACATAGGAGGATCTACCATTCACACCCAATGAGTAGCAGCTGTAAAATAATCAGAATAATACAAGCACTAATGACATAGTCATTTGACAATTAATTTTCCCAGTCAAATGTATCTCCTCCGAGCTTTCCCATTAAGAACCACAGCAAGCAGATTTTTGGGCGGCCTGAGCAGCCCCTGCTCCCTGGTTTGGTTGGTTAATCTTGATTGTCTGGGGCTGCAAAGAACCAAATGAAATGTTGGCAGAGAAAGGAAGAGACAATTCAATTTAGTAAAGGCTTTTTAATTCAACCTAACATGCACGCCAACAATGGTCTAAAAACGAAATCAAATACATCCATGATGAGTCTTGCATTTAATCCAATAAAAGGCAATCAGAAAATGATTCAAAAAATAATTGTCACAATATACCATTATAACTAGTAAGAAAGTTCAAAACAAAAACCTCGGATTTTGAGTCAGTATCTGCTAGTCTTTGCTTGATGTCCCGAGCTATTGAAAAGAAAACCTCCTCCACATTCAAATTTGTTTTAGCACTCTGTACAAGCATACACTCAGCATTAACAGATCAGCAACTTATGCATGCAATTTCAATAAGAGCAATGAGAGCTACTTACAGTCTCGAAAAACTTGATGCCGTATTCATCTGCCAGAGCTTGACCCTTAGAAGTTGGCACAGCCTAGGGAGAATATTATTCGACATCAAGTACAGCATAGAAAACCATATATATATATATGCATGTGTGTGTGTGTGTGTGTGTGCAGACAACATGTGTACAAGCACACCCAAAATGACGGAAAAAGAGTGAGTGAGTGAGTGAGGACATACCCTTTTGCTTTCATCCATGTCAGCCTTGTTACCCACCAGTATCTTGTTGACATTGTCAGAAGCATGCTGCTCAATGTTACGAATCCAATTTTTAATGTCTGGACACGAGACGAAATAAGTCTAATTGTCATGTACAAGAACTTAAAACCCATTGCAAGCACTGGAAGCGCCCCAAATTGTCAAATTGAAGAGTTAACTGAAAATAATAGATGTTCTACTAAGGCATACAGATTTAAGGAAACACACATTTGAGGAGATTCAGTATGTGGGGGAAATAATAAAAGATGCATGGCATATAACTAATAACTTAAAAGCTATCGGAGGAAGAAGAAATTACTGTTAAAAGAAGACTCATCAGTGACATCATACACAAGTAAAATACCCATGGCTCCACGGTAATAAGCTGCAAAAGAAGCATTAAATACTTGTGACAGAAGCTTAACAATTTACATATTTGAAGGGGTAGCAGAAGCCAATCAATATGTAAATTTGAAAGACAAAGCAACATCCTACAATATACATTCATAAATAGTGCTAAACCAAAACCAAAAAAATTAAAGGAGTTGATGTTTGGAAAACATATAAGGTTATAAACAGCGGGCACAATGATGAAGATTCAATTACTTGATAAGTCTAATAAATACCCAGAATTTTTCAAGCAAGGCATAAAACCAACTTCCTGGAGAAATTCTGCACATACAATTGAATAAAAAAAGCATGCCATCTCAATACAACCAGCAATTTTGGAAAGAACTAAAGACCATAAAATCATATCTAGTGATCATCATTTAACATACTCTTAAAGAAAATGGCACAATTTGAAAGTACATGAGACATTTAAATTGGCAACTGAAAGTTTAACCAACCAGGTCAAAGCTGACTAGTTTACAATCAGTAATAGCCAACATATAGTCATTAGTATCAAAGATAACACAGTTCCTCTAGAGCTATGCAACGCATCCTGCCAATTATAGCACCCAGGTAAAACAACTAAATAGTTGACAAGACATATAATCCACAATGAATGTAATAGAGGACATGAAAACATTATTAAAATCTACAACTCGGATTATTTCCTATTCAATTTGGAAGAACAAAAGGACAGAAAAATAGGTAAAAAGCCATAATTTAATATTATCATCATGACAAGTAAACTTCACATATAGAAATGTTAAAAAGCAGGATATGAAGAATCACAATAGAGCTCAAACTAAAACATTCTATACTTCTAGCTATACAGAAAAAAAAAAAAACTTTCAATCTGATACACTAACCAGTTGTAATAGTTCGAAACCGCTCTTGACCAGCTGTATCCCATATTTGCAATTTGATTCGCTTGCTATCAAGCTCTATGGTCCTTATTTTGAAATCAATGCTGAAAAAAAAATAACCCATTGTATTCAGATCAGAGGCATCTCCAAATGACAGTAATAGAGAGAAAAGAAGAAAAAGAAAATGAAGCATATGTGATTGCACAAAAGACACCTACCCAATGGTGGTGATAAAACTAGTCGTAAAAGACCCATCTGAGAAACGCAATAGAAGGCAACTTTTGCCTACACCTGCCAAAATGAAAACGTCATGTGATCCAAATACAAATCTACAACATAAATTCCCAAGACTAATAAAACAAACAAGAAACAGAAGAAAAAAAAATAGAAAGTCTCCAAGACCATCACTGTTTGATAGCTACCAATCCAGTCAACATGATACTATACTGAGTAAAAATAAAAGTGAAGGATACAATCATTTGATACTGATACAAGCAAGTCAAACGCAAAATCAAAGATGAAGCTAGTAGTGGCTCGGAAACCCTATAAATTCTCACATTCCATGGAATAGAGTAAGTAGTACTAATCACATATATATACGGCTGAAAATCACATAGCAGAGTAAAATGGCGCGGCAAATGGACAAATCAGGTAGCAAATAATGCGGCAATCATTCTCATATCCAAGATCAGAAAAGAAAAATAAAATGGAAAAGCAATCAGAAACTCGCATGATAGCTCAAGCATCAGAAACTGGATCAAATCGTACCGCTATCGCCGATGAGGAGAAGCTTTATTAGGTAATCGTAATCAGCTCGAGCTCTTGCAGGTGGAGCAGCCATCGAAATGAACGCAAGTAAACAACACCAGACCAAACCTATCCTCAGACAAAATTCGAAAATTTAATATATATATATATGATTGTATCCAAATAATAACAATAATAATAAATCGTGAATTAGCAAATGAATAAAGAGAAAAAATAAAAAGGAAATACCAGATGAGATGAGGAAGAAGAAGGTTGAGATCTAGAAGGGAAATGGAGAGAAAAGAGGGAGGGTAGAGGGAAAGCGTCGCTGGTACGTCAGCACCGGTCGGGGGTTGAAAAGTGTTTTCGGAAGATGGATTTATTTTCAACGACAGAGTGTGACTGTGACTCAACTCAATTATTAGCCCTTGGATTATCTTTCTCGGTGTGATTGAAGTTCGTCTGCGTGAACGGCGCCGGCTCCACACGTTAAGCCACACTGTTCCTTTAAATGTTAGGGAAAATGAGACTTCAGTTCACACTAAAAAAGTCTTTCGTTTTATTAGTGCATTGAATTAATAAAATATTATATTAAATTAATTAATAATTTATTTACAATTAACTAAATATTAAGTATTAATATTAAAATAGATACTAACAAGTTGTTGATTTGAGTGGTTAGTGACTTTAATCTCATGTGTCGGGTTAAAAGTTTGTTTCTTAAAGTTGTTATTGTTGAGATGACTCATTACTATTATACTCTCAACTTTAAGATTATATGGATACTTGTGGTTCAAATATATATATATATATATATATATATATATATATATATATATATAAAGGTAGATTATTAGTTAAATGTAACCAACTCTATTAGTTAAAAGATTTAATTTCTATCCACTGTTAGTGTAAAGTTTTTTTACATTGTTATTCAATCATGTGTTGACACATTATTAAAATAGTTAGACTTTCTAAGTAATGGTTGTGATAGTCAAAAAATTTTAATGATTTGGCAACACATGACTGAATGATAGTGTAAAAAAACTTTACATTGATAGTGGATAAAATTTAAACTCTTAGCTAAATTTGTTTGATATTTGATTAATTTTATGCACAAATTAAAATAGAATAGTTTTTAGTAAGCTGCATTAAAATGTCGTTTTCCTAAATGTTACACATGGAAACTACACAAATTAAAATAGAACACTTTTCAGTGAGATGCATTAAAATGTCATTCTTCCTAAATGTTATGTATGGAAACTACATTATTTTAGTGTTTTAGGGCATTCTCCTAAACTAATTGGCTAGCTTAGCGTGGTTAGGAACTGTACTCATTGCCTTGAAGAATTAGGTTCAAACTTCAAGCCATAACATAAATTAATTAATTAATTAATCCAAATGCATTCCACCAATGTAAGGTGGGTCATTAAGATTTCCTGTGCTATGATGAAGCCATATATTGGTGCAATTGCTAAGATTTTACAATTCCAATAATGTTTAATTATTTTAGGTTCACTTGTCTACCCTAAAATTTTTTATGAGCGTGTAATTACGCCATGACATTCTTTCACATTCGCAAAGGTTAATGTTTTGCTTGCTGCATATAGAAATTCTAGAACACTTAAAGAATAACCTACAACTCTTTATAACTTTTTAGAACCATAGAGAACGATCTAGAGCTCACAAGGTCCTACAATCTTAGGAATAGTTTTAAAGAAATCTAGAGTTTAGTCATGCGCACCATAAAGTTTCAAGAATTGCCTAGATTAATTCTTTGTAAATATCTAAAGATATCTAGATATTTTATTATAAGTAATGAGGTTAGAAGATATCTCCACACTCTTTAGATGCAAGATTAATCCTTTTTGAATTAGGAAGCATTATAGTAAAGCCCTCACAATCATAAAGGAAAGCCCTCATAACCATAGAGGATATTTTAGGACAACATTCTTGCATGCTCATATGGCTTAACTTTTTACCAAAGACTTATTGCCTATAAAATTTTAGAACAATAGGGAAGAATCCAAGTTGATAATTTTCTAAAACCAATCTAGAGCTCATTAGAAGGTCCTAGAAGTTGGAGAAGGTTCCAAAGAACTTTGATCATTTGACACATGAGGGTTTAACTTTCCACAAATCTCTAGAAGATTCCTTGTAAATATCCTAATATTTCTCTATAGATATTTTGTAAAAATGTGGGATATCTATGCACTTGGTTGGTTACATTTTCACTATGTGAAACAACTATAAGGTCCATCTATGCCAAACCACAGAGATGTTAAAGAGGCATTATTGTAAAAACATTTACAACTTACCTTGCTTAAATTTTTCTCTCTCGTTCACCATCATTAGGAATTAGCTAAAAATTCAAATTAAATTTTGTCTCACGAAAAAGGCACCCACTAACCTTGGGTTCTGGCCATTGAGCCTAAAGAGGGATTTAATCACAATTAATGAGAAAGTTGATCCATAGATAACCTTATCTAGAGATGTTAAACGGGATGACTTAACTTGTTCAAGTTTGGCCTATGACCAAAAATGAGTTAATTAAAATAGGTTGGTAAAAAGTCAACTTGACTTATATAAGGTTAGGCTGCTGGCCTAAACGAACTACCTTTTTTAAAAAAAATTGTTTAAAACTTCAATGCTTTAGATATATCAAATTACATAACAAACTCAAAGTCAATCATAATTCAAAACAAATGCATTCAATCATTATACATTAATATATAATCCAAATGATCAAATCCAAACATCAACCAACAAGCAAATAAACTAGAGGTGTTCATGGTTTGGATTTGTTCGATTTTAGGAGAGAAATTCTCCCGAACCGAACCAATCAGTTTTTCAATAATAGGAACCGATTAGTTTAATTTTAATTTAAGGACCGAAGCAAACCATATCAATCATAATTGCTTTGATTCAGTTCAATCTATTTGGTTTTTTACCGAACATTTTTTTCATGAAAAATTTCATACACCATTTCAAATTTTCTATCCATGGCCTATTTAACAACAAATTGGAATAAATTTCCTAATATAAACATCATTAAATAGATATAAACAACAAATTAGCTTAGAAGTTTTCATATAAACAACAGCAAATTGAAATCTAATCATATATAGATATGTAAATATTAAAAAAAATGTAATTGTATGAGTTTGGTTTGGTTTCATAAATAAAAACTAAAAACTGAACCAAACCGATCGATTTTCATGAAAAGAAATCAAACCAAACTAGAATTAATCGATTTTGTTTGATTTTCTGTTTAGTTTTGTTCGATTATAAACACTCATAATCTAAACTCATTAGATAGTAACGTAGCAACAACGGCTGGTCTTCCTCTCCTTTAACAAGATGAGTAGTTAGGTTGGGCAAATTGTGGCAAATATGCTAGTGGGCAAATCGCGCCCTAATTGTTGTTGGCATCGTTGGCTGGCCGTGGCTCCTGTTCCACCGAATGGGTTGCCCCTTCCCCAGAGTTGGCAATGCCTTCTAAGTTCTTTCGTCTTTGATTTTTAGTTATGGTTTGTTGTTAGCAGTGGACCAAATTTGAGTTGAAAGTGTATGTGAAAGTTTCCCTAAAGGCTAAAGCTAAATTGGTGCATTGTGCATTGAGGGGAGGGTTGCTAGGATGCTGATTCAGTGGGTTGGATTTGGTTTGCCAAGCTTTCTACCTCCTTATTTTTTAAAAAAAAATGAAGAAGAAAAAAAGATTAGCGGCCAACTAACGAATAAATGAGTTTGACTTGTTTAACCCGCAAACCAAATGAGTTGGGTTAAAATGAATTAATTTAAACAAGTTAATAATATTAAAGCCTGAATCACATAATTTTTTACAGATAGACAAGATAGTTTAGCAAGTTTGGCCTATTTTAACAATTTTACCCTTATCATACAAAAAAAAAATTGGCTAACTTTTTTCTACTACAACTAGACTAATTAGTTTTTTAGCTAATTGTTAAGACTATAGTTGTTGTTGGAATTTAATCAGAGCTTGAACCTCCCAACGTGATTAATATTATCATATTAATTTTTCGTAGACTTAACTAAATAAAAAGGGTAACATGAAATTTAACATTATTGTCCATCACCATTAATATGAGATTATTTTTTTCTAACAAAATTAAGTTGAGATTGTTTGTGAGTCTAACAAACATCAGAATGTTTTTTATAACATATTTCACCTAAGGAAAAACAACATGATCAATGACTTATTGTTTCTTTATAAGATATTTGACCCAAAAAAAATCTTGTAACTTATAACAATAGAATGAATGTAAGTCTTATCAAGTCTTTTGTTTTTTTTTTTAAAAGTATAAAACAATTTTAAAAAATTGATTGAGAGACAAATCTGAAAATGAAGAGTTGCGTAGAAATTTTTTTAAAAAAAATCAATTAAATGACAATTTATGGTTCAAAATTTGTGAGTTCTTTTGTATTTTAATATGTAGTAATAAAAGTTAATAACAATTAATTTAAATATTTAATGACAAACTGAGGAATGTTTGTTTACTTTTGCAATTCTTAGTGCCTGAAATAGTCTTAATTTAATGGTTAAATTATATTTTTCATACCTTAAATTTTTATCAAGTTTCATTTTTGTCCTATAACAATATTTTGTTTCATTTTCATCCTAAATCTTTTTATAACCCACTAACTTCATCCTCAACACTAACACCGTTAGAAATACTAATAGTATTTGCTGACATGGCAGCTTATATAACTATAAGTGCATAATTGACAATGTATTATCACTAAGTAGGATTTTTTTATAAGTTAGTGATTATGACAAATTTGGTAGTTTTGAAAAAGATTTAGGATGAAATTGAAACACAATATAGTTGTGGGACGAAAATGAAACCTAAAATAAAGTTTAGGGATAAATAATTTACTTTTATATTCATAAAACATTTGAAACAAATTAGAAATAAAAAAAATATCTACATTTTTATTATTAATAGTGATACTAATTATCCTAAATTTTAGAAGAATATAAATAGGCAACCTATTTTATCTATTTTAATGTTTTTAAATGATTTTTTTAATCAAACTTCATGAATTAGATTAAGCAAATATTTTAATATCATATTTTTTTTCAAATTGAAAAAAAATTAATTTCACGGTATATCCATTCATCTTTGTAAAATAGCCTTTTAGGAACTATAAATACTTATAAATTTTCATATAACAATATTTTTTTATATTTGTTTTTCTTTCAGTGATGGCCTAAAATTAGCATTTAATTAGGTGAATGAAAATCAAATATAAAAAAAATATTTTTATATGAAAATTTATAAGTATTTATAGTAATTTTCTTTAAAATGTTATTTTACAAAGATGAATGGATACTATGAAATTAATTTTTTTCCAATTTGAAAAAAATATATGATATTAAAATATTTGCTTAATCTAGTTCATGAAGTTTGATTAAAAAAATCATTTAAAACATTAAAATAGATAAAATATGTTTGCCTAAATATTCTTCTAAAATTTAGAATAATTAGTATCACTATTAGTAATAAAAATGTAGATAATTTTTTTGTTTCTAATTTGTTTCAAATGTTTTTATGAACATAAAAATGTATTATATATAATGCATCTTGTGAGTTTAATTCATTAGTATAAGTTTGTCGTCTAAAATATATCAATATAGTTATATATGTAAAACCAACCAAAAAAAAAAAAGACTAGATTGAATCTAAATTTAATACAAAGTTGATAAATTTATATTTAATTTAGAGTAAATGAATGCTTTGGTCCCTAAAAGAATCAATGTGCTATACTTTGGTTCCTAAATTTTTTTCCAGTTACACATTAATCTCTTATTGTTGAAACATCTAATCAAGTTCATCACTCTGTTAACTTTTCACATTATCATCTAACAAATTTGTTGATTTTTAAATTCCATGTAGATCCATTTGTGGCAGTAAAATAGGACTACCCATTAGATAGGATAGGAAATAGTTAAGTTAATGAAACATTGTGTAAATGCAAAGGAAATAGATATTTTCTTTAATAATTGTGTGATAGAGGAACCACCATTAGAATAGGAAGGTGGAGGTGTAGGAGTAGGACTACAGGTACTGATTTAGAGATTTAGAGGAAAGTAAGGAAGAAAAACATAATGAACTTGTTAAGGTGCGTGAAGTATTGGATGAGCAACCTTTATAGGTTGTATATGATCTGTGTGGGGATGACAGAGATGCAAATGAGGGTGTTAATGAAGAGGAAGGTGTTAATACAGAGGATGATGTTCATACAGAGGATAAAGCTAATACAGAGGTAGGTGAACCTATAGAGGTGGATGATATAATGCATGCCAATAATAGTGAAGATGATAACATTGTAGGTGATATGAGTAATGGTAGTAATAGTGATAGTAGTGAAGATGATGATTCAGCCGATGATGAAACATACAAACCAAGGAAGGAAATCTTTGACACCCTATAAGATAATGAGGACCTTAACTATATGAATGTAGTGAGAAAGAAAAATGGAGGAAGTAATAGGTAGAAAGACATAATTTTAGCAAGTAGGGACCAAAGTGTTGGGTTTCGATACTAGAAAAAGGCAACGGAAAAGCACACACAAAAATCAAAACCCTCCAAGAATCCAACCAATAATCATAATCCGTGTTAAGATGACTACCTTAAAGACTAAACTGATTTTGTGATGGACAACAAACCACAAACCACAAACTCTGCAATGCACAAACGGAGGTAATGGTCTCCCTCTTCGGCACGGTACTAGCCATGAAGGGGGTGCAAATTCCTCTTTGACTCTCTCTATTCTAAAACAATTTCCAGCTCTCAGTTGTGCGTGTGTAGTAGTCAGCACAAAGAGTCTAAGAGATGTTTATATAAGCCCCTACACATATCTGACATAGGTCAGACTCATGTGTGGGCCTATTCAATTAGGTTGGTCAATTTAGTCTTACTAAATGTCTAACTAACCACATTTAACTTCATTCCAATCCATTCTATATGTATGACCATGTAGGATCCAATTACGTTGACAGTAACATTAAATCTTATTTAATATTACAAACAATGAGCGGTATCTAGCAATATATCATTACTACTCAAGTAATAGGAATGTCAGTAATTTGACATAATCTAACAGCGACTAATGTTACCATGTTGTTCAGTCCCTTTGTCCTGATATCTTGATTAAACACAAAGCATGGAACATGTCACCCTTGTAAAGTTCTATCATTGGTTTCTTAATTGCCGAATAGACTTATAAAAAAAACAAATGAGATCAATATCTCATATCAACTCATTTGAGCACGACCATGCATTTTCAAGTCTCACTCATCAAGGGGCCCCGAAGATATCGCTCCCGTTATGTGGAATGGACAAATCCTATCTACGTTACTCACATCCCTATGCATGACTTGTAATATGTCCAATAATTGACTTTATGATCACCTTGTTACAGGTGACGTTTGACGATATTAAAACATATAACTCCTCATGTAGGGAACCGTAGTGACTTCAAGTCAAAAATTACGTACACCATTGTCATTATAAGAACCGCTTATAACATTCACATAACGATCCATATAGGGCTCTCATGGTAGGTCAGTCAAGTACATCATTACTCTAATATGTACTCATGTGCAGACTTGATATCTCATATCTATGACATGTGAGACACGGTTATCAGTCTACGCACATACTAGTCTCAATGCATCATTATCGTTCTAATTGACAGTAATACTTGACTATGCACATTTAAGAATATATTTTCAATTCAGTCAATGACATCTCACTATCAAGTCAGATACTTGATATTCCATGACATAAAACTTGTCATTCTAAGGACTCTATTATGTTTATTTAATATAAATAAATAACACAATAAATAAAATATCTCATATATTAAATAAATATCATAATACAATATAAATCATAAAGTTAACATATAACTGACCTCTAAGACATACACCAACACAAAATATAAGGTATCAATTCTTTCAAGTGATTCATTTACTCTTTAATTTAACAAGCTACTTGGCCCTAATATTTTTTTAATAAAAAAATAGGACGTTGGCCCCACAAAAGTCAGAGGCACGTGACTCTTTTCACTTATTTTTAGTAACAAGTAATTTCACAAACTTATACTGATAACAGATTCTTTATATATTTTTATATAAATTATTAGACAACACTTTAGTTCTACTATAAC
The DNA here is from genome assembly GCA_023212625.1 of Styphnolobium japonicum. Lineage (NCBI taxonomy): Eukaryota > Viridiplantae > Streptophyta > Magnoliopsida > Fabales > Fabaceae > Styphnolobium > Styphnolobium japonicum. Next base: position 12,841,663 of record JALBWW010000002.1, read on the forward strand.
TATTTATAAATAATCAAATTGAGTATATATTTTACAAAAAAATTATGCAAATATCTTTTTTTTTAATCTTTTACAACGTTTCTCATATTATGTATAGTGACAAGTGAAAATAATTGAAATTATTTAAAAAGAATTATAGCAAAATATAATTATTATCAAGTCACTTATTAGAAAAAAGAAAGTAAAAAAATATAATTAAAGTTATGAGAGAAGCCATATTTTTTTTTTGCTTAAAAATTAGAAAAAGAAAATCAAGATTTTAACAAGCAATGTCTTTTTTTTATTTTATATTTTATAAAGGCATGGTAACATTTGCTTATTTGCATGTAAGTATGGTAATTCAGATAGCCCAGAAGAAAAAGTGAGTATCATTATTCACCGAATGTCACATTGCTTACATTTTGAGATTGGCAAATGGCAAGTAAGATTATTGTTCTAATTATAACTTGAAATTCCGAAAGCTTAATAATTAGTTTCCTCGTAAAAAGATGGAAACGTGGACCTTTTCTTACTGAACTCTCCTCGAGCGTGACCTTACATTCATATTCGTAATACACTTTTTTTTGGGGAGGGCGGGGGGGGGGGGGGGGGGGGAAGAACAAGTATATAGAAAGAAAATAACTAGGGCAAAAAGAAAGATGGACAACAAATGGAGGGAAAGCAATGAAAAGTCTAATAATTGACCTGGCCTGTTTCTTTTCTGAAAGAGAAATGCTCATTTTCACGAAACATTTTTATACGAAAACTATCACGAAAAAGTTAACTTCATTGGTTGTAAACCGATTATTCCATAAGTTGAAGTGAGAAAACTGCTTTTGTTTCATTTTATTCCTTCATGGTAATTTTTGGATCCATTTCGTAAAAATGAATTCGTGTTATATTGCAATGCTCTTTCTGAAAACCAACTGGCTCAATCTTTGTTGTGGTCTAAATATCAAACAATCAATTTCAAACCGAATTTATCCTTTTTTTAATAAACATTTATTTTAATTTTTAAAAAATATACATAATATTATATTAATCGTTTATTTATTAGTGACATCAAAATAATTATTTAATAATAATTAATATCATTAATTTTGTCTTTAAAAGACTAATTTGATATCATTCTAAAGATCAATTTGATAATAAAAATATGACATTTAAGGTTCAATTTTAATACATTTATAAATAAAAAACTAATATGATGTCATATATATTTTTAGAGGACTAAAATAATATTTAATTTTTTATTTTAAAGCCACGGCTGTGAGGCAAAGGAAACTCAAATCGCATATGGCAAATTAAATCATATATTAAAGCTTTGCTGAATCAAATTGAAATGGTGTTGATGCATTTCAACGTCAAGCTTAGCAGAATGGAATGGTTATTGATCGTGTCAATGACAATTTTTTTAAAAAGTTTAAGTTATTAGATGAAGCTACATGATTTTATATTTTTAACAGGTCTCTTTATGCAAATAATTATTTGAGCTTAAATGTAAACAAATGTACATGTCTTTTTTACCTTGAGCTGAAATTAAGAGCATGTTTGATTTTGTTTATTTTTTGGGAATAATCATTTTTTTCAATTAAAAGTAATTTTATTTAAAATCTATCTTATTTGTTTAAAGTGTGTAAAATTAATTATAAGTTAAGATTATTTTTACATAACTAAAAACAACTTTTAAAAAAAACTGTTATTTTAAGCTTTTAATTATTTAATTTTAGATTATTTCAAAAGCTTTAAGAGAGAAATATTTATTTGTCTTCAACTAAATAACTTTTTCAATCATTTCATATATCTTTTGGTAATTTAATACACAAAAGTAATTTTTTATTAAATCCAAACAAAACTCTTTATCATAAAATTGATTATGAATTAACACATCTAAACATAAATTAATTTTCTCATAATTGATTTTTAACATAATTTTTTTCACAGCTAATATTTATGTATATAATCGATTTTCAAGAAAATTGATTATGAAAAAATTAATTTATGTTTGGATGTGTTAATTCATAATCGATTTTATGATAAAGAATTTTGTTTTGATTGTATTAAAAAAATCATTTTTTGTATTAAATTATCAAAAGATATATGAAATGATTGAAAAAGTTCTTTGGTTGAAGGCAAATAGGTATTTATCTCTTAAAACTTTTGAAATAATATAAAATTAAATAATTAAAAGCTTAAAATAACAGCTTTTTTAAAAAAGTTATTTTTAGTTATATAAAAATAATATTAACTTATAATCAATTTTATACACTTTAAATAAACAAGATATATTTTAGATAAAACAGTTTTTAATTAAAAAAAATTTCCCAAAAAAAAAAAAAACAAAACAAAACATGCTCTGACAATGGGAGGGGCAAAAATGGTAATCTGACCACTTGGTAGAAAGGAGTTGCTAGTGGCGGAGGAGACTGGTAGTTAGTTGGGGACATAGTGGAGCAAGTGACACTGATATGCCATTGCCATATGCCAGCTTCGGTAAAATAAGATTAGATAGGCATTCCCACTCGGATCGAATGGACCGCAGGACCAGGATAGGGATAGGGGGAATGAATGGATACGCCCATATTTGTTCAGACTTCATTTATATGGAATAAAACTAAAGTGAATAAAGAAACGTTTTTAATAGGAATTTGTTTGAATTTGTATTGTGTGAAATAATTTTTTTTTAAATCGAATCAAAAATTTTTAATCTTAAAATGAAGTGGATAGAAGATAGGTAATGAGTGTTATTTATACTAATCTTACTAATATATTTGTACATCATAAACCTTAATTTAAAACATAACAAATTATTATTATTTGTTCGTAAAGTAAGAATATTCTGCGGTTAGTTTTAGCGTCAACTAATATTAAGTCTTTCTTTAGAAGATTTTAAAGACACAAACCCCACAGTAGCCTGACGCATTTCGAAAAATTAATTAATCCTTATAGATATTGGCCAATGTTTGAACCTGAATCACATATGTGTTAATTCAAATTGACTTGAGTCGATCCATTACGAGCCAAGCCAAATTTACAGTGGGGTGGGTCGGTCTAATTTTGTTTTTGGCTAGCAAATTGTTAGTTCAGTCTATCCATATGCGGGCTGCATGCTATTTGGATCGGTCCACTGGCGCGTATGCCATTTACTATAATTAGAGCCAAAAAATACAATATCAAATAATTTATTTGATTAACTTGTATTAAAAAAGTTAAACTAATTTGCTTTGAAAGATTTTAAATTAATTGTTATTAAAAATAGATTAATGTTTGTTTTAAAATAACATTTGAGTAAACTTAAATGGATAGATGTTTGTTTTAAAATAAATTAAATAACATTTGCATCAGGCCATTCCACATTAGGCCAAGTCGGCAAAAATTTATATGCCCAACCCATGTATTTCATGGGGTTATTTGAGGTTGATTTTTTTTGACAACTTTATTAAATCTTGAAGACACATCTCCTTAACTATTAAGCTTGAGTTCATAAATTATGATTAATTTAGAAGAATATATTTCCAAAAGAATATATCATAATTTCTTACTTATATATATATATATATATATAGAGTGAGGATCCACTTACACTCTTCTACACTTACATCACTCAATAATTTTTTATAGAATATGAATTTAATCAATCTAATCGTTGAATCATATGTTATTATCTTAATGATCATGCATACCAAATTTTAAATAAATCGGATATATATATTTATTTAATCTCATAGTAGACAATTTACTTATATTTTAAAATCATATTATACGTTAAAATAAAGTAATACGATAAAGTATCAAATAATTTTTTAACTATAAGAAATTTTATGGGATTGATCTATTTTATAAGAACTTTCAATTTAATTGATGAAATTCAACGGTTTGATTAATAAAATTCAACATTTAAGAAGTTATTGAGTGATATAAGTATGTCAAGTCTTACACTTAGTGTAAGTGGATCCTCACCCATATATATAGGAGTTAACATGGGTTTGTTTAACTAGAGGAGAGTTTTGTATAAGGTTATGCCCTAGTCAAGTATATTGTTTGAATCACCCCTCTAACAATAATCTTGTTTAGTGGTTAATCTTTTGTAGGGAATCCTCTAATGCCTAGAGTGTGAGTAGTCTCCGTATAGAGATCTTCTTGAATCTTATGATATGTTTGGATTGGAGGAGTTTGGAGGGGAAAGAAGGAAAATGATAATTTTTTATTTCTAAATTGAGAGAATTATAAAATGTTTATAAAAAAACATGATTAGAATATTATATGATAATCTCTCATTTTATTCTTCTCATTTCAAAAAATTACCAAATAAAGAGAATAAAAAATTTAAATAAAAAATAATTATTTCCCTCTAAACTCCTCCATTCAAACAATATCTTAGAGGTGATATTTTGAATAAACGTCTACCTCACCTTCAAGATCCCATAAATGTAATATTAAAATAATTTATCCATACCATCATTTTTGTTAAAAAATATAGGAACAAAGAAAAGGAAACAAAATCAAGGGACTAGCGGATAATGTAATTTATTCCGTGCAGCACCAAAAAGTTTATTCTGATCCTCTTATGGAGTACATACATTTATAATAGATTTTCTATAATATAAAAGGATTTTTTTCATAAAATTCAATTACCATTGGTTGACGTTTATCAATAGCATGATTTATTCAATCAATCTTAATATTTTGTGGGATATAAATTGTATTTTGTAATGCTTTGTAGATGGTAAGTTTACATTATTATGTAATGTTAAAAAGTGTAATTTATTAATAGAAATTTATATTTATTTATTTATTTTATATTTTTATTGAAGTGAGAATAATAACATAATATTTTCAAATAAGAATTTACTTAAGTTATTATATCATAAGAATTCAATTAATTTTTTGAGATTTCTTTTATAAATTAAATGAATTTAATCAAAATATAATAGTTGTTGTATTAAAATATATTTTTTCACTAAACTTGTTAAGATCCATCAGCACAAGTCCTCCGCGAAGAAAATTTCTTAAATACATTAAAAGTATTATATTATATTATTAAAAATATAACATGTAATACAATATAATTATACATATTATTAAATTAAGTTTAAATATTATATAATAAATTTTAAATTAAATTTGACAATTAAAAATTTGATTAGAGTATTATTCTAGGAGTAACAAAGGCCGACATGACGACTCCAAGATTATGCATAAATAGGGCTATTAAATGGTTCAGTTCGCCTGTTTAGGTTTGCCTACTTATAACAGGCCGCTAGTTAAATGAGACGGGTCAAAGTTGCCCGTGTTTAAATGGATTACAAATTAGTCAATTCGATGCATTAACTCATGGGCTTAAATAGGTCTGTCATTGAAACTTTTTTTTATTTGTAAATTTTGAAATAAATTTAAATTTAATAATATCAAATCAAATATTATATTGCATATATATAGTATTGAATATTTTCATCTCATCTAAAGAGTTAAAGGAGAATTCAAATAAATAAATAATATAAACTTATAGAGTTTGACGAATGTGTTTGTGTATGGGTTGTCAGTTGTGTTACTGTTAGCCTGTCCAATACATGTATTTTGTACTTTTACTTAAAAAATGTTTAATTAACTTTTAATTTTTTACTTTTAATTGTTTTTAGTATAAATAAACTGAAACTTTAAAAAAATTATGCAAGTAGCCCATTGTGTTGGAACCAAAGTTGAAATCAAGAAGTTGATGTTGGAACCAAAATAGTTCAAGTAATTGAACCTTTCAAGTTTTAAAGATAACAAAGATATTAAATTAAAATGAACAAATAAATTTTAACTAAACTTATAATATTTCGTTATAAAGAAAGTAAACGTCCAATTTTTAACTCACATATAAATCCTCTATAAGGTTTATGGACTCAGAACAAGTGTTGTTTTAAACAAACTTAACGTTTTATTACTTGCGACCAATATATGATATGAACTGTTTTATTTTTATTTAATTGGGTCATCCAAGTATTGTTTATGTTGTGTCTACTCTCAAGTGTATTCGTCCAAAGCCAATTAAAAAACAAGAATTGTTTAATGCATTAACTAGTGATGAGATCTCTTACAAGTACGCGACATTCGAAGTCAACTTTGTATGTTGATGTTGATATACCTAAACTCTATAAAGGACAAGTAAATATGAACTCTCTGTTCACTCAGAAAGAGTCAGTACAAAGATATCAACATTTCCTAGCAACGTTGACGCTATTAGTATTAAGCATTAAATGCTCGTCAGAACGGTAACTTTTATTGTCATTAGACGAATAAGCTTAGGAAGACAAGTTCAAGCTCACAAGCCTATAAATACATGAAGTTTTCGAAAGTTCAAGACAAAACAACAACGAGAGAAAAAACAATATACAATATGTGATTCACTTACACTTTCATATACTCTTGTAAATAGTTATTCATTATACTCTAAGCTTATTTGTATTATCCTCACATTTTGTGAATTAATCTTAAGTGTTTTCAAACATTCTTCTTTTTACTTTGAGTTAAGCCTGTAAAGACTTGTCTATAAAGAATACTTGTTACTAGAACCTAAATAAGTTAAGAATACTTGGTTATAAACATGAAGAGACGGTGTGAAGAATACTTGTAATCTTGGTGAAGATGAGTGAAAATCTTTCAAGTAGAAAGGACTTAACGTAACTATCGATTTGTAAGAGTGAACAAGTATAAACATCATGTGTGATCCTTTCTTGCTTTATCTTGCTTTATTTTGTTTTTGCTAATATTTGAGGATTGTCGCTCTTTTAATTTAGACATATAAGATTTATGCTTACGTCTAAAGTTTTCTTTTAAAACATTTTCTATGTCCAACAGTTTATGTAAAGCGTTTTTAAACGTTCATTATATTTTGTGAACTAACAAAATTTTGTGACGAGAACTAATTTGTAAAAAGTTTTTCAAAAGGTTAAGAAACACAATTCAACCTTCATTCCCGTATTTCAATTGTTTATTTCACGTTGGTTTTGCGGGTTGATCCGTATCAATTCAAAATTACTCATAATTTTATGAATTATTAATTTTAAAATCTAATTCATATAATTTATACAAATAAATAAACTGATTTGATGAATTTGAATCATTTCGAGAGCCCAATGGACCACGAGCGAAACTCACTACAATTGAATGCTCAGCCCACACATTAGACACTGAGACCATAGTTATTAAAACTGGCTCAGACCGACCGGTTCGACCGGTGCACCAGTCACTTAAACTGTCCGAGTCAGTTATCAGATCGGTTATGTATGCGAACTGGTGAAAATCGGTTTAACTCGACTGGTTTTAGCCAAAAAGCGGTGACCCAACTGATTGAATCGGTGAACCGGTCAGATTATGAAATTAAAAAAAAAACCTTTTAAATTTTGATAAGTTATAACTTTTGACTATTTTGTCCGATTTAGACTAATTATGTATCTATTTCATATAACTTTTCGAGATATATATCATATCAATCCTAATTTTTCAAAAAGAAATTTTTTTTTTTGAATTATGTGTATTTTAATGAAAATATTTATAATTTTTTTATGAATTAAGAGTTAAATATATTTTTTTTGTTGAGGTTATTATTTCTCTTAAAATAAGAATACTTTAGTTATTTATAATAATAAATATTATTATATATAATGTATATTTATATATATATTTAAAAATATTTATTTAATTTTATACATTTCAACTAATGATCTATTGATTAAACTAGTAATTCATTCATTCAATACCCTATCCAAATTAAATATCCATCCAAATTTAATAATTATGAGTTAGACACGTGGAATATCCCTTTTGTTTTTGGCACAAAACTAAGTGTAACCAAATTGCACCGCAAGACCGACCGTTAGGAACGCCGTCACCGTCAACGGTGGGTCCACACCGAAATCGTGGATACCCAATCAGCAGAGGACGCGTAAATCCTCACCACAGCTGGAGACACGATATATTCGCTTCTGCAGAATATACGGATTCCACCACCAATCCATTTCTCTTTCTGTTTTTATTTCTTTTTTCCACGGCAACGAACCAAGGTAAGAATTTTCTTACTTTGATTTTTCTTTTCTTTTTTCTTTCTGCTTTTATTTATGCTTCTTCTCCTTTGCTTTAAATAGCAAATATCAGACATAGCGGGAACGCGTACACCTTCTTCTCTCTTCCTCTGCATAAGCGCCCTATCTCTCTGGTCTTTGCACACACAAAAGAACCATTCACTCCTCTCGCCATTTTCTACCTCTTTCTCTTCGTTTTCGAGATCTGTGCTTCCTCTTGAAGCTTCATTCATTTGCTTCGTTAATTCCTCCTGGAACAGAGCTTTATCCAGTGCTGGTGAGTTTCTATTTTGCTGCTTTCACTCGTATATAGATCACCGTTTCACTAGGGTTTTGGTACTCTATTGGTTCGGTTTGTTTTCGTTTCGCTCATGAATCCGATCGCTTCCTTTCTCGCTCACCATGAATCTATGCGATGTTACCTAACTATTGGCAATCGCAGGCGCACACACATGCTAACGTTTCTGTACATGATTTTTATTTCTAAATTTTGTCTTGAATCTGAAAACGTGGACAACTGCTGGGCTTGATATTTTTGTGAAGCGGCGTTACTTTTAAAAGGTCATGTGATGGTTCAGCGAAACTCTGTTCTGTGAAGATTTTGTAATCGTGATTTTCTGCGTAGATTGTGGTTTCAAATTGCTCAGATCTATGGCCATTTTGGATTTTTCCTGCAGCTTCTTTCTATTTTCTGTTTCATTTTGGGTTAAAATGTTTTGGAAACGGAAAAGGAACATGTCACCTACATGGATTATTATTATTATTTTTTAACCCTTTTTAGAGTCCTTCGTTCATCTATTCATATTTTTATAAAGAAGAGGCATGGCTGATGCTGTTTGGAGCTGATTTATTTTCTTTACTGTCAGATTGGTACTTCGAAGGTGTCGGCCGTGATGACTGAAATCGTGATGGATACCAAAATTGTAAGTCTTAACTGCAACCGTTCCTGTTTGTGATGATGCTTTCGTGAGATTGGAAAAGAAACACGCACGCGCGCGCGCGCGCACACACACATGTTAAGATTTTGCTTTGGTAACTTCCGCCGGAGTTCACACGTCAAATGGTGTGATTGACTTTTATGATGTAATTATAATTTATAATATTTGTTTTCGGATAGTGTATGGGTAATCCTAGGAAGGTCAAAATAGGCGTCTTTATTTATTTATTTAATTTTAGTATATGGTTGAGAAATTATGTGTGAATAATAGTGATGGATCTGACAAAAATTATTATCAAATTCTTTATTATTATTTCAGGCTGAAGAAGATACGGTTTCACCCATCGCTCATTATTCCTCACATCCACCGCTTAATGAGAGGATTATTTCATCCATGACCAGGAGATCTGTTGCTGCACACCCTTGGCATGACCTTGAGATAGGTAAGAAATATGGTGAAAAACGGTGATGTGTCAGTGCTTCAATCACAATTTGCTGCAATTCTCCGTTTCTTTCTTTTTCTTCTTCTTCTTAATTGATTAGTCATGCTATAACCGTATTTTCACCACAATGCAGGACCTGGAGCTCCAAAGATCTTCAACTGTGTAAGCATATATGACTAGCCATGCAATCTACATGCCTGAATATTTAAACTTAAGATCATTAAATGTTTTATTGAAACCTAGGGATACTGATGGTTAGAACCGGGGAACATATTGGATAACCCTGAATTACTGGAGAATTTGTGGTCAAGTACCAAAAAGAAAATGCCCTCTACTCTGTCTAATTTCGTTCATTTTTTCTTTTTTGTTTCTCCATTTTTCCTTTATAGAAATGGTACTTCCAAGCTTCATTGTCAAAGGCACAGCGAGTGAAATACATTTTTTTTCTATTCAACATTTCATGCTATACTCTAGTAAAATAAATTTGTATATCAAGTTGTGAACTTAAGTTGTTATAATTGTTATTTTTTCAAAGGACAAAAAATAAGACTTCGTTCTAAAATTAGATTAGACCACTTTTGTTATGCAATATGGTTGAATATTGCAGGTGGTTGAGATTGGAAAAGGAAGCAAGGTGAAATATGAACTTGACAAAAAAACAGGACTTATTAAGGTAATAATGGTTGCTGAGCTATATTCACTACAGTTGTTTGGAAACATATTGCTGAACATGAATCTATGTACAGGTCGATCGTGTACTTTACTCATCAGTTGTGTATCCCCACAACTATGGGTTTATCCCACGTACTATTTGTGAGGACAGTGATCCCATAGATGTCTTGATTATTATGCAGGTATTTGTATCTGTTCACATTATCAACTTTTCCTTGTAAATGAGTAAATCAGTGTGCATCATGCATCTCTTCTTGGAAGCATTCAAACTTCATTTAAGATGTACGTTCCTACAATTGTCCGTTTCTCGTGTCTCTTATGAAGTAATCTTTTTCAATTTTTAAATCCTTTTTAAGCATTGGACCTTACCTTTATTACCAAGTTATGCACTAGTGACCCAAAATTTAACCAACTCAAGGTGATATCAAAGTGGAAATGTAATATAATTTACAATATCAGCCGATTAATAGAGTCTTCTAGTCGAACAATGCTTGCAGATCATCCTACAGTGATAGCTCTTATCATATAATTAATATTAAATGTATTTTAGTTTATGTTTTATATGCTTTGTAAGATGCTAAACCTTGCTCATACTTGACAGGAGCCAGTTCTTCCAGGTTGCTTTCTTCGGGCCAAAGCTATTGGTCTCATGCCCATGATTGATCAGGTACATTAGACATTCCCATTTCCCACACGGCAAGTACTCCTCTTTTGATTATTGAATATTGATCAACCATTAATTGTGATGAAATACAGGGTGAGAAAGATGACAAGATAATCGCTGTCTGTGCTGATGATCCCGAGTATCGACATTACAATGATATCAAGGAGCTTCCTCCACATCGTTTAGCTGAAATCCGTCGTTTTTTTGAAGACTGTATCCTTCCGAAAATTCTAATTCTAATGTTTGGTTAACACTTCTGTTTGTTAACATCTATAGACATGATGAAATACATTGGTCCTTTTAGTGCAGCATATGAAATGAATTTTATGTTTTTCCTTCATAAAGGAATTGTTAGACAAGAAGAATGAGAACAAGGAAGTTGCAGTAAACGACTTTCTGCCTGCCTCAACTGCCTTTGAAGCGATCAAGCACTCCATGTAAGCCAAAAGTCATCTGATTCGCATGCTCTTTACCATTTTTTTTTAGCCATGGCTAATCTAGAAATTGGATTGGTTTGAAAGTTTTGGATTGATTATTTAATTCTCCCTATTTCCACATCATTTCCTATATTTTATTTGAAATAGTGGCTTTTTGAATTAATTAAATGTTTATTTTTCAAATTTCCTGAGATTTTAGTTTTTATACTTTTTTATGCATGCATAATTCTATATAAATAACACTTTACTCATTCAAAAACTTTATAATTATTTTTTGCACCACAAAATTTATTATTGAATATGTGCAGTTTCAAATCATAACTTTTTTTTTACACAAATTCACCTGCAATTCAATAATTCTGTACTCTTTTTATCCTCATTTAAATGTTGTTCAAATAGTATTACCTTGCATGCACAGCTTGTGTTCATGGCAGATATAACCTTTTTCGTTATGTGAAGGACCCTGTATGCGGACTATATCGTGGAGAGCTTGAGGCGGTAGTCGTTGATGCACGCCACGGATTTTGTTTGGTCGTCCTACTGATCGGAAGACATTCTTTTGAAAGGCCGCCTTTTTTATTATTATGATTATGACCAAAAAAAAGCTTTGTATCTAGTCGCATGTACATGTCTCTCAACGCATGCATATTCTACACACGTTTGTGCTTAATTTCAAGTGTTTTGATCTCTGCACTGCTTAATATCAAATTCAGTTATTTTTATATTATCGCCTTATTTTTCTATTAAATACTGGAGCAAATGGGGTTCTAGGCGCATTTTTATTGGAGTGATCAATACAATACCTTACTTTTTGTGCTCAAGGCCTTTTGTTGTGGGGGAAATGCATTGATTCATGAACCCTTTTTCTTTTCTTTTCTTTTTTCCTGCATTGCTTATCACGTGAAATGTGCAAACAATATGTAATAATCTAACCCTTAACTATGCAATTGAATTCCCGTCTCCACCCAAAAAACCTTTGGATTTAATTTTGATGGATCAAAATTATCCTCAACCTTTTAATACTTCTAAAATTCTACTGGTTTTTCAGTTATTATTAAAACTAGTATATGCCTATGATATTTACCGATTTTTTTGTTTGTGTTTATTTGGAGTATTTTACTTCTTTTTTAATTACCTGTTTTATTTCATTTTTATTTCACATTTCTGACAATAATTTTAACTTAATATTTTATTTTATATCTTAGATAATTTTATAATTTATTTAAAACTTTATTTTAACAACAATAATTCTTTAATTTGTGTAAAAGAGAAAAAAGCATTTGTATTGGTTAGAAAGCCAGGAGCCTACTTGTTGCCGGTGATAAAACAGAAAGCCGCGGGAAGCAGGAAGAGAAGAAACTATAAAATTTGAGTGAATTGAAACCAATGCTAATAGAGGCAGTCCCTTCCATATAATATATATCGAGTAAATAAGTAATTTAATCTCTAAAAATATTCCTTACTTGTATTTAGTCATTGAATTTATTATTATATACAAATTAAAACCTGTATGAATTTAGTCATTTTGTTATCATTGATTGACCAAGTTAAACAGTGCCTCCTAACGTAGTAATGTTAAGTGTCTATGTATAACGTTTAATATCTTATAGCACATTACTTGGCTCTTTCTCTTGTGATACGATATCGTTTTAACTTAGTGAATTATAATCCCTTCATACACAGAGTATTTTATCATTCACTCACTAAGATAAAACGACATTATATCTCTAGGAAAAGTGTTGCACAACATGCCACGTGACACTAAACGTTGCGCGTAGACATTTAACGTATCACGTCGAAGTCATAATTTAACTGATCAACCAGATATAATCGAAGAACTAAATTGATACAAGTTTTTTAAATTTACAGACTAATTTGTACACAAAAATAAATTTAAAGACTAAACTGCAAGTGAAAAATATTTCCAACGATTAAATTGCCTATTTACTCAATATATAATATAATATAATAGATTATGACATCTAATTACTTACTTTTTAGTTCTTATATCATTTTCATATTGTCCTTTAATACCTGGAGAAAACTATGTAAAGTTATATGCACGACATTTTTGTCTAAAGTCTCTCGTATAAAAGCAAATCTTAACTGGATTAATGAACAAATCCAAATTATATAGGCTGACAAATTGAATACAAGGATGATCAAATATAATTTGCCAATAAACCAAATGTATTAATCCATGTGTCATTTAACTGTCAGCCATAAATCAAGTACTTGAAACAATATTCTTCGAAAATACCGAAGACCTCTCCTACTTCAATTTAACATTCTTTTAATTCGTCAAATAATTTCTAAAACAAAATAAGTTAATTGCAATATACTATTAGAATGCTTATAATTTCGAGTAACTTAGATACTAGCAACCCAAGGGGCAAAAAATAGTTACAAAGCATAATATCGAAGAATATATCATGATCATCATACTTCAAAGATGACAGAAATTTATGCAATATCATCCAATAGCATACTTACGGAAGATCAAATGAACGAATCAAGCAACTTAATTGTAACGATGGTTTTCAGTTCATCCTCATGGCATATAGAAATCAAAGCAACACTAACAAAATCTTTCAACAAATGGGCACTCAGCAAAAATTCCTAATAACAGAAAATATGCCAAATCCATAACCAAGGAGGTCTCCCCTCCCTAGTAAAAGAAACCAAGAACCTTTCCACCAACATTCTTCCTCCTAGCTTCTTCGTGGTCCATGATGCCCGCAGAAGTTGTCAGAACAATATATCCAAACTGCATATTTATACCCCCCGAATTGTAACATACAAGCCACAAGAAACCATTAATCAAAACCAAAACCACCTTCGTGAATGTAATTTCTATCAAATACTTCTTTCAAAGACATAAAATTTTGTGTGCTAACCTGTCTGGAAGGAAGCAATCTAGCAGTCCATGGCTCAATTTCTTTGACACCGACATCAAAACGAGGGCTGATTACCCCACACTTGTTCAATCTTCCATTAAGTTCAACTACAATTTTTCCAGCTCTATGATCATCAACAAACTCAAACTCACCAATATATCCTGCAGGCAAAGCAGGTATGTATATGCATGAGTCAAATTCTAACAATGTAAATGGATGAGTAGACAGCAGCCAAGAAGATCAGTACTAACCATGCTTCTGCATGACTAAAAGAAACTTGATGATAACCTTAGATGAAGGTCTAATCATGACTTGCCGCTTTCCCCTTTTTTCAGCATTGTACATGCTCTTCAATGCATCATTCAAGACACTGACTCTCACCATCCTTACAAAGGTGGACTGTAGGAAACATTACAACACAAGTGAGGATAATGAGAATAATTGCAGGCTTACAACATGAGAAAAGAAATGTGATATCAACCATGAACTGAAGGAAAATGATGATGAATAGCTGATAGCTGGCTTGGAAGTGGAAACAATAATCCTATCAAAGACATCTAAATATGTCAACAAGGAGGAACCTGATGGATATATATAGCCTCCAAAAGGGAAGAACACTCTTATCTTATTCATTTAACATGAAATTCATCATTCCAAGGTCTTAAAACAAATTCAAAAAAAAATTCCTACCTTACACATAAACCTCTCACTTAGCACCATTATATATCATTATATACACATTATACTCAGAAAAATTGTTAAAGAAGCTATTATAAGCATCAATTATTCCCTACATATCAAATAAACCGGAACTGATTATGGTAGCTTGTTGAAAAATAATTATTAACTCATATGACACAAAATTTGAAGATGCAAGTGCATTACCCAGCATGACACTTTATAGAATAGTTCTAGGATGAGAATTCATGCAGCAGAGGAGCTGGGTCAGTTACAAATTTGCAAGGTAGGAATTTTCCAAGACATGCCTAGGAACTCAGAGCAGACTGAGATTCATAAATATATACATAAAGCAGGCACCCTTAAGCTTAGATGGTTACTTTAAAAAAAGGCACATGAAGGAGGAAAAATAGTTGTTCTGATTCATATGATGAACCTGTCTGTTGGCAACTCAAACTTTCACAGTGCCAGCATCAGCATGAACGGCCATGGTGGACAAAATAGCACCACACATATTTGACCCCAGATCCATACCATTCATATCAACAATCACAAGCTAGATATAGGAGTTAGTTCTAATATCTGGCATTTGGGTATGCAATTAGGTTTGTTATATCACAATTTACCTATCACCGCCAGTAGAAAGAAAATGAAATGATATAGCAAACTGCAAAGCAAACAATAGAATGATTCCCGGCACTAAGGCTTCTACAATGCAGAGGAATTGCATAATATATTCAGGCGCATCCATTAACACACACAGAACTATGATCTCCGATAGATTGAACTGCAAGATGTGCATATCACATACAATGTAGAAATCATCAAAAAAAACTTCGAAACATGTGAGAATCTAAATGCCAACGACAAACAGAGCTCATCCCAAGAAAAAGAAAGAGACTTGGCGATCGAAAAGGCATAAAATTTCAACCAAAAAAATAGTACAAAACCAGAAATGTTCATCGAGATACACACCTCGAGGTGGAACTGGAAGTGGATGGCACCCCTGCTAGCGGCTAGCGCTAGGTTTTGGTTTTTGACGCTGAAATTAAACGGTTCGGACCGGAAAAAACTCGTATCTGGTTTGCTACCTTTGAAAATATTGAGAAATTCTGTTGAGAAAAAATATTTTTATTTAGTTCTTGAATAAAATTAATTAAGTATTTAATTAATAAATTATATATAATTAATCACGTATTAAATATTAAAATAAAAATAAATTATTAATTAAATTAATTAAATATTTAATTAATTTTATCTAAAAGTCAATTAAAAAATATTTTTATCAAACTAATCGTTTATGTCATTTTTTTAAAAATATTTACTTACGGGGCGTGAGTCACGGCTCATATAGCTTTTTTTTAAAGCAACAAATAAATAAAAGAGGGGTTTCATTTTTGTTTTATAGAATGATTTTTGTACATCAATGTACAAAGAAATTTGAGTTGGCTTTCACTAGGATTAGAAAGAAGAGCAAATACTTGAATGAAGGAGCATGTACTAAAACTAATTTAAAGAAAAAGAATACTTATGAGAAGCCAAATCTATTGTGACAAAATCATTCCAACAAATCAAATATGAAGGGAGTCAAAATCACTACAAAAGAGGGACACTCAAACGAGGGCAATTTTGCCCAAGTACAGTAGATTAGAAGACAAATTACTAAAATGTCACTCATTTGAAACATATTACCAGCATACTGTCGTTTTTGTCACGTTGGCATATATATATATTTTTAATATTCCACGTGTATCACGCCAAAGCGGGAGGCGTGATACATGTCATCACGCCAACACGGGTGGCGTGATATACACAAAACCAGGAAAAAAATAGATTAATATAAGAAAACCTATATAACAAAAGTCAAAACTTTGAAAAGCCATAACTTTTGACTCGTTTGTCCGATTTAGACGCATTTTATATCGATTATATATAATTTTTCGAGGCCAAGTGCAACGCAAACGGCCGTAGGCGGTTTGGTCCACCGGAATTCCAAAAAACCCTTTATTTTGTAAGTTATCAAGCTTTTTATGAAAATTATATGGGTATTTTATCAAATCAAGATTAAACTCATTTTTTCCTTACAATAAAAATTTAATTTTTTCCTTTTCATTTTTATGAACCTTTCCTTTTCATTTTTATTGTAAGAAAAAAATGAGTTTAACCTTGATTTGATGAAATACCCATATAATTTTCATAAAAAGCTTGATAACTTACAAAATAAAGGGTTTTTTGGAATTCCGGTGGACCAAACCGCCTACGGCCGTTTGCGTTGCACTTGGCCTCGAAAAGTTATATGGAATCGATATAAAGTGCGTCTAAATCGGACAAACGAGTCAAAAGTTATGGCTTTTCAAAGTTTTGACTTTTGTTATATAGGTTTTCTTGTATTAATATTTTTTTTTTCTGATTTTGTGTATATCACGCCACCCGTGTTGGCGTGATGACGTGTATCACGCCAACACGGGTGGCATGATGACGTGTATCACGCCACTCGTGTTGACGTGATGACGTGTATCACGCCTACCGTTTTGGCGTGATACACGTGGAATATTAAAAAAAAAAATGCCAACGTAGCAAAAACGAAAGTATGCTGATAATATGTTTCAAATGAGTGACATTTCAGTAATTTATCTCATAATCTGCTGTACTTGGGCCAAAAAGCCCTCAAACGAGTTATGTGTGGAAGTATGAGAACATTTAATAATAGCTTCACATACTCTCATTATCTCAGTGCTTGGTACTTGAAAATACACTCTAAATAAGAGAGTTGTGAAGTGTTGCAGTTCATCTATAAAATAATTGATATCTTGTTATAGTAAAAAAGAGTATGGGATAGCATTTTAAAAATTTTCTTGAGACTAGGGCACGACTTTGGATTGAAGTAGATGAAGATTATTTATGGTGTCATCATAAGCAAAAATATTATTGTTAATAAAAAAAATTCAAACAGTTGCTTGAGAGTTAAACCTAGGTTACGAGTTGTGACTGAATCAAAAGAGACAATTTGTGTAAAACTTCTCTTACCTTTTACTATCTACTTTGATTCATATTATCTGCTTGCATCATATTTATTTTTCAGTTTGAAATTGCTTTTGAGTCTTTGAAAGTATGAAAAATATGTTATTGTTAACCTTAGAACCAATTCATTTCCTATTGGTTCTGACTAGAATAAAAAATTTATTATATTAATTAATATATATCTTTATTGAATTTTGAAATGAAATTTTACTATTAAAAATTGTATTATAATGTCACTCCAACGTTCAATAGAAAACTGATAATATTTTTAGTTATATCATTGTTTACATAAGTGAATAAATATTTCAAATTAATAACCTTACACTTTAAGTATAAATCTTAGAATTTCAGCACAAAAAGAAAAAAAAGTAATCTCAGTAGTGTAGAATGTTGAAATTAGACGCGGAACTATAAAAATTAATTTGAGATAAATACATCATATATATTTTATATATTAATTTTTTTATTAAATACATACATAATATATTTCAATTTTGAGTGTAGTGATGCCCAAGCCTCAACGTACAGTTCTGCCCATGCTGATCACCATGCAAAATGTTAATGTTACTGTTTTTTTTTTCTTCGAGTTTGTCTTTCTTTATTTGTTTGACGAAGTGAAAGTGAAAAAAAAAAAAAACTGTCATATAATTGAATAGTACTTAACAAAAGTTGGATTGCCACTGCCGACCAAAAGGTCTGAAAAAATAAAAAGCCACAAAGAGGCTTGTACGAGCCTAAACATGCCATCTCCATGAAGGGAGCTTCTACAAAGTATAAAAACAAAAAAAGAAATCAGCATCTAAGAAAAATCAACCCCAACCCGACAAGACTAACCCTAATTCAAACCTTGCCCAATGAAACCTTGAGTCTCTGTAACTCCTTTTTGTCAAAAGGTTATTTTTTCTTTGCTAAGCACTATGTTTAACCCTATCAAATTGTTTAAGCATATTCTTCAAAGTTTTGATGCATATTCTACTTGATTTAGAAATTCGATCAACCTAGTTGTCATGAATCTATTATCTATTGTATCTTAATAAATAGACTTTCCGTTTCAAAAAAATAATAATAATTAGATTTTCTCTAATGCCACGTGGCAGTTCCTCATTTTAATTAAGTCAAAATGTTTCTCATCGAAAATTTTTTTATCTCATATATGGATGTGTTTTTGCAAGGCCAACTCAATAAACTTAGAGGCTTAAAACTAAATATTAAAACGAGGCCTTTTTAAATTTAAATTTATGGAAAAATATTTAATTAAAATTTTATTCTTCCAATAGCTTGAGATGTAAAATTCCTAATTAAACTTTTATAATCAAGTTCTTTAACATTTTTTTAATTGATAATATAGTCTATCCATTTAATTTTTCTTAAGACATTCTTGATCTTAAAAAATATCTTATCAATTCTAGTTTTGAAAAAAAAATTATGCTGAAATAACAATTACGAGAATTGTTATAATGTCATGCTAAAAGTAATATATGCATTTGGAAAATAATCAAATCTTATTATATAATTGAGTATGTTGATTAGACTGTTACCTTTCATTAGTATAATTTATTTTACAAATTTTAACTCAAAAAATAAATCTAAACCATTAATATCAAAATAGTAGTTATATTTTATGGAACATTCAAGATTAAGGCAATATTTTTTTCAAAAGTGGATATTATAAATTAAAGAAGAAATATAATTGTTTAATATATAGGAAAAAATAGCTTTTGGTGCTCAATAATATTGATGCAATAGTTGAGAATTAATAGCATTGTTACAATTGGGAAGCAAGAAAAAAAAATTTATTAGGAATTTTAGAGAAATGAAAGAACATGTCATTTTGTTAGTTGACTTTTATATGTTTTTAATAAAAAATAAAATAAATAGTTATTAGTTGAAAATTAATAAAAGTGTGAGAAGTGAAAGAATTAAAAATTTGTTAAGCATTTAATTTTAGAAGTAAAAGAATATATAAGTACTTTATTAAATATCTTATTTTTAAACTTCTTTCAATATACTCAATATATTATTATTTTTAAATTTCTTTTAAACTCAGGCTGGCCCTGCGTTTCTTCAATTGAGCATTTTCTTTCATTTTTGAACGATCTCTTATCTATATACTATTATATAAAATATAATTTATAAAATCTAGACAAATATCACATGTTACTCATATAAGTATTTTTTTCATCCAAATTCCTACTCAATTGGTTTATGCTCCTTGGATGCTAAATTTTTTAATTATTTTTATATTGATTTTTCAGTTATACTAACTAATTAATTTAGTTTTGTTTAGATAATAATTTATCTTATTTCTTTGATAACTAATGAAATACAATTTTGAATCTTATTTTTATCTTAAAATTCCAATAATAACTAATTGATTCTTAACATGACTCTCCCATTATCTTATCATTTGAAAAATTATTCTAATGCAGAATTTTTAAACAATCTTAGTATCTATTCAAACAGAAAAACAACCATAAGATCATAATTGCACATTTTTCTAAAAAGAAAATTTAATGGGTCTAAATGATATGCAACTAAAGTAAGCAATTTCTTAATTTTTAAATGAATTATCCACAAATTTTTTTAAAACATAATATGGATAATATCTTTGAATCTTATATTTGTTTAGATCTTATTATATATGCTTTTGAATATAAGAATATGTTAATATTTAATTTTTTTAGATCTTAAATATGATAACTATCTTTTTTTGTTAAGTCATATAATATCTCTTATCTTTTTGGGTAAGTGAAATCAAATTTTAATTTTTTTTTACCAAATAGCTAGATAAAGTAATTATATTTCATATATTTGAAATTTAAAAAATCGTAAGAATTTATTACCAGTCAAAAGTAGTATAAATAAGTTATGCAAAAATACAAAGCCTATTTAAAATTCATTGAACTTGATTTAAGCTCTTACATTTTGATAGTAGTTCTAAATGTGTTTTTCTCTACTTTTTCTTTGTTGTTCTTTACATTATTAGGTTTAGGTTATTATTATGACAATGCTTTATGCAGTGGAGTTTTGGGTTCTATACAATATTTTTGGTTCTTTACTTTTTTAATTCAGTGTGACTAACAAAATTTGATTTTTTGTTCATTTCAATACTACAATAGGTGCTCAGTATGATATTGTTAATGATATCAATATCAATAATAATAATAAAAAAATATGGAAGCTTATTGGTGAGAATAAGGATTTTATAATTCTATAATCTTATTGGTGAATTTTAAATGTAAGACACATTTCATTTGTACAGTTATACCATTCACATTTTTTATTTACTTAACATATTAATTAAAGAGTTGAAAATATATTTAATTACAAACTGAATGGTTCTATTTGGCCCTCATGCATTAAAATATTACAGAATCATTATTTTTGGTCCAATATTGTAAAGTTGTTTGACATTATTGAAGGCTAACAATAAAATACCTCGCGTAAAGAATATTTTTATAGTTATTACTTCATTTAAAAAAAATATTGAGACATTAGATATATTAATTATTTCATACTAAGGTTAATTTTTATGAGTTTTATAATTTTCTTATAATATAGTTAATTAACGAAGTGATTGAATTATTTTTCACATAAATCATATAAAGAAAATTATGTAAAAAGTATTACAACAAATAACAAATTATTATTTAGAGCATGTTTGTTTTTGCATAAAATTTTGGAATAATCATTTTTTTCAATTAAAAAATATTTTATCTAAAATTTCTCTTATTTTTTTAAAGTGCATAAAATTAATTATAAGTTCAGATTATTTTTTCAAAATTAAAAATAGTTTTTTTAAAAAATCTTTTATTTTAAGTTTTTAATTATTTAATTTCAGATTATTTCAAAAGTTTTGAAAGAGAAATATCTATTTACCTTTAACCAAATAACTTTTTTAATTATTTTATATATTTTTTAGTAATTTAATATATAAAGATAATTTTTTTATATAATCCAAATAAAACTCTTTACCTTAAAATTAATTATGAATTAATATATTCAAATAAAAATTATTTTTCTCATAATTAAATTTTTTTAAAATTAATTATATACATAATTAATTTTTAATATAATATTTTTTTTACAATTAATTTCAACACTTAAAAGCCTATACACATCTAATTTAACGAAAACTAGTTGTCATTAATTCATTGCATTTTCTAGTGTCACGTGTCATATCATCCGCTTCTGTCTATTTTATTACCAATCTGTCATGTCTCTCTTCAACGTTAAATTCTCAATCTTCAACCCCGCAATGCTCTTAGCGGAAGCTTCGAGTTTCATAAAGCTATTGATGTTATGGGCAAATATTCTGGTGATAATTTTGAGAAGGCCTTGCAGGTATTATAAGATTGGTTGGACTACGTTCAATTTTCTTTACTTCGGTTCTCTAAATTTTCTCATTCCCTACTGAAGACATGATTTGATCTTTAAGTTATCCTGCTAAAAATGCTGTTGTTGATGTTGCGTCTCGCCGCCATTAGTGTTCATCTTCTTTCCGATTCGGATTATGGTGATGTCGTTAATACTGTTGTTGAAAATTGAAATATGAAAGAATAGTCTTGACCAGAGGGATCGAAACAATAATGGAGGTTGTCCCATCTATTTGATAACAAATCCATCAATGATAAGAGAATGGTTTAACAGAGAATTTTATTTTAATAGTTTTATTATTACACTTAAATTAAATACAAATAACATTAACTATTTTAATGTAAGAAAATGTTAACTCTTCTTTAATAGAGATTATTATATTTATCTATATTTAAAATTTGTGTTTGTTAATTATAATATTTGGCTATATGATTAAATATATAATTAGTATAATTATATATTTTAAGTTTATTTTTAACATTATCCGATTTCACTATTGTTTTATTTGGTTGAACTATGATCAGCATTTCTCTTTAATTCTGTAGCTAAACTTCTTTTGAAACATTAATTTTTATGTTATTGAATAACAATATTAAGATCAATTACACTTTGTGGGATAAATTTAGAGAAGCTTGCTGAAGGTCCCATTGCTATTGTGCTATATATATATTTCTTTTTGTTCTTTTTGCTCTTTTTAATTTTCACAACTTAAATATGTGTAATTATTAATTAGAAAGGTACATTAAATATAAATGAAACAGAAAGTAAAAAAATATCTGTGAAATTCATAAACGCATATACTAGTTCTATATATTAAAGAAATAAGATCACTTCAATACTTATATTTAAAGTAAGTTATTAAATATTTATTAATTATTATTTATATTTAATATATTTTAAAATATTTATTATAAAATTAATAATTAATAAATAATTATCAACCTATCCTAAATATCATATCAATCAACTTACTATAGCAATTCCTCTCACAAAATACTTTTCTTTTGGTAGAATTTCCACAAAGTTGCGAAAAGCAAGGCCCAAAACGAATTCCGTCCATCTCATTCTCACGTAACCATTAACCAAACCAAACTAGTTAGCACAAATATGTGGCGGTGGGCAAAGGCGCATAAAGCCATAAACCCTTTCGTTTCTCTTCGAGCCCGAGGCTAAAGTAAGGAGTAAGGAGCCACTGTTTCTATTCCATTTTCTAAAACCCTTCTTTGGAGAATTTCCCAGTGAGAACTCGCATCAAACATCATGAGCTCATTCAACAACACCAACACCAACTTAGACAACCTTCTCCTCCAAACTCTAATGGGTAGGCTTCAGCTACGTCCTCCAATCAACCCTTTGCTCTCTCAGTCCCTCGAGGACCTTCTTTTTGACGCTGCCAATAATCTCTCGGACGACGATGAAATTGACGAAACCAAATCCGAGCTCGCCAAAGAAGAATCGAAGCTCGAAAAGGAAATCATCCGGGTCATTTTGACTGGAAACACCGATTCCCTCAAGCCCAATTCGGGCCAGGCCGTCACAATTGGCGAGCACCACATATGCGTTGGGTTTCACGAGGAAAAGGGTTCGGATTATCGGGTATGGGAGTGGCACGGCCATATCATGCTGTTCGACGAAGAGAACGGCTACACGCCCGAGTATATATATGGGAATTACTTCGAGCGCTTGCTGCCCAAAGCGGAAGTGGAGGAGGAGAAGGAGAAGGAGAAGGAGAAGGAGGAGAAAGTGGGGAATCTTGGGGGGTTGAGGGAGTTAATTGATACCAAAGATTCGAGTGGGGGTCGGATTCTTCATCGAAACATGAATGCTGGTTCTCCAAGGTTTGCCTCGAAATCCCTTTTTCCTTTTAGTTATCATTTGCCATTTCCATAAACTATACTGTTAGTCAACATTTTTTTCTTGCTATTTTTGCTTCCTTGTTTAGTTTTCTGAGTTTCTTGGGTTTATTTACTTGTCTATAGTTGTTTTTGTCCGTGTCCAGATTTTGTTCATTTCCAATGAAGTTTAGTTATGCTACCTAATTTTATTTGTCTTTCCCTTTGTCATCATCGAGTGCTGGTATAATTGAATCACTGAAGTATCTGATCAATATTGTGGTCTAATTTTATATTTTGGCTGTGTTTTTTTTATAGCTGAAACTATTAGTGCAGGTTAGCTTTTGTAGTTAACCCAATTCCTTGCTACAGTCTCGGAAATGATGTTCATTTGTTGCCTGGTTTATGTCACCCTGGCCTTGATGTGTTTCATGAATTGCATTCATCCAGAGCTAGACATATAAGATGTGTGCTTATAGAGCTAGTACCTAGTTGCATTTAAAATAAGATTTTAAGTAGAATTCTTTTATTCAGGTCCAGGGACTCTGTCTACAGATCATCTATACCACGCGACAGAACATCTTGGTATATCATACAGAGTCAATTTTTACTTTTTAAAATGAAAGCCTAACAGCTATTTATGCTGCCATCTGATGATATTTGCTGCCAAGATGGCTAATTAAATAATTCTCAAGAAGGCATAATGAAGAGGTGATTGCATGAATGGGTATAAGGCAAGCCACTGGTTCATAAATGGGCTCGAAGAAGACATTTTAGATCTCTTGGCCCTGGCAAGGTTTTTCTTGAAAGAAGGGTAGCATAACCAGTTTCCATATTTTTAGTAGATGGAGTGCAATCTAGATTCAAGTGCTGGTTAGATTTCTTTCTCACTCCACTATGCACATTGCAAATGGTGAATTTTAGATGCTGTCTGCTGGATGCAAATTGTTTCCATAAATATAGGACACAGTACCACAACTGGTGGGAATTAGACTTTTGGTCCTTCTATTTTGCCCGAAATTTGATTTTGATCCTCCTTGTTCCAATTGCAATAATGTTATTCCCATAGTTTTCAAATTGATGCAATTAAGTTAAGTCCTCTTGTAAGTCAGTTGTTGATGTGACTGTGTCTCTGTTGACATAGCAATGCCTTTTTCTTTTGCTGATTTGGTATTAAATTTGATGGCATGTCTTTTATGTTGACTTTGCTGATGTGGAGATGACGTGGCATTAGGCCACATCCATGATAGACTGACAAGGAACATTGTTGCAATTGAAAATAGGGGGATCAAAGTCAAACTTTGGTGAGACTAAGGGAACAAAAGTGTAGTTAAGCCTAACACTTAATAGCTTACTAGGCAATTCCCAAACTATGCTGTAGTTGTTTTAAAATTCTATCCATAGTTACACACTGACCATAGCTTAATATTAGTAGATCATCTTTCGTAACATATGGTTCTTGCATTGGTTTGGATTCAGTTGAAAGCCTTGGAGGTTAACGGAGATGCTCTCAATAGTAAATAACCTGCTTTAGCATCTTATTATTGACTTGGTGTGAACTTGCCAACTCTACTTTTACTAAATCTTCTAATTTAACCAAAGCCTACAGGCCATCCTGGTGCCTTCTATCTTGTTTATCTTTTGGTTATTAGTGTGTTCTGGATTTGACCTTCCGCACAAAAATGAATGTTTAGAGTAATGTGTCATGTGTTGACTTCAAATGGCAGAAAACTTCAATCCCAATTAATCCATTTTCTGCAATCTTGTTACTTTCTTTATGATGTTTTCGGATATTTCATCCCTTGAGAAGTTGAAGATCAATGATGGTGTTTCAGTGAAATTTAAGCTTCAATAGTCAGTTAGTCACAATAAAGAAGGTACTTTCCTTTGTGGAAAGCTTTTTTCTGTATTCTATTTCTAAGTGTCAATATACTGACCTGAAGATAAAACAAAGTTCGATTCCTTTCATAAAGTAGTTTGCAAAAAAAAAAAAAGTTAAAAAAGTTAAATTAGGCATATAAATGGTTTTATTGCCATTATACCAAAGAAGCTGGGCATCTTTGTGGATGATGAACAACCTCTATGTGAACTGGGAATGCGCCTCTAGATAGTTTGTGTTGTGCAACCAATATCAATTCACTCCTTTGAATACAATGGCAGTTGCTGTCAGTTTTGTTTGTCCCAGCACTTTCTTAGAAACAGCTAGCTACGTTTTTTTAATACCTGTCTATCTGTAGACTGTAGGAAAATATTGTTTTAAACAATTCTGCTTTAAAGTAGCTTTTTAACATTCCCCTATGTGATTTTCTTCGTGTCTGTGATGTGCCTTTGTGCTATATTGTGATTTATTTTGTCATCAATGTTTTTTGTTTTCCCTAGAAGCAACTTAAGGAAACGTTTTAGCTTTTTAATTACCTGTTTTATTGCAGAGAGTGCATATTTGCAACTCAATTCAACATTATATGCGTCCATGTTTGACTTGTCTCATGTTTTCCCATGCTGAAATTGACAGGTACTAGGTAAGAATTTTTTCATCATCGAAATTTCAAGATCGAAGTATTGCAAGCAGAGGCTGTAACCAGCATCTCATTCCCTTTGTTAAGCAAAGATTGATTTCCCCTGTTTTACACTGTGCAAATCCCAGAATTAAGCCTGCGCCTAGGTGTCTATGTTTGAGCTTCAAATTTCATACTGGAATTATAGGAAGTAAAGGATGTGAGACTTAGTTTTATACTATTTACTATTATCTTTGGTCTTCTAATTAATATTTAGCAATTTGCTAATTTTCCCATTTGCATTAAAGCTGGCTGTTTTGACGGTAGGCACCTGGATGCTTGCTCCTTTTTGCATTCAGAACCTCGAGTTTTCTATGCAGGCATGCTTGGCTTGCATTGAAAATAAAATATATCAGATGCATTATTTGCAATACTAATGCTAGTCAAATAACCTGCTATGCTTCGCAGTTATATTCCATGGAATCATGCTCACAAGGTTTTGATGTTGGATTATTATTTTTCTCCTATTATTTTCCGAAATTAAGTTGCAGTTGTTGATTTGTTGCTATTGGTTTTTAGAGGTTCATATTTCAGTTGCTGTCAAGAACCCAAGTACCATAGGTTTTATAAAGGTTCAATTATGATGTTCTCATGGATTCTAAAGATCACTTGAATTTATTAGTCAAAATTTAGTAATATGGTGCAGTTGGATGTCACCAAACTTTTCCATGACTCAGTTTTCCAAGCAAAGTTAGTCAATACAATGACCAAATATATCAGCTAACATCAGTACCATGGTAGCTACAATCAGTCTTAGGATTCTAATGAATCTAGTCAACAGTTGCAAATAACTAGTCAATGCAGTACATCATAAGGAATACTCAATTTATATTAGAAAATAAAAACAACTCATTACCCGAATCAAGATTCAAAGCGAGATGGAAGTAAAGTAAAATTGAAGGCTATGATGAGTTGCCCATGATTTGCAGGCTGGCTGATAAGATAGGCAACTGGGATTGGATAGGCACTATCATCCCATGATAAGAATCATAATTATAACATAACAGCTAGTTCAAATGTCATCAGTTTATTCCAGCATATTCTCATCCAACATCGAAACAAACCATTCAAGGGAGCCATTTTATGCAAGAAAAATGGTTCATCCAGGAGTCAGGACTCTTTCGTTTCTTCTGCATCAAGGTGTCTCCAAGGATTAAGAGCTTCTCTAACTGCCTGAGCATCTGGGGAATTCTCCCAGGCCAGCTTATCTGACTCCAAAACAGTTACTTCTTCATCTGCATGATGCAAATAAAAATGAAACAATTAAAAAAAAATTAAGTCAAAATCCTCAGAGACTTATCAGAATCCTTAAGAAATAATTATTAATATTCTCTTTATGAGAAATTATTAAATAAATATTATTTATCATAAATACTTTATTTAACATACATGAATAAGATCATGTTATAAATACAACTTTTTCTTAAAAGTGCTCTTACATATCTTAAAGAGTTAAATAAAATGCATGTACTGCCTAAGAATTTCTCTATTCTACGTATGCGAAATATGATGTTGATTGGTTTATCACATGTAATTTAAGTATTTAACCAGAAGAAATGCCGTGGAAAGATATATATGACGGAGTCCTTCTAGTCACACCGACATACACCCACAAGTAATTTAAGTATTTAACCAGAAGAAATGCCGTGGAAAGATATATATGACGGAGTCCTTCTAGTCACACCACCATACACCCACAAAAACACGCAACTTTGCTTCTCGGTCATTGTTCTGTGTAAAAATCTGTCATATCAATGGCACAAAATAACAATTTTTTGTGGCCACAAGGGTTGTGCCTCTAGCTTTTCTCTATATGATGACGAGAATGAAAGTACACTAGTATAAATGCTATGAACTGGATGTTGATATAATTTTTTTTTCTAACTTGTGAATAAAACATTGGCCTTGAATGAAAAAAGAGGACACCACCCTCCAAATTCCAAAACCTGATGGTAATGCATAAAAAGTCAAGCTGCATTGATTACTTTGCTTTAGTTTATACACTGTGTATATATATATTTATAAGTAAAATACAAAGTTCGATTGTACCAAAAAATAAAAATAAAAAATACAAAGTTCGATGAATCTGCCTCACCTGTTTTCAAAATGGTGCTTGCCATTTAAAATGACGGTAATGTGGGTCGGTAATTTGTTTGAAAAATATTACATCCATGCTATAAGCTAATCTAACAAATCTTTCAAGATTCGTTGAAA
Organism: Styphnolobium japonicum; assembly: GCA_023212625.1. Classification (NCBI taxonomy): domain Eukaryota; kingdom Viridiplantae; phylum Streptophyta; class Magnoliopsida; order Fabales; family Fabaceae; genus Styphnolobium; species Styphnolobium japonicum. The sequence goes on from JALBWW010000002.1 coordinate 12,870,435, forward strand.
GACTTCTGCAGACTTTCAACATTAAAAATTAGCAAGACCAAGATGTGTTTCTCTGCATTTTCCAGTTTTCCATTCTGTAACATACTATCATTCCGATATATTTACAATCATTAATACTGACCGGCCGTGGACACATTTCTATCTTTTCCATTTGGCATATTTGATCTCTATCAAGACGTATGCCACAAGTTTGAGCATACCATAAGTTCAAACAGAACCAAAACATTTTTAACCCTTCCATTAGATATATTATATATTTATATCCCTTTTTAGTCAAAACAACACTCAAAATTCTTCCATGACAAGAAGATCCAAATTCTTTTAAGACTGGTGAAGCATATTCAATGAAAGGAAACCTATTTCAAACAACTGGCAAATTACATTAATTGCAACAATTCCACGAACGATCTTGTGATTTAAAAGTCAATATCAATAAGAAAATCATAATCAGACAAAAACAAGATAAAGATAAAGCAAGGCAAGAGTGATTAAAGAAGAAGAATTCGAATGTTCAGTTATAGAACAAAAGGCAAAAATTATTTTTTTAGTACAGCCGTAAATTGATATACCCAGAGCCAAAATATATGCAACTATGAGAAAGTTCATATAAATTTGTAAATGGGCTAGACATAGAAGTAAGGATCTAGCACTACTCTTGAATAAATGGGCCAAAGCTCAAGTAAATAAATGGGCCAACGCGAATGCCAAGGATAAAACGTGCAAGCTCTCGATCCGAGCGCTAGTATTCGGCACTGACAACAATAACGCGAAATCTCAACCGTCAATAAACTAACCCTCAATCAACGAACAATAAATAGACACGTTATGGATCCGCGTGATTCCTTCCGTTCCAATTAGAACCCATCTCTCTTTCCTATATATAGATATTTTCTCTTCGGATACTTCCCTCATTCTGCACTTGTTCCCTTAATACACGTCTCTTTGTAGAAGAAGCCCCTTCCCTCTGCACCATCACCAACAACCCCATTGATGGCTCCCTTAAAGGCCGAGAAGAAGCCCGCAGAGAAGAAGCCGGTGGCGGAGAAGGCACCAGCGGAGAAGAAACCCAAGGCGGAGAAGAAGATATCGAAGGAGGGCGGTGAGAAGAAGAAGAAGAGGGTGAAGAAGAGCACCGAGACCTACAAGATATACATCTTCAAGGTCCTCAAGCAGGTCCACCCCGATATAGGCATTTCCAGCAAGGCCATGGGGATCATGAACAGTTTCATCAACGATATCTTTGAGAAGCTCGCTCAGGAGTCATCGCGATTGGCTAGGTATAACAAGAAGCCCACCATTACGTCACGAGAGATCCAGACCGCTGTGCGATTGGTTCTGCCTGGCGAGTTGGCCAAGCACGCCGTTTCTGAGGGCACCAAGGCCGTCACCAAATTCACCAGCTCTTAATTTTGGTTCTTGTGATTATCTACCTTGTAGGGTTTTCTTTGAACCCAATTTGATCCCAGTTGAATTAGGTTATGGTTTTTTTTTTTTCCTTCTTTTAATTTTTTGAGGCTATAGATGTAACGTTCTGAACAGTTCTTAATGAAACTTTCAATTTGGAATAATATGATTATTTTCTAACTATCGAGTGGTCTTGTGCTATTTATTCATGTATATGGTTTTTGCTTATTTTAGCGATGAACTGTTAGTCGAATTCGATTTGATTAAAGCATCTTTGTGCCTTGTTTGGCTCTGTAGTTGTGTGGTTAGGGTTAAAGCAAAGTTAACTTCTTTTCATTTATTGTCATACACCTAACAATAGCATACAGGCATACAGCATATGGAGCAAAGAAAGAAGGCATATAGCTGTATTGAAGTGCATGTCAAATAGACCAGATGAGTGGTTGGTCCCTTCAAAGTTCACATAAGTGAACACTAGCCAGTCCCGCTTCCAATCGTCGACTGAGTTTTCCTTGTTTGCGGCTCCAATAGTAATCCAAAACCGAACATTGGCCTCAGCATCATGTTTTTTAGTGTTCTCAAGATTACCGTTCGCGTCTACTTCATATTTGGCATCCCATCACATATTCATTTTCCAGTGAATCAAGAGTGGAAGAGTTTTCATTGGGCAGAATTTTCAGGTGAGAAATCTTCTGATCTATTTGCGGTATCTTTGCCAACAGAAGTGTCTGCTTGTGATTCGACTGCTGCATCTTGATAGAACAAACTTGAATGCAAGCCACAGATTCTGCTAGGCCAATGACATGACTTAGTCGTGTGTGACAGAGCTTGAGAAAATATTTCCTTGGACTCGATGCTTGATGACATGTGAGCCATGTACTGAAAGAGGTATCAATTTTGTCTTCACAATTGTTGTCCTCATTTAAATAGTGTTCCTCTTTCTTAAGTTCTTTTGTGTGTGGGTTGTTGGTAGTAAAATTACGACCAATTGACAAGATAAAGTCTTCCCAGTAGCGGAAACCAATGATTTCTTTTGGGGGGTGGAGGACAGGGGGGAGAGGAGGACAACCTTTGATCAAGGCCGTGTGTTTTGCTAACAAGTTAATATATTACTAAGATTTGAGTTTGTGATCCTTCTGGTAGTCATATTATCGAAAAGATGGAGTTAGAATGTGAATGATATTTTGTTACCTGCTTATTTTTTGGAAATGACTTTGCCTTTGAAAATGTCATGTTCTGCCTCCTGGAGGGATTATTTTCTGTTGGCTATCACGCAAGGTAAAAAATAATGTTGGAAGCGCCACTTAATCAAGGCTCAAGCGGTAAGGCAAGGGTGGCGTTAGGGTAGAGAACTTTAAGCAGAATTCCCATGTTAATGAAAAAAAATGTTGGAAACTTTCTTGGACAGATATTTTATTCTAAGATTTTGCATGTCCTGTGAACACTTAATATTTTCCAATTTGCTGCTAAAGTTTTGTTCTTATGCTAGGATCTTTGTCAAAATGTCAATACTATACCATTATGATATTTCTAGTTGCTTTTCTTGTTGTTGGATAAAAGAAGGGGGTGGTGTGTTAGTTATCAACTTAATACAGGTGCACACATGTCCAGACTTCGAGGGAAACCTAGACTTGTAATGAAGAAATAAAAATAGTATTTCTGCTTTTTGAGTTGTATTACTTACCACTTGACTTTTGCTTCTTTCAGAGGGATAATGGCAGATGTGAATTGTGAGCTTAAGTGTGCAGATATTGCCCGTTTGGATTAGCTTTTTTAGAAGTGGAAGTATTTTTTTAAAGTAATAAAAGTGTTTTTTTTAGAAATTAAAAAGTTCAAGTTTTTTAAAAAAATATTTCATGTGTAACAAAAAAGTACGTGAAGTGTTTTTTTTAAAAGCTTGAACTCTTTAGCTTCTAAAAAATTTTTTTATTACTTCAAAAAAACACTTATACTCCAAAAAAAATTAATATAAACGGGCTCATGCTTCTATAAGGAAACACCTATTTCTATATCATTTTTTTGTCTCTTTTTGCTTCTATGATGTGTTGTTCATAGAACATTGACAATGGAGTGGCAATTTTAGAATTTCTATTTACATTTGTTAATTTTATTTGGATGATAGTCTCTCAGTTTCATATGCTTTTTTTTCTTTTCTTTTCTTTTTTTTGAATTTATTGACTCTTTGCCTCGCCCCCTTTTTGTCTTCTTCTGCTCCCCCAAATTTGAAGGTGGCCAGTTTGTTGTGACAGTAGGGTTTATTGCTTGTTCTGGTATTATGGGTTATCATCATATTTACGAGGACAGTCTTGTTTCAATGCTTTCATGGAGGATATAAGGGGAGGTGTCCCTACCTAGGTTGGTTCGTTCCTAGTTTTGGGCCTTAGCTCCTTTTCCTAAAAAAAAATAGATTTTGAATTAATTTAATAGTGCTGCTACCCAGCACGGATTTTAGCCAATACACTCACGAGGTGAAGTGGAACTTACCTCATATGTGGACCCACCTCACCCCTTGTGTATATTTGGTTACAATCCGGCTTGTAGTTTTTTCCGGCTATCAAGCAATTCTGTTAATTTAATACTAAATATTATTTATTAATTTTTTTTAATTCATCAAGTTAAAACAAAGGAAAAAAAGAAATAAATAAAAAATATTCAAATATAAATATTATTTTTTAAAAAAAACTAATCTAACAAAAACTAACTTTTAAAATCTTAAATGATTATCTTATTGATATTGTTGATAAAAGCCCCTCCTTAGATGAAAATCTTAAATTTTTAATCCCACGAATGGTGGACCAAAATAAAGTTATTTATTTGCTGAGATCAAAACAGAAGTCTTCACTTGATAATATTTGTGTATATGCGGGCCCAAAAAAGACAAAATACGAAGTAAATACTGGGCCTATAGGTATGCAAGTGGGCTGCAATTAAGACGAGGTCAAAAATATCTAGGATCATCTACAAAAAAACTGAAAAATGTATACCTTGTGATTGAAACGTGTACGTTCGATATTTAGTCTCACTAACGGACAACAGGATGCTTGACCTTTCAGATTCCCTTCTTATAAATCTGTATTTTCCTTCTCCAACCTAACAACCTAATCCTGTTTCTCCAACGCGTTTTTTTTTCCTGATCCCCATTTCTCTTGCTCCTTAATCCTTGTTGATTCTTATTACTCAGATCACAGGGAGATCTCTGTTATGGGTTAACTCTGATCTAGCTTTTTCAGAGGTCGTTGATTTGGATTCTGGTCTTCCAATACCCTCCAATTTCTTCCTTCCGTACGTTTTCTGATCTTCAATCGAACGCTGTTTTGGTTACCAACGTGCGGAGGGTTTGGCTTGGTTGGTGTAAGAATTAGGGTTTCGAAGAGCATAGAATAATGCCTTCGGTGCCCGTTGAACTCCTGCTACGCCATTTGGTTCCTTCCGTGACCATTTTCCACGGTGGATCCTCCTTTCATCGTCTGAAACATCTTGAAAAAAGTGATCGGCGTGGTAATCTTAGTTAACATTAGGAGTTTCGTGTTGTTGCTTTCTGTCTTTTGTTATTGTCTTGTTGTTGTTGTTGTTGTTTCTTCTTCTTCCCGTTTCCTGGCTTTCCACGTACGAGGTGCGAGTTAATCCGTCAACAAATTGGGGATTAATTTTGGTGTTCTTTCTCTTGGTATTGCGTCGGCTTCAAAGGCCTTGGAAGATTGCTTTTCTTAGTTCCTGTTTTGAGAGTGTGTAAGCTCTAAACGTCGTCTTTAAAGGTATTTTTGTATAATCTTATACAACTTTGAAGTTTTTGGAAGAATTGTCATAGGCTAATACCTGATGCCTCATATGCTTTCCGAAATGTGTAATGTACAAAGTGATTGCTATTGGGTTTGAATTTAATTAGGACTACCTTTGTTATCTTTTTAATACATGTTCCTAGTTAATAGCTATGGCTGTCTTAGTTGTTATTTGTTTGTATTCAAAAGCATCGTAGTCTAATCAGATCTGACTCAATAATGTGATGAGATCAGATCTGACTCAGTAGTGTGATCATTTAGCTAAGAACAACGTTGGTTATGAAGATGGTTGAACTAGGTTGGATTGGTACAATTTCTTATGATAATTTATTGGTGTACTATTATATTTATGCAATTTACTTATGAATTATGATACTTTCGAAATCACCTCAAATTTGCTTGTATTGGCTAATTACAAGGTACCATTGTATTGCGTGCATGTCTACCTTGTATTTTATTTAGGATTTAACTTTGATCCACGGTCAATGTAAAGTCTTTACACTGTCTTCTAATCATGTATTGTCAAATCATTAAATGACTTTGACAATCACAACAACTATTGATGAAGTTTAAGTCTTTTAATGATGTGTCAACACACTGGATGATAGTGTGATATTGGATCAAATTTAAACTCTTATTTATTTATTCGTTTTGGGAATTTTAGCTTGGTTACCTTCTTAGTTCGATGTATTGCTCTAGCACTTGCGTTTGAAGAGACAACACAGTTCCGTCTCTATATAATTTAAATAGACCATTGGGTAGCCTTCCCTCTTGGTCCAGAAATGGGCTATGTTTTAATCAGAAATGTATTTGACCAATAGAAGTCGAATAAAGTGTGTATTTTGCAAAACGTGGAACCTTCTAAAGGTTTGGGTATTTTGTATTTTAATTATAATTTCAATTTTTTATTTAGTGATATTTACATATGTGCCTGTATAAATATTCTTTTAATATTTAATATGAAGTATCTCTGCTTACATTTTTCAAAGATTGCCATAGCCTGTAGTAATTTTACCATCTTTAGTTGAAAACATAAGCTGTGGGACAATTAGCTTTTATCAGGAAGTCTTCACATGTTGGTTCATCTCCTGTCATCAATAACCTGCGAGACAGTGCTTGTATCAACTTCACTATTACTGTTATTGCTATTTTATTTATTGTTCAAGCTGACATTACCACCATGATGCTTCTCCTTTAGTATTTCCATGATGCTATCTCCTCATGTCAGGGTGATCATCAGAAGACAATGCATATATTGCGCTTTGCAAAACCTCTCTTTAGAAACCTTTTCTTTCTTGTAGCTATTTGGTTTCTTCCTAATCATGATGCACAATATACCTAGTCTAATGGTGAAATATATGTGTGTGCGGGATGTTTTACTTCGTAATGCTTGTTATGCAGATTATCGGGAATTATTTTTTGTATTATTCATATCATGTTTTTGTTTTTCTTTTAGTTGCCTTGTAGTACCTGATACAATCGATGGACATGCACTCTCCTGATAATGCTGTGCATGACAACATCATAAGTAATCTTGAAAGTACTTTTAGGGAGTCATTACATATTCAAGATGCTCAGAAATCTGAAGATGTGGCTGAGCGGAATGATAACTGCAATGTGGTAGAGAGGAACTTATGTGGAGGTTTTAAACAGGAAGAAACAAAACTGAATATGAAGTGCTTGAAAAAGTCTGCAACCTTTCCTGTTCCTGATATGATGTTGCCTTCAAGCTCTTCTGATAAGGAGGCTGATACATCATTGACAGAATCACTCTCCAAGCAGTCTGCACTTCAAGCCTACTCACGCACAGTATCGTTACCTGTAAGTTCTCAATGTTTGTAATGTATGGATGTTATTTTGTTCACCGAAATAAACAAATTGAACAACTTTTCATGTTTATGGTAAGGATTGTCAGCAATGTATGCTTCTCTTAATGAGAAAATGTAGAAAAATTCTTAACAGAAAGGATTGTTTGACCTGTATATCATTTAAAGTACGCTGGTGTTTTACCTGAATAATTGCTTTCATATTCTAGTCTAGGGTGTCACTATCAGTTTGTTGGTGTATTGTATGCTGTGCATCTACACAAACATTTCTAGTTATGTAACACATTGAAAATTGTATTTTAACTAATGTTTATGATTTGAACAGTGAAGATTTGGTTCTTCCTTGTGGAAGTGGAAACATGTGTTTTTCATTGCTAGAGTTGGTTAGATATGTTATTTCTGTTTCATATTTTGTGTGTTATAGTTTCTAGCTATGTTCCTACCCAAAATAGAAGTAACGAAACTTCAAAATATATGTGGTCACATTAAATTTTATCGTGTCTCCATTTCCATACTTCTTAAGTTGGATATGAATTCAGGGCAGTTAGCATAATTACTTTCTGTGAGTGGTAGCTGCAAATAAAGTTTTATTTTGTATTATATTTTGTATTTTTTATTTGACTAGGTTCTGGGTTTTCTCTTTTGACAATGGGGTAGATGTATCTTATTACATTGGTATGTTACAACTTACAACCCTGCTTCTCTGTATCATTTCTCTTTCTATGCCTCCTTCGGATAGAAGGGAGGTTTGAGGGGATTAGAAAATTGTTGCATTATTATACCTTTAATAGATATGCATTTAAGACATGATAGAATCAACCCCGAAATTTAGTTTTGGAAACAAGTTATTATGGACAACGACGACTGTCTATTTTTTAATTTACCTTTTCTTGTTTAATGGCTTCCATTATCTGTGCTTTACACCACAGGTGCCTCGGATATCTGCGATGAAAGGTAGCCGTGAAAAACACGGGGGATCACAAATGAAATTGAATGTGAAATGGGCCCCTGATGTGTATGATCCGGTACCTACATTATTATCGCACACTGTCAAAAGCAAGAAACAGCAGAAATCCAGGAAAAAGAAGACTGAAAAGAAGAATGGAAAGAAGGGTCAAAAGGGCAATTCATCTCGAGCGGCCAGTGGCAAAGATAAGAAGCAGTATCGCAAGCTGGGTGGAACTTCTGATTTGTGCTATAAGTCGCTGGATTCTCGTGATAAATTGATTGAAGCTTCCACGGAATTAGATGCTCTTGATGTTCGTAGCCAAGATTCCTATTGTGGAACTAGCTTCTTAATAAAATCAGTTACAGAAGTGCACTACTCTGTTGCAGAAGCCCTATGAATAAAATCCTTGAATTTGTTATCCTAGTTCCAGCACTGTGCATAAATAAATAATATCTTGTGTTAGCTTGTATGGCGAAAAGACTCTGGACTGTATGGTGAAAGCTGTTTGGTACTCTTTTCATAGAGCACAGGCGGCAGTGCTTCTGTACAAAGCAGCTTGATGTTCCGAATCATATTCTTGTTTGTATACTATGGGACGAGTTTTGCTGGGTGACATCATTTCTAGGCTTCTAAGCAACAGTACTGAAAGGAAGGGTCTCTGCAGTGGGACTTTTTTGTTGACCGTTTTCATACAACACTACTATTAAGATTGCTGTTGATGATCAATGTTGCAAGTTATACATATCAAGTCTTCTTTCTGTACAATAAATGCGAATACCCCCGGTGGTAAGTATCAGCAAACTATACAGGTCATATTGATATTGAAACATCCCAACTATGGCTTGAAGTATTGTGCAAGATTACAAAGAAATTTCGAAAATCTCATACAAGTGAACTGTAGACATAGCAATGTTGTGTGCTAGCAAAAGGAAGGGACAAGTATTACCAGACACTCAATTGCCACACTCATGTTAACAAGATCGCCGACCACTGCTGGAAACTGCCCTGTATTCAAAGCTAAAGATTTTTGGGGGAGAAAGGAACAAATGAAGGATGGAAAATAGACAAGAAGAACAGATCAGAGCTAAATATTTTATAAAGAATAGAAAACCAAAAAGGTAAAAAGAATTGGAGGGGGAAAAACAAAAAAAAATTACAATAAATAGAAAGGACATTTAATAACAAGCAAAATATATATATATATAAGCGTGGGTTTCTTAACAAGATAGCATTGAAAATAAATCATAAATATAGGAATAAGTCCCCAAGGCCTTAACTGAAGATGAGAGTGAATTCACTAGTTTCGGAAGTGAATATAAAAGTGGCCCATGCAAATGAATTGAGAAGAATATCATTAAAAACAACGTAATTTATTAAATAGATAGTCACACAATCTTGTTGAAATACTTTTCAAGTGGTCAGTCCAGAATATTGTCATCAGAATTTATTCTTCTAAACAAAAAAATGGAATTACAGTACAAACAGTGCAGGATAACAAAGCATCTGGATCAAGTTACTACTTACTAGTTACTTCAGAAGTCCCATTAAACATTAAGAACAGAGTATAGTATGCTATCAATAATCGACGAAAGAGAGAATTTCTCAAAAGACTCTCATACTAGACAATGTTTATACAATAACTTGTAATTTCCGTTTAAAGTTCTCAATCTGTAAGTCAATATAATATCACTTTTCACATGCTAATTAAACAAGTTAAAGAAGTGGTATTAAATTTACCGATTAATGAACTAAAGAAGGATCCATTAGTGACTCACTGGCGTGGTCGATACAGCACAGATCCTCAAATCAATCCCTTGCGGAGTGAAACCGAAGAAAAACGTAATGAGGGTATTTTAGGGTTTTCGTGGATTAACGGCCCACTCAGTGTCAGTGTGACGTGCGACGTGGGAAGAGCGGACTCTCCCTCAACACTTCCAAGTTCCAACTACCCTAAGTAACACAATGAGTCAATGACATGGCAATATAAAAAATAAAATTTGAAGTTCTTTTGAGAATGTCATGTAGCATCATCAACTAGGATCATTTTTTTTTCTTAGCTTTTATGTTAAAATTGATATGAATTTTCAAATGAAAATATAATGTCAAAGAGTTTCCTCCTATCACACGATATTATTGTCAGTTAACATTTATTTTATTTTGGAATATTATACATCAATATGATATGAAAATTAATTGTACAAAATAGTTGGTAAGATTAAATTCAAAGAGGATACATAATACTCTCTCAATAATGTTGACAGAACAAATGAGAAGACCAATAATACAGTTAAAAAAAAGTTGGCTGCAGTTCCATATCACGTTATCATATGAAGGATTAATTTCCAATGGACATCAAAATTTTCGAAAATAGCGGTGCCTTACAGACGAAGTCCAATCATCTATTACAACTGATTGATACAAAGATCCCTCAAGAAATTGCAGTATAATTGGCTGAGTTGAATTATAGTCTTTAAAAAATGATCCCAACACAGTGAGAATGATCGAAGTTTCTTCAACAATCATCCACACCATCCAATCGTCTTGTTGACTGTAAAACCTGTTCCAGAGGGCTGAGACTGTGATTGTGGAGGAGGTCTGGGCTCTCTTGGTTTGGCAGGATCAACAAATATAACCCATCCATCCAAAAACTTAGCATTCATTCCTTCTTTGGCCTTTTCAGCTTCTTCTATGGTTGCATAAGTTACAAAAGCATAACCCTTTGATCTTCCAGAGACTCTATCAGTTATCACCTTAGCTGTATATCAAAATAACTGAAGGTCAAGCACAACATACAGCAAGCTAAATAAGGACACTAGCATTAAGTAACCACAGAAAGAAAAAGAAAAAAAAAAAAAAAACTCATTATCACCGTCAACCAGCTGCCCAAAAGAAGAAAATGCTTCCGTAAGTTTTTCATCTGTTGTCAGTCTTGAAAGACCTGTTCAAAATTCCAAATACAAGAAAATGCACATTATTCACATTTAAAAATGTTACATACAAAATCATGTATTTTGCAGTACGCTAGATAAATATAGTAGAAAGTTTTATCCAAAGCAATAGGATTTAAAGAATGAATTATATGCATGCACCATTTAATGTCATACACCTAACAATAGCATACAGGCATACAGCATATGGAGCAAAGAAAGAAGCATATAGCTTTATTGAAGTGCATGTCAAATAGACCAGAAGAGTGGTTGGTCCCTTCAAAGTTCACATAAGTGAACACTAGCCAGTACAGGAACTACTCGCTGGCAAGGTAATTAGAACAATTAACATTACACATAATATGATAATACCATACTTCAACACTGAACCGTTAAAATCCCCTAAAGGCTTAAGTAATAAGAGTAACCTTGAATAAAGAAATTCTAGGTTGCAGAAATCTAATAAGGCATTCAAAGAAAGCCTACTGGACAACTGCCATAACTTTGTTTTTGTTTACATTAGTATAGCTAGGAACAGAAATTTCAGGTACAATCAACTGTTAGGTATAATTAAACCAAATTAGAACTGCAGGTTAGATATGAACTAAAAGAGCTTCATATATTCTCTCTTCTTTCCCTTCATATACAAACACATTTTACATTTTGACCAATACTCATATACCATCCAGTTTTACGATGTTTTGCCAAACTCACCTGTCTTCCACAAGTTTTAAATTATTCTGATCCACATTCATGACTAGGTTCAGCAACAACATTTTTTTGGATTAAAAAAGGAACTTTATTAGAAAGGATGATCAAAAACAAAGAAAAGGAGATAAGATATTCTTCTTAGACAAAACAACAAATAAAAGCAAACAAGACAAGAGAGCTCTACAATCGCACTGCATTTCTACCTTGGAGACACCTAATAAACGATACATGATCTGAACACCAAAGAGAGGCCATGAACTCAATACTGTCCCAAAGCAAATCTAGGGCAAAAAGTTTCCTTTAAAAGTACAAAACACACTGCTATAACTCTTTGCCCTCCTTAATCAAAAGAAAGCACTTCCAGTTTTGAGGGCACACCCATGACCCACCAAAGACATTGAAAAGCCTACTCCAAATGTAATTAGTTTCTGGGCAACGTTAAAAAAAGTGCAGGAGTTTCTGACTTAGAGCAATTCATTACACACATATCAGAAGGCAAAGCTTTGTTGGGCCTACACATCTGCAACATATCATTATTATTAATCCTATTGAGCACCAATGTCCAAAAGGATGACTTGACCTTGGAGGTGATTTTGGAGTTTCAAAGGGGCTTTTCTAAAAGAAACTTCATTTGACGTTTATGTTCCAAAACTACTGCTCAGACCAGAGAATCAAGAGAAAACAATACTGAAATGCAAAAAGTTTGGGAAAATATGTACTATTAGGTCACTGATGATTCCAGGAATCATTGGTGCTCTTCTAAGGAATATGTTCTTCTCCCCTACTCCCCTCCCTTTTTATTAGCAAAAGTCTTCTTGAGGAATCTTCTGTGGGTGGATTTTAAATTTGATATAACATTATAGCTAGGGCAAGTGAAATTGTAAGCTGAATTTTGATGACAATTAATGCTAATATCGATATGTTGAAGTAGCAAGATCACATGCTAGGAAATAATGGTTTCAAGACAACCCATCATCTTTTGCAGAATTAAGTTATAGGGTCCCAGCAACCAGTGTGGCTTCTTCCTCTTGAGAATTACATGCTTTCTACGAAGAGGATAATTCCTGCTTATTATTAAGAAGGCACACAAGGTCCTCAAAATGATGCATCAGACCTTTTATGTTCAGATTATTGCACACTACAGACATAGTTCGGCATACTTAAACTCCCCAGGCATGACATATATCTCACTCGATTCCAGCAACAGAACATTCGACTAGAAGTCACTAAGGGAGGTTTGATAGAAAGGATGCATTATTGAGTTCTTGTAATGTAAAACAAATGAAAAAAAATTCAACTAAGAAGAATTTGCTAATTAGAAAAAACTAATTCATTGATGAGAAGTAACCAAGTAATATTTTTGGGGGAAAAGGACTGACAAGAACTGATTGAGATGAAAAGTAACTGCCATTTATATCAACCAGTCAAATAGGTTTAATTCAGATGCATTTGTCACAAAAATCATGGGATTGACAACAGCTATATTGGCAAATTAGGGAAACAGGGCAATAATGTAGAACTCTGATCTTCAAGTATAGAACTGGAAAATAACACGAATATCTGGTTTTATGCTAATTTACCAATGATATGTAATGGCATAGTGTATTCCCAATTAATAATTCATGTTTTCAGCAACAAATGATGTCTAACTCAGCATCACCATGCATGACTTTGATTACGAGAGAACAACACCGTACATATCCTAGTTAGGATAAACAACATCAATAGTGATACATAACATAATCAAACAACAATTAGCAAACCACGAAAATAAAGTATGCCCATCCCATTATTACTAAGTCATTACATTGACACAAAAAAAATTCTATAATACCAAAGACAAAGAGTAAAGGGTGAAAAGAAAGAGGATTTTTTTTCCCAAAACAAATATAAAAAGGGTCATCAATCACCGGATGAAAAGGAATCTGTTAGAATGAGGTAATAAGGAGGGTAGGTCGCTCACCACTGACGAAAAGCTTCGGGGAAGTGAGAGTTGAACTAAGACGAATCGAAGTAAAGTGGGAATGAAGAGTTGACGAAGTAGCAGAGGACTGGCGTAGCAGGCGCTGAACTCCAGACAAGAAAGCAGCCATCTTCTAAAATGATGTTAAAAACCTTCAGTTCAGTTCAGAGGTTTCGAGGATCCCTAAAACTAAAACCCTCGTAACAATATAAAGCCCCTCCTCTTCTCAAATTTGATATTATAATAAAAAATAATAATAATTGGCCGAATGTCAGTTCTTTTTCGATGAATTATAAATAAATATTAAAATGTAAAAGATATAGCGTGTGCATATTTAGTTTATTTTAGTGTAAATCATGTATTCTTTCGTTGAGAAGATGAGAGAGCAGAGATTATTTTTAATTACATTTTTTTAATATATATCTCTTCAATAATTAAATTTAGGACAAAATATTTAAAATGATTAAATTCTTTTCACTCTAATCAATTCAAGTGCATATAGATTTAGTTTAAAATTTAATATATATCTCTTCAATAATTAAATTTAGGACAAAATATTTAAAATGATTAAATTCTTTTCACTCTAATCAATTCAAGTGCATATAGATTTAGTTTAAAACATATTAAACTTACTTTTACATAAATTGAGAGATAGTAAATATTATAATATTAAAAGAATGTATAAATCATTTCAATTTATATAATATAATATTACCTTTTTTTTTTTGTAGAAAACTATCCTTACAACTCTTTATTCAAGCGAAAACCAATAATTGACAAACAATCAACCGTTCTATGCCCTAAACCTTCTTTTTTTATATAGAAAGAACGGTAATATTAATTTTTTCTCATATTTATATTTAATAATCTATATACCCTTTTATTTCTTCGCTAAATACATGAGCAATAACTAATATATTCATGTACTAAGAATAGAATGAAGTGTAATAGTAAATTGTCCTAATTGAAAAAATATTTTTAGGCGAGTATCATTTTGAATTGAAATTGTTCTAAATAAAATAAAAACGATATATAAACAGTGAAAAAATAATCATTAGCATCAGTAACTATTTGTAAATCTTAAAAAATGTTTCTGCAACTGATACAAATTACTTATTTTGAGTAAAAGAAAAAATTCTCAAATGAACAATGTCATTCCACAATACAATTCATTTATGAATAATGTCATATTTAACTTTATTTATACAATAATTAATATAACTACTTACAACTAACTAACAAATTGTTATTATGCAACTACTATTACCATACAATCGTATCAACAACTGACAAATAAACAATAGCAATGGGACCTTAAAAGTATAATTAGAATATGCCACATGGACCGTTTTAGATGAATTAATCGTCTAATCTTCATATGCATGCATAAAAATGGCAAAACCTTCCACGTTTTAGATGAATTAGTCGTCTAATCTTCAGTGTTGACTTTTCTCCCATCAAGGTTGTTATCCAAAATAAAATTATATGATGAAGGTTTGTACCAAAAAAAATAAAAAATAAAAAATTATACGTGGAAGGTTTTGCCATTTTTAGATACTTCTATGATTTGTGCCTATATCTTTTTTTCCTACATGATTGAAATTAATTAATTTTAAAAATAAATAAATAAATAGTTTAAAATTTCAGGTTTTGATATTCTCGTTTCTGTAAACAAGTCACCCTTTGTCCGAATCTCTCATCTCTGTAGGTAAAAGAAGACTTGAGAAGGGGGGTTGAATTAAGTCACCCACTATTTCAGTTTCTGCAAAAACACTTAAGACAAGAAAACTGTTGCAGAGATAAGATAGCTCACTGGGTAGCTTATGTCAGCGGAAACTCAATAAAACAGTAACTTAAAGACTTGCTCAAGCAATCAAAACTTAATACACACAACAATTAATCAATGCAATGTAAAAGAGTAGGGTTAAGAGAGATTGCACAAGAGAATTTATCGGTTCGGCTCCAATGCGGAACCTACATCCGAGTCCCAGCCAAGCTGAGATTTTCCACTATCAACTTGAGTGTTCTTTGATCAACTTTAGCCTCTCCAAGCTAATTTCAAGTAAGTAGCACCTCTACACTGCTTCACAGGTCACTCACAGACCTAAACACTAGCTCACCTAGCTAGATTTTGTTTAAGCCACGCAGGGCTTCTCTCAAAAGAGTGTATGATAAAAGCAACTCACAAAGAGTAGATATCTCACAGTTTAGCTCATAAACAGAATAAGATAATATTACAACAAATAGCACAGTGACTCTTGTTTTCTGATGTAGTTCTTTGTCTAATCCTTCATGCAGCAAAGATTTTATAGCAAAGGAGGTGATTTGACCGTTTGAAGGTGGTTCTCACACTTTATCAGAAAAGTACAGCAGGTACAACTCTTTTTCTGAAAAGTTTCTTTTGCTTGTAGGGTTGTTGGGTGTTTGTCAGCATGCAAACAGCCTTTTGATTTTGAGTTTCAACTTTGCAGAAGGATTTGAGCCGTTAGCAGTCCTACAGGATCAAGCAATATCAATCTTGGAAGTTGCAATGTCCTTGCAGCAGTTGCAGATTTCCGTCAGTAGCTAGCTCATCTTCAGTCATGAGATAGCTCATCGTGAATCCATAAACTTCTGAGATTTTGCACAAGTTTTGAGCAGACCTATCTTCAATCATAGGCATCCTCATCTTGTTCTTCCTAAGGCTTTATCCAGGACTGATCTTCATCTTTGTAGTGGTCTTCTAGTTCTCATAAGATGTGCTTAGAGTCCAAGTTTTAGGCATAAAAACTGTAATCTTGGAACAGCAGCTTGTACATTAATGTTTGAGACTTGTAAGACTTGTGTGATCTTTATTTGAGAATCCTTGTAATGTTTATGTAATCCATGAGATCTGTTTCTCTTTTAGAGATCAACTTTTTGTACTTGAGAATGTCTTTGATAAATGAGAAATCTGCACATTAGCCTTTTGACTAAGATCAAGCATTAGCAACGTGTGTTATTAAATAAATGTTTGTTATCATCATTAAAAAATATGCTTTCTAGGGAACCTTGGGCTAACAATCTCCAGTGACATAATACAAATTCTGAGATTACTAGAATACAAATCCAAATAAGATAAACTCCAAAAGAAAAAAGAAAAAAGTAATGAGAATAAGAATAAAGCTACCCGAGTCCTTAAAAAATATTATTTTGATATTATTTTTTTTGGTAATACAGAGGGGCTGAAGCCTAGAAAAACAAAGAAACTAACAAAGTACTAAGCGGGGTAAGGAGACCCGAATACATTACCAAGAACCAAAGGAAGTAAATCCTGAGGAGGGTGGGGAAGCTCATGATATCCCATAGTCTAGCTAAGGCTCCAATTCGCTAGCCAATTTGCATAATTGTTACCTTCGCGCATCATGTGAACAAACCTCACTATCCAGTCACGTTGTGTAAGAGCAACAATACGCTTAATAAGAGGGCATCTATGATTGTTTGATGAAACAGTTTCTTGTAGCTGATTAATAATAGTGAGGGAATCACTTCCAACAATTAAATGCCTATAACCTTTAGTCCAGGCCATGTTCATACCAGTAAAGATACCCCAAAGTTCAGCCTGGTAGGAATCACAAACTCCCAACCTACACCCAAAACCTTTGATCCAGTTTCCGCTATTCCCCCGAAGAATCCCCCCACACCCCGCCTGCCTCGGATTACCCTTAGCAGCTCCGTCGCTGTTGAGTTTCATCCAACCAAAAGGGGGAGGGTGCCATCTAATGAGAATAGAGGTGTCATTGATCTGGAAGGCTTGTTACCTGCTGCGAGAGCAACGACATTCGAAATCTCCTTGACATAAGCAAGAATTGGGCGAGTGGGGTCTATCGGTCGTTGAAACTCATTATTGAATATGGAATTGTTCCTCTAGTTCCATAAAAAACAGCACCCCACCATAAAGACATCTCGCCAAGCTAAGTCACCTAAACAACATCTCTCATTGCATAGATTTTCACCAACCCAATCCTGAATGGAAACTCACAATATGTGAAGAGTCCACAAGTCGGAGCCATAGTCGATTGGCCATATAACAGTCTCTGAGAGCATGTGAAACAGTTTCTTCATAAGCGTTGCAACAAGGACAAATGGGAGAGATACCAGAGCCCCATTTGCTCCGAAAGTTGGTCATGAGTCTACCATGTGCCGCCAACCACATGAAAATTTTAATTCTCTAAGGCCCACGCCAGTTCCAAATAGCTTGCTAGAGATAAGTGTGTTGCGGCACAGGAGCTGGAGCTAGAAGCTCATGAGCACTCTTCACAGAGAAGAGTTGATAGGGAGTCCCACCCTAACCCAAAATGTCGGAACCTCCATCTTTGTTTGGGGGGGGGGGGTATTTTATGAATCTTCAAGATAATCTTAGAGGGAAAACAATTATATAGGAGGTCAAAATTCCAATCCCCATTAGTTCTGACACAATCTTTTAGAGTGAGAGTGAGATCCAGATTTTGGATATTAGGGAGAGCATGCATTGCCAGAGAAGGGTGACCTAGAAGCCAGTGACCTGTCCATAAATACGTGTTTTCCCTATTCCCAACTATAGTCACCGAATTATGCACGACTTCTTTCCAAACGGAAGAGATGATGCGCCAAATATGAGAATCACTATTGCAGGCTACCAGAACATAACGTAAATTATGGTTTCTACCATATTTCCCAAGCAACACCTTAGTCCAGAGTTCATTTGGATTGTTCAGCAGGCCCTAAGCTAGCTTCATAATGAAGGCATTATTTAGAAGATGAATTCTGCGGAAGCTCAATCCCCCTGCTTTTTTAGGAAGGCAACAGACCTCCCATTTAATCAGATGAGATTTCCGTTGGCCCTCTGTAGTCCCCCAAATGAAACCTCTTTGAACCTTTTCAATCTAGTTGTAAATAGAAATTGGGAACCTCAAGTGCTGCATGTGATAAGAGGTCATGGTGCCCAAAACTAAATGGGCTAGCGTTATTCTGCCTGCCATAGAAAGGTAATTACTCTTCCAGCCACTGAGCTTTCGCTGTACCGATTCCACAAAGTGATGTTTATTTTGATATTTTTTCTTTTATCTTTGTCTTAATACCTCTTTAAGGCAAGTGTAACTAAATTGACAAATTAAATTTTATATAGAAAAATTTAGGTGCATCGCACAAGTTCAAAATTTACTAAAAGCTTGCCGCCAGAGTCAAATTAAGAAAAATTACTGAAAAATTGTGAACACCTCTTAATCTCATAAATAAAAAACCAAAAGCCGTGAAAGGTACTTAGTTTTCTAAATCTAATATTTTTATCTTTATACCTCTTTGAAATCACGGCATGACGGAATATACTACTGAACTTATCAATTTGTCCTTGAATCTTGACGGAGCTTAATAAATGGGTTAAAGCTTAATCTTTATGCAAATTAATTAATCCAGCAAGTTTTTTTGTCCAAAGAGTCTTACTTCAGTTCACGAACAATTTAAACGACATGAAATCACTAGTACTTAGATGATAAGATAAAATGCAACATTAATAATTTGAAAAAAAAATAATTAAAATATAGACATCTCAAGATAAATTTCAGTCCACGAATAATTTAACCCCACGTAAAGTTATTACTGAACCCCCACTTATTCTGAATCGCCTCATTCTTGGTGTAACCCAATCATATTATCCAAAAATACACGTGCATTGAACACATCATTTCAACAGATAAATAAAACAAGCTAAAATTATAGTTGCGCTTGCACATATATGTGCAAAATCTCGGCCGTACCAGCGAAGAGTATACGTGTAACAATTGCTTCCGTCAAGCAATTTTTTGTTTTTTCAGACATCATCAAGCAATAGCCGCTTTACATAGTACAACCAACAAAATTTTGCTACTATCCATCGGTGTATATAAGTTCCAATAAAAGAGCTATGCATCATGAACATTATTTCACCATGAAGCTACACGATTTTCTGAAAAAAAGGAACAAAATTCACAATACACTAAAGAATTTCTAGCGGACATGCATGCTAATTAAAAAATGGTCAGCATGCACTCTCTTCCAACTCCTCTATTTCTATCCTTTTAGGCCAAGTTTCTCCCCATCTTCCACCCTTACTCTTCTATCCTATATTGTACACAAAGAAAGAGACATGGCTGGCTGCCACCCTAAGACCCAGTCGCCACCACCCATACTCCAAAAAGAAAAGAAAAGCAAAGAGCAAGAATATAGTAGCAATGTTACTGTGAGGAAAATACTAAAAAAATGAATAAAGAACCAAAAACTAGTTACAAATCCAGATAAAGCATCATTCTGTCACCAGCTGCACTGTCTTCTCCAGCATCGAGGTTTTATTGAAAAGGGTGAGCTGCACCTCTCTAAGATATTTGGATAACTGGCCAATATAATAAAATTACAATCGTTAGTGTTTGTTAACATCAACAGTTTCTTCAAGGTAAAACAGAATAAGATATAAAATTATAAACCAATTATGAATTCAAACCACCATCACCATGTTTTAATTATCAGGTGTCAGTACAAAGATAACTAAAGAACAGGTCATGTTTTAGTTAAGCAGGTCTTCCTTCACAGATACCTGTGCCGTTGACATAGTTAGCTCCTAACGCACTAAAGTCTTCCAATATGGAATCAAACATATGGTGGTAACTACCCTAGCAGAATATCTCAAGACCAGTCAACCATTCAGGTCCAAGAAGATTCAAAGAATCAAAGTGAAGCCTATTTGATTATAAGTGATCTATAGTCTTACGAATGCAAGAAAAAATCACACTTGTTGATTTCTCATTATCATTTTAACCAATTCAGTTGATTCATGAGTTCATTGCATTCTCAAGAAATCAGCTCTGAATATAGACTTTCCCTAGTTAACCAGTAAATACAGAAGGATGAACTTACTTCATCCTCATTCATCTTTCGGAAGCCTAATTTCTTAGTCCACATTGACTCGGCATCCCCTGCTGCAGGAAGCACCAGCTTTTCTACATTTAAGGAAGACAGCAACCTCTCTATGCAAGAGAATAACATTTGAAAGTAGCCCTGAATGGAAAGTCATGAGTTAATGAAAGCTTACCCTTGCTAAAAATCTAGTACCTTTCAAAGATCAAAAGAAGTAAAAGGAGCATTAAAGCTACTGGAATGCATCTATCAATCAACGTTTTAAATGTTGAGTCGGGCATGAATCGAAAATGAAGTGCTTACTTTTCCTTGATGTTCTCTGCTTGTAGCTACCAGTGGAAGCTCAGCAACATTACGGCCAAAAATCCTAAGAAGCCCAGCAGATACAACAATGGACCTGTGCAAGTATGATACATACAATGTCAATTTACCAAATAGAAGCACTATCAGGAAAATAAGGAAATCAGAGAAAGCAACATACTTCACAATTAAAACAACGCAATACATCCCCCCAAATTCTTGGCCAGAAATATTTCTCCTGCACAAGGTTCAAAATACGTTATTCTTCCAAAAAATATGTTGAACAAAAAGTTCAGGAATACTTAACGGGATCCTGGGCAAGCAACCCAAGCACTGATTGAAACAATCATTTACAAACTCTTGTTGACAATGCCTCATCATGTCTATTGTCTACTAGAAGTCATACCAAGAATTGTAATTCAATATAAACTTAAACTTTAAAAAAAGAAAACTTCAAATAAATACTACTTGTGATAGATAAGTAAGTGCAAATATTATTCAACCTAAAACATTTGACACAAAGAAAGCCCAGAGAGCCTACCAAATAGTTGTTCCATCAACCAATGCTTATGCAGGGGTGTGTGGGGAGAGTGATGGAGGAAAATATGCATAGTCATCAATTCAAGTCGACTTCATCATAACGTAGTATTGTTACCAAACCAAAGTAGAATAAATCATCATTTATGTTGAAAACACATAAGAATGTAGAAGGGTGTAGCCTGTAGGGGCAAGGATCAACCAGTCAACCTACACTAATATAAATTAAAATTGCTTACCCATAGACCATAACAGGAATCAGGTCACGACCAGATATTGCAACAATGGGATCAAAACACTCCTGCCAAAACATTTTTCCAAAACACGAGAGAAAAGTGGTTAAGACAAAGCATAGAATACATTAACAGAAACAACAGAGTTTCATTGCCACTGAAAAGACATACAAAAGCATCAAATGGTAGATTAAGAAAGGACAAACAAAGGAAGAACAACGAGGAATGCATTTTCAAAATGCATGACTGCTCATATCTCTCAATAGTCAAAACCTAAAACTTGTCCAATAACCTGACAAAATAACAAAGCACCCCCCCCCCCCAAAAAAAAAAAGAACACTAGTTGCATCCGGAGGAAGAATGTGACACCTTTTTCTTACAAAGCATGACAATGACAACCAATACAGAATCCATGCTCTTTCTAATCATAAAAGCCAACGATTGGAATTCATATCCACGTATAAACAGTAGGAACCCAGAAGAGATCAGATTTTGGGAGAAATGAGTGTACCTTTTGTCATGGCTAAGACAAATGTAGATAAGATGAAAACACAACGCAAATGGCATCCGAAATGACAAGCAGATTTTTCTCATCACAAAACCCAAAGCTACTAACCATGCTGTCCTTTAATATTACAACATTATTACTATTCTTTGTTCCTAATATGTCACTTCACTTTGACAAATTTGAATTATATGCAGAAAACTGAAGGATGCGAAGCACTTATAACAGTTCCATCAAGATACCTAGCAGCAGCTAATAGGACTGATGAAACATTAATAAATATGACAACATAACAACCACATATTCCCCAAAAAATAAAAAGTATCACAATTAACATACTTCAAAGCCACATTTTGTGGTCTCTTTACCAAAAAAGAAAAACAGTGAAGGAAAGCACTCAGGAGGTTCCAAAAGACAATAAATACTCACTCGAAAAATTGAAGCAGCCCGTGAAAGTAATGGTAAATGCTCTGGATAACGACTTTTTCCACTAAGAATTCGCCACTGGACATCATTCATGCCTCCATCAATACATACTCCCCTCTCCTCATGCTTCCTGTTTATTAGGTCTGACAAGGAAGCTGGTATAATCTCTGCACCAGCAGATACCGAATTCTGTAGAGCCACATAGATTCGATTGCAGTCATCACAGCAAAACCACTTATCCTTGGGCAGCTCCTGAGATAAGATGCAATAATATATAATTAAAAACAACTACAAGCATCATGATAAAATTAGTTACAAGGTTCAGTGCTTACTTCCAACTCACATAGCCCGATGTCCCGCAACCACCCAACATGATACTCCTTCTCACACTGAATAACAAGCAATAATATACTTGTAGTTTGACAAAAAGAAAGAAAGAAATAGTTCAATAGAATCAATACAATTTTCATCATGTATAAACCATACCTGGTCACAAATTATTACTGTTCGCTCATCAAATTTAGCAACACTGAAATCATGTTCCCTGTTGACAGATTAAAAGAATTAACACAGTAATATAATTCCAAAAATAAAGCTTAGTGCTGGTAGAGATACTGAAAAAATATCTTTGATTTCTCTATATCTTTTCTACATCCTTCACTTTAAAACAAATTACAGTAGCAGTAGACTAAAGTCCCTTCCACCAAACTCCATCCACCTTCCCTCCAAATAATGGGTAGAAGAATATGACAAATAATTAATACAAACAAACACCAGCATACAATAAAAATGTCAAAAAAGAAACCAAACTCATCGTACACTGGCAGAAACGCCCTAACACAAATAGCTTAATTCCACGTACTTTGACATTTTACAAATAGAAATATAAATACCAAATTCCAAACTGATGTCTAGTATTGTTATTTTTTTCTTTTCCAAAGAAAGAATGACACTAGACATCAGTTTAATAGCATTCTTCCATCAGCTTTCTTAAAATAGAAAACACATGAGAGCAACAGTTTAAGAAATCTCCCCTTTACATTACTTGCAAATACCCACTAGAAAGTGGAAAAATTGAAACAAAAATCTAAAAAAGAATACCTATTAGTTTAAATAACTCTTCTCTATACACTAATGTGATCTATAGATTCTAACGATGAAGATCAGATAGTTGCATGCCCACAACAAGATGGGTGAACCAACCAAAGCCAGCTATTCATATATTCCAACTCTTACCAAAATGATATTAGGTCATCTTGATTATAAAAAAAATTATAGCATGAAAATCAGATAATCCATTACCAATATCTTATTTAAAAGTGAAATTGCACTTCCTTTCCCCCAAGGAATGGCAACTTCTTCCTCATAAAGTTGTCAAAATGCGGTTATTTTGATAAATACTTTATGCTAAACAACCAAATGACTTACCTGCAAACAACACATCCACCTATTTCAAATTCTGGTGCTTCAACAACCCGCGTCAACCGTATCATGATTGGCCTCGTTGTAGAAGAAGATTCTCTGCCATTGCCAGCATTATCTCTACAATTTCGACAATGCCAACTACTTTCTGGCACACACTGTAAGCCCAAGCATGCTGCAATTGAAATACAAAATGCCATAATATTAATATATGCTTCCTTCTCCCTAAATGCAGTTAAAAAAACTATGAGAAAAGGACAGCCCGATGTAAAATTAACTACCACCGTAAAGTAGCAATGTCTGTGACTATGGCAACCTGGGCCCGGTATCAAACAGATCAATGTAGTAAGACAGACTATGCCATGCAAGCTACACCAGCTATGAAACTGATCAATGCAGTATGACAGACTATCTCATGACATCAGTCATTTTCTAAATGATGCACTATGTAACAGTGAATATATATTTTTTAAACATCATAAAGAAAACTATTAAAATGCTTAGGAAAATGAAAACATATACAATATTTACAAATAATTAACATCTTCAAGTGTCAAAGGTAATATGTCCACCTGCATGAAAAGCCCTAGGGCATCCATTGCAAAGAATCATATCTCCTCCATCTCCACATACTGCGCACATATCATCACTATCTCCCATGGTAAGGCTTTGACCACGGGACAATGAGAGAGCAATATCATGAAGTGTTAATCCATTTGAAGTATATATGTGTCGGTAACTGCAAAAGGACAAAATTATTTCAAAATGAAGAAAAATAGGCCACTATATTAACTATTTTCTTAGGTGCATTAAAGGCATACTCACGGTTGACGCCTGGCAGCCATTCCAGCATGGGCTTCAAACTGTGAAGGGCTTATCTGTTTACAAATGGATGTAAATAATAAACCAAAAGAAGAACAGGAGCTTATCTTGATATTTACATCTATATAAAAATCAATTAAGTTATGTGCATAGTTATATGATCATACCTCTCTGTCACAACAACCACAGACTATACCATATCCCTGTTTGTAACCTCCAAGTAATTTCTGAAATACACATCAGACAAGTCATATATTGAAAATCAAAATAAAAAACCAAGTGCAGAACTGCAGATGAACCCATCAACACAAAATATTAAGACACCTGTCCTTTGACATAGTAAGCCAACTCAGCACCATCTGGAAGTCCACTTGGCATAAAAAGTAACCTATGTAAATCATTGTCCCTGATAAAAGCAAAAATTTCAAAATCAAACTACAGTAGCTAAGATATTACAATTCAAGGGCGCGGGGGGAGGAGTGAAGGGGACAGAGAAAATCGGAGCAAGCATCCTCAACTATAGAAAACCAAAAAATGTACCTTCTCTTAGAGCAACCATCAGAACTTCTCTTTAGCTGTGCACCTGAGTTAGAAGTGTAAGAGCTTGGTCTGCAAAACAGGTGTAGTGTGAGTACCAAGATGGAAAGGTTTACAATTTAATTGACCAGATAACCTTGTACATATGCAGACTGCTCAAGCACATGTTCAACAATCAAGTATCAGGTATGACTAATTAAGCCGAGAGAGAGAGAGAGAACAAACTTCTTCACCGCACGTTTCCACTCATCAGTTGTCTGCTTCACATACATTTTCTGCTCAAAATGACTCGGCACTTGCAAACGAGAGCTCACACCTTCTATGGATTGACTGGAGCAGCAAAATCAAATAGGTAAGCAGTGTTGTCAGCCCTTCTTTATAAAAAGTCAGCCAAATTTTATTAATGCAGCGACAACAAATTTGAAAATATTAACATTTGACAGACATATAAATAACATTGAATCTAGAAATTTCTAAAATTTAAAAAAAAATCACAAAAAATAAGTTGTTGGCACTCATGGATAACACCACAGTAAAATGCCCAGTGAAAATTAAATTGTTTCCCTATAACATAACCCATAAATGAAGATATATGAAATATCTGATTGAGTTAATCAAAAAAATACCAAGTCTCAAATCCGGAAAGCACTGGCTTCCTAAAAGCCACAGGACTAATTTACTAAACGAGTTATTTTACTCTGAAAATCACCATTAATGGTTTTATTCTCAAAGTAAAAGCAAAAGTACTCCCTCGGATTCTTTAATAAAGTGAATTCAAGTAAAGAAATAACAGCAACAAAGTCTAAGATGTTATTCTTGACTAAGAGGCTCCAATGAACAAACAATAACTTCTTGTGGTCATCATATGTAATTTGACAGCAAGTTTCTTTTACTATTAAAAAAAAAACACATTGACAGCAAGTGATCCACTTTTGGTGATAAAGAAAATTCAGAT
Organism: Styphnolobium japonicum; assembly: GCA_023212625.1. Lineage (NCBI taxonomy): Eukaryota > Viridiplantae > Streptophyta > Magnoliopsida > Fabales > Fabaceae > Styphnolobium > Styphnolobium japonicum. The sequence continues at coordinate 12,896,616 of JALBWW010000002.1, forward strand.
ATGCCCTGTTTACTATATGATTTCTTAATTGAAAACTGCCAATATCCAAATAAACTAAACAAGCTGAAAAAAACAAGAGAAAGAAAATGCACAACCACATCCAAAGGAATCAGAAACAAAAATTAAAAAACAAATTGGATTGGATTGTCAACCAAATAACAGCACCAAAATTACTTGCAGTCAAAATTTGCTTTATTCCTTTATTGATTTATTTCTGGTTTACCTTATGTTTGTATGAGGCATGCCAATAAGCTTGGTGCTATAGTTTTTATCTGCCTCAACCTTCCCATTGCTTTGTAGAAGACTTTCTACAAAATCCATTGAAAAGAAAAAATAAGAAAAACCAAAACCTAAAGCAGAGAAAAAGAAACACTTCTTACTATTGCTATGAAAAATCTGCATCCCTATGCTTAATCTGTCTTCCCACGCAAGTTGTAGCAGACAACATGTACAGGTTACTCTATATTTTATATCTTCGTTCCCTCCTGGATGCTTTGTAATGGCAACATTCTCCTAGAGGATAAGACTATATCAGGAGTTAACTCTTCATCAAAATAGAGGAAGAAGAGAATTTTTAAAGTGGGCATTTTTTGTATCTACACCTAGGACAAATTCTTCAACGAAAAGGTAAAATTGACATGTATATCTCCAATACATGTTAAGGGCTTACGGCCAACAGAATGGAAGACTGTTTTTTGTGTGATTAAAAGAATACCTCCAAGACTCCAGGATAACCTTTATAAGACTTCCATAAACTGCACACTATACTTAATATCACAGAATGTGGGATATTCAGAGTATAGAAGGCCAGAAGACGAAGGTAGCAGAAATAAAAATAATTGACGCAGAAACGTAGGAAGAAATGAAGATGCTGATACTTTTTATTTTGGAATAAAAAGATTTTAGAAACTTAAGTCTAAGGTAAGGGTAGGTTCCTTGAAGATAGGATGTAGAAGAAAGTAAAACAATATGAGGAAGACCAAAGATGACTTGGGTGGGGAAGGATATGGAAGCAAAAACATTAGAGAAAAGCACAACACTAGATAAGAAAGAAAGGTGATAGAGAATGCATACTGAGAACAACAACCAAATCTGATTTAGTATTCAGATAGCTGACCGCAAGAATTTCCCATTAAGACTTATTGTCCATGTTAATATAGCAGCCTTTTGAGACTGCACAGCTGACTTGCCAACCAGAAATCAAAACCACAAAAAACAGCACATTTGCCCACTATGCATATCTCTTGATTTTTTTTTTTCTTTTTTGTTTTTTTGAATACACTGGATCGACTTGAAACTACAACCCCTGGCTCCCAAGCAGAGAAATAATTATCACCTTTCCAAACCTGGAAGGACTCCTCGTTGACAGATGAACCGGCCACATCCTTTATAACCTGATATACTAAGCTGAGTGGTGCAGTTTTCAATTCCTGTATAATACTATATATCGGTCTTCCATTCTCCAGGAATATGTGATTATTTGGATGTCTAGTCTTGGCACCAGCATGCTGCTCAAACTCATAAGCACTAAGCACCTGAGCATAAGATAAAATCAGCAATTTGTAAGTATAGAACGAAAAACTCCAATCATAATGAGAAAAAATGCACATAGCTTACTCTGGAGTAATCGCACACTGAACAGCCACACAAGTATCCACCGCCATCAATAACCCCAGGTAGCTCAACCTAACAACAACATGAAAATGTAAGAATATAACCCAGCATAAGTATATATAAAAAAGACGATGAGTACGTGTTTTACCTTTGCTGGGTTATAAATATACTTCACTGGAGCTCCGTCAAGGATACCAGTCGATAACAGCTTTTTGACGTTTGTGAGATAGCAGTTGGGGACTACCTTCTTTGACATTTTCAATTCCATATTTCGAGTGTATAAGTTACAATCTCCAGTTTGGACATATTCTTCATCATCCTCGTGAAAGCCATACGCATGGCTATCACTATCAGCAAAGACAGTAGGACGGTCTATGGGAGAATAGTCCTCTTTCTTTTTACTGAACTTAAAAGTAATCTTTCTGATCCCAGATGAACTAGCATGCTTGGGAATTTCCAGCACGACACGGCACGTGGTTGCAGCGCTGCTCGCGTCCTTAATATGATTCTGAATCTGAACACCCGCTTCATCACTTACGGTCTCATCGGAACTTGAATTCTCCAAACAAGTAGACGTTACTTCCCCGCACTCTGTTTGGTTAATATTCGCCAATTCAGTTGGTTGGCTACTGATATCTTGAAAAGTTGACGCGTTCTCTGTCGGAGAATTGTTTGGGTTGGAAACCTCAGAGCGCAAGTCGTCATTGGAAACTTCTTTTGCTTGTTTCTTATTCGGAGAAGGTTGGGGTTCAGTATTATCAGCAAGACATTGGTGGTAGTCCCGTTTCAGTTCTGTTGGTGATTTCTGATCGTTTTCACTCTTTCCTTCTCCTGCTAATGCTTGAACACAAACTGCTCCACCTCCCATCAAAATCAAAGAACGAGGCCTCTGTGAATTCCAACGAGATAATTACCAGAAAGGCAATAATACCGCAGCACAGCATTCAAGAATAAACTGGTGTTCGACTTGAATTCGTCCGAGTTTACTTGAGCTTTTTGAATCAAATGAATGCCTGAGCATAAAATCCAAAATTATAATTTCAGTATTTCATCCATTCACATCTATGGTAACTAAAAAACACTAAAATCGACATGAAATAAATAGGCGTTTTCATCGATAATAACCGCTTAACCGTTAAATTAATTCAGTTTGGCAAAAGAACAAGAACAAAAACAGTGCTATCTCAAACCATATATATACCAATCAAAATCCTTAAAAAAAAAATTCAAATCCAAAAGGAACTTCAATCCCTAAAAATTGATGGAAGTCTTGGAAATCCTAACACCAACTCCAACGGTTTTAAATCGAATTATAAATTTAACAGATCTGAGATTCGTGAAGAGTACTGAACTGTGTAGTAGAAGGAGATCTGAAAGAGAGAAGTGGATGTTGTTGGGTTAGGGTTTTGTTGGGACGGAGGATAAAGAGCGAACGCTATGGGCGGCAACAAACCGAAACGAAAAGCTTGGTTCGCGGTCGAGATTTCGAGTTTCAACTCTCAAACTTTTGGAAGGCTCGGGGCCGATGAGTTTCGTAAAATGAAACTATTGAAAAACAAAATAAGAAAATTATCGTCACGATCTTTTGGTAGAAAAGAGACGAGAAGACAAATGGATAAACGTGATGGGACCCAACGCCACTTAGCCTGTAATGCTTGGCAACGTGGCATGACTGTGCTCTAACGGCAGCCACCTGAGCCCTTTTTTTGGTGAAGTGTCGTGTAAGTTACACGTGTAAGGAAGGGTTGCATTATAAGTTTATAACTTGTAAGTTAAGAAAAGCATTCGGGTAGTTTTGAATAGGATTCAATTTTCATCCATTAATGTAGAAAAAAATTATGTTATGTCTAATTATTTATTTTTATATCATTAGAAAATTTAATTATTTCAATATTTACTTATAAATTTAAATTTTTTTAAGAATTTAATTTTGATTTATTATCAAAATAATAAAATTTAGAACTTAATTTTGATTCACTATCAATATAAAAAATAAATTATATTATCATTTAATATGTATTAATAAATTATTAAAGGAAATTGATTATCACAATAATTATCTTAAAAATCTAATTTTTTTAAAGATATGTCAATATATCATTAAACAAAAGTGAATAATTTTTTTATACTAATAGTATATCAAAATTAAACTCAAAAAATTAACATTGTCATTTAATAATGCATTAGTATAACATTAAAAGAGTTATACTTTTTAGATAATTATTGTGACTTTCAAACTCTTTTAATAATTTATTAACATATAATTAGATAATAATATAAAAGATATATACAATAACACTATATAACAATTAATTAAATAATAATGTACTATTTACAAAATCAATAGAGTAAAATTGAAGTCTTTTAAATACCAGATAATTACACAAGTGGTGTGTTCTATTATAATTTTTTACACTTTACAATAAAATTAAACTCTTTTAAATACCTGAAACTTACACGCATGGTGTGAATCGGGTTCGATTATAACTATTTACATTTTACAATAAAATTTATAAAACAGAAAAACACAAAATACTAAAACTAAATTTTTCCATATTATATATATAATTTAATTTTAATTCATTTAGTTTTTTAAAAATTACATTATTATTTAATAATATATTATCAAATTATTAAAGAAATTAACTATCCCAACAACTTTCTAGAAAATTAAATTATTTTAATGATATAAATGATAGTGTAAAATATTTTACATTGATAGTGAATGAAATTAAAACTAAATATATGTATATATAGGTGTGAAATAAACAGATGAAACACAAGAAGATGATTAAATTATGTTTCTTAACCTTTATGAAAAACTTTCCATATAACAGTTCTTTGAATAAAAGTTTCGCAATATTGTAAAAGAAAATGAACGAAACATAAACTTTTTACAGTCTGTTAAACACAAAGAGAACTTTTCTAACAATCTTTGGACGCAAGTTAAAGACTTATGTTTACAGAAAATATTTATTAAGAACAACAATAACAATCCCTAAATATTAGTTGAAAAGTAAAATAATACAAGATGAGGGAATAAAAGCTCACACCAGATATTTATACTGATTCACTCTCACAATCCGAGAGCACGTCTAGTCCCTTCTTCTTGAAAGATTTTTCACTAATCTTTCTCATATTACAAGTATTCTTTTCAATGCCTTTTCAGGTTACAACCAAGTATTCTAAACATATTCATGTTTTAATCACAATTATTCTTTTATACAAAAGCCTCTACAAGCTTACCAATAAAAAATAGGAGTGTTTTAACACACTTAAGAATAACTCATGACATGTGAGGATAAACAATAAGCTCAAATAAAAACTTTATACAATAATAAATTAAAGTATATGAAACAGAGTGAGTCTTTTTTTTTAAAAAAAAATTCTCTTGTTCTTTTTTATGTCTCGCTACTTTATCATTTGAGGACTTTGGTATATATAGGCTTCAAAGCTTTGAACAATTTCAAAAGTTTCTTCGTCTAACGATAATATTTATTACCGTTCCGAGTAACATTAAATGCACAATGCTGAAAACATGTTGATCTGTTACCTAGTGGCTTCAATAACTCAAGAGGGGGGGTGAATTGAGTTCTAAAAATTTTCACAAATTTTTCACAAAAGCTTTAATGGTACTGATCTTATTGAATCAATAGTATCAAGAGAGGTATGGACTAATGTAAATAACAACACCACACAAGCAATCTAGAAGGCACCTTATCAAGATTGAATGCACCAAGAAACAAGATATAAAAGTAAAGCTTGAATAAATAAAGAGAGTAGGGAAGAAAGAGTGCAAACGAGATTTATACTGGTTCAATCAACTCCTGTGATCACGTCCCGATCCTCGAGATCGTCCACCCGAGATTTCCCACTATACTTCAAGCTTCTAACTCAGGGTGCTGAGAAACCCTTACAAGAACAGGCACTCTTCACTAGTTTGGGATCCTCCACCCTCTTTGTTTAGAGCCTCAATCAAATACAACAAGGGACACCTACCCTTGGATTCTTACACGAAAAGTAAGTGTTTAAAGTGTTTAATACTCTCAAAAGAGCAGATATACAACTTGAAGAATGATGGGTAAGGATATATTATCACTTAAAGCTCAATAAACAGTATCACTTGAATGCGAGGGAGTTAAATGCTCTCACTAAATGATTTCTCAGTTGTTGTTCTATTTGTTATTTACTCAAATGATAGAATAAATACTCCATAGCATATTAGAGCCGTTGGTGGTGGTTGGGGTCCATTAAATGTCAAAACTAGTCGTTATGAAAGAGTTTCACGCAAGAGATATCAGGATATTTGAACCTTGTATCCTGGATATCTTGATTTCTCGGGTTTAGTAAGAACGAGGATATCACGATATCGATTGAGATATCCACGATATCTAATTGAGATATCACGATATCCAAGCTCGTATCTGATATTTGGACAAGATATCCACGATATTAAAAGTGTATCCACGATATTAGAGAGGTGTTTTGGCTCTTTGGAGCGTGATATCAGGATATCACATTGTTGTATCAGGATATTTAAGAGTTGATTTGCCTCTGGAGACAAATATCCGGATACCAAAGACTTGTATCCTGATATTTGGCTTTCAGGAGCCAAAATTTAAATTTCTAAGGAATGGTATTCGGATACAAAGACTTGTATCCGGATACAAGACATTTGAATCTTAAATTTTGGCTTTGCAAATAAACAAGATGGAAGCAAAACAGTTTTTAAACAAGTTAAAAGGCATTTAGAAAAGTTTTTAAAACACCTTGCCACCAACACTTAGGATTTGAAAAATGTTTTCTTTATGCTAATGGATGCTTAAAAAGGTTCAAGAGCTTTAAGCAATAACTAACTTTACCCTTTACAAAGAATCAAGGTCAAATGAAAATCTTCAATAAAGGTTGAACTTGTTCTTCGTTGTAGTCACTTCTTGTTATCATCAAAATCCCTTTAAGCGAGTGAGTTCACATTCTCCCCTTTTTGATGATGACAAGACATGAACTAGATAAAGGGTTAGTGAGAGATAATTTGAATGATATTGAAGCAATATTGAGGAACTCGCCTCAAGGTATTAAGGAAGAAACAATTCAAGTAAATCGAGTTATACGACTAGCTCTTCCTTTCTTATTCCTCCCTCTATCAATATGCATACTATATCATAAAACAGTTTTTCTACCCTTTATCAATTTCAATCCTTTTCGTTCTCCCCCTTTGGCATTATCAAAAAGAAAAGAGCAAGCATACAATGATCAAAGATATAAAAAGAAATCGATGTCGATCGATGATCGAAAAATTGCATAATTAATTCCATAATTCAAAGTATTTGCAAATTTCTAAAACAGAGATGCACTTGCATAAGTTAAGTCATATCCAAAAAAACTTTGGGTTAGCTTATCATCAAAATATTAAGCAAAGAAAAATAAAAGAGAAGAACCATCAACACTAGGTCCCATCTCCATCATCAACCGCATCTGCATCATGGCCCAGCTCTCCAATGCGCGATCGCGTCATGATGTCAACTAGTCGAGAGTCAATGTGATCAAAAGCGGCCATCCATGGTGTTCATCGTGTGCATTTCTTGGGTCATGGTTTGCATAAAGCCCTTCATCCAGGTGAAATCCATCAAGAAGCTCCCCAATGGCATGAGAGTAAGCGGTGGTAGGCTGCTGGGTGGTGAGGCTGCGCAACCTAGGTTGTCTTCATTTGCCATATATGCTCATCCATGGGCTCATCATCGATTGTGACTCATCATCACCAATTCGAATCCAATGCCCATTTATTTTCTTGATCTTCATTCTCTTTAGATATTTCTCATTAATGATATGAGAAGGAAGTTACGGAAGTCGCTTCTCCAAAGAACAAAGACCTTGAATTTCATCAAAATTTTAGTGATGAACATTGCATAGGCAAAGGAGCGTGAGTTCTTCTCCTAGCTTTCGGCATGTGTTGAGTAATGTAAAATGGCCGCTTTATGCTTAACCTTGTGTTCATGGCCCATAAAACAAAACGTCCTCCTCATTAACTACGACAGGTTAGTGCCTCTAGGAATCAGAGTGTTTACCAAGACACAATGCAAGATCAACCTATTCTCTACAGAGATGCCCATTTTCTATTCTTTTAGTAGGAAAGGGACATCCTTCCTTAACAAGCTTCTTACAAGATCATTCCTATTAAAAGGAGTTCCAATGCCTCATATTTGTTCCATCAAAATCATCTCCATCATACTTTTAAGCCACTTAATTCTTCTAAGATACTATATCTAAGCACAATTTTAATTCCTTTGACTCGTAAATGAACATTATCCTCATATTTCAAATTGCAATAGAAGACCTTAACTAAGTCGAGATAATATGGTGTCAGAATGGTAGCAAGGTTCTTCAATTTCAGTTGAGTGAGCACATTGACAAAATTAAACGCTTGAGGTAAAGAAATCAAAGTCCAAGTACCTTGGCTCCACAATCTTTCTCAATTGAAAGGATGAGATGAAGGTTTCCATTTGTGCAGAGTGGTAAACAATCTCTCGAAGATCCGAGTCGCAGTGAGGTTTCTTCCAGCTGCGTTGCTTCTTGGGAGCCTGGCTCCTCTAAGCACTTGATTTCGCCATGTATGAACGGTGGAATTTGGGGAAAAATGAAAGGAATGAGTGAAAAGTGGTAGGAAGGGAATGGGTGGATCGATTTTGGGTGAGAGTGAGGTTTTGGGTGGATTTGGGAAGTGGGTGAGCGTGAGGTCGAGAGAGAAAGGGTTTGAGTTGAGAGAAATGGGGTTGAGAGTGGTAGTGCGTTCTTGAATACGCACAGGATATCCGGATACAAGGATGTGATATCCTGGATATCACGTTTCGAGTTTTGCCCTCTGTTGCCAAATATCCGGGATATAGATATGTGGTATCCAGGATATCTCGATTAAGTGAAACAACACATTTTGCACGACTTCTAATATCAGGATATAGGACCTTGGTATCCTGGATATCTCGATTCATCATTTTACTCTTGACTTTAAATATCCTGGATATGAATTCATGGTATCCTGGATATTGTCTTCATTCAAAAAACATCCTGGAGCCACTGACTTGTAATATCCGGATATATCCCTTTGATATCCGGATACACCACGCACCCAAAAACTTGCTTGAAGCTTCTGACTTCAAATATCCTGATATTTCCTCTTGATATCAGGATATCTATACCAGTAAAAGGAGATTTGAGGCTTCACAAACTTGTCTTTGACATCAGGTTTGGGGGACTTAGCTTAGATGGAGTACCTGCAAAACAATTTTGGGGGACTCTCCGATGCCTAAGTCAGTACATGATTTAAAAAAAAATCCATGCACAATATTAATGATTTAAAGCAAGATTTTAAATACAATTTTGATCAATCATTCCAAGTTCTCTTCTTATGAAAAAGAAATTTTCTTTTGCAAGTGGTTTGGTAAAGATATCAGCAAGTTGTTTTGTTGTTTCCACAAATTCAAGCACACAATCTCCATTTTGCACATGATCTCTTATAAAGTGGTGCCTAATTTCAATATGCTTGGTTCTAGAGTGCATTATGGGATTTTTAGTCAAGTTAATTGCACTAGTGTTATCACACCTTATAGGGATGTGATCAAGCTCAAGTCCATAGTCTAAAAGTTGTTGCTTCATCCAAAGGATTTGAAAGACAACAACTTCCTTAACATATTCACCAGCAGCAGACAATGCCACCTTTGTTTTGCTTCTTGCTATGCCAAGAGACAAGAGAGCAACCTAGAAAATGACAAGTCCCACTAGTACTTTTCCTATCCATCTTGCACCACAAGAAATGCGAATCGGAATAACCAACTAGACTACTTGAGGCATCCTTGGGGTACCACAAGCCCATTTGATGAGTGCCTACTAGATACCTCAAAATTCTTTTAACAGCACTTAAGTGTGATTCCTTAGGATTAGCTTGAAATCTAGCACACATACACACACTAAACATGATATCCGGTCTACTTGCGTTAAGATAAAGAAGTGAGCGATCATACCTCTATATTTTGTAATTTCTATGGGCTTACCACCTTCATCTTTGTCCAACCTAAGAAGAGGTGCTCATAGAGTGTCAAAAATCTTTGAATTTTCCATTTCAAATCTTTTGAGCAATTCCTTGCGAAAGATTTGGATTGGTTAATGAAGATTCCTTCATTTGTTTGCTTGATTTGCAATCCAAGAAAGAAGGTGAGCTCCCCCATCATAGACATTTCAAATTCACTTTGCATGATGTTGGCAAATTCCTTACAAAGAGATTCATTAGTAGCACCAAAAATGATATCATCTACATAGATTTGTACAAGGAGAATGTCATGTTTTCTATTTTTAATGAAAAGTGTTGTGTCAACTTTTCCTCTAGTAAAACCTTTTTCTAAAAGAAACTTGCTCAATCTTTCATACCAAGCTCTAGGAGCTTGTTTTAAGCCATACAATGCCTTTTTAAGTTTAAAAACATGATTGGGCAGTTCATAATTTTCAAAACCAGGAGGTTGGTCAACATACACTTCTTCTTGAATAAAACCATTTAAGAAGGCACTTTTTACATCCATTTGATAAAGTTTAAAGTTCATGATGCAGGCATATGCAAGTAACATTCGAATAGCTTCTAATCTAGCAACCGGAGCATAGGTTTCTTCATAATCTATTCCTTCTTCTTGATTATAACCTTTAGCTACTAGCCTAGCTTTATTTCTTGTAATTATTCCGGTTTCATCAAGTTTGTTCCTAAAACCCATTTGGTGCCATTAATGGGATGATCATTGGGTCTTGGAACAAGTTCCCAAACTTGGTTTCTCTCAAATTGATTTAATTCTTCTTGCATTGCCAAGATCCAATGTTCATCATTTATGGCCTCATCCATGTTTTTAGGTTCAACTTGGGAAACAAAAGCCAAATGATTGCATACATTTTTAATGGAGTTTCGAGTAATCACCCTTTGAGAGACATCTCCAATTACCAAGTCAAGTGGATGGTTTCTGTTTGTTCTCCATTCCTTTGGTAAGTCATTGATTTGTTGTTGGCCTTGTTGTGGGAAGTAGTCTCCCTGCACTTCATTCTTGAGATTTTCCACTTTGTCATTCAAGTGAGTATTTGTCAAATTTTACGCAATGTCATCAATAACATCCTCTCTTGGCCCAAAGGAGTTAGTTTCATCAAATGCAACATGTATTGATTCCTCTATTGTCATTGTTCTTTTATTAAAGATTCTAAATGCTTTGCTAGTTGATGAATAGCCAAGGAAAATACCCTCATCGATTTTGCATCAAATTTGCCTAAGTTATCCTTTCCATTGTTTAAAACAAAGCATTTACATCCAAAGACATGAAAGTGGGAGATGTTTGGTTTTCTTCCTTTGTAGAGTTCATAAGGAGTTTTCTTTAAAATGGGCCTTATTAGTGCCCTATTCATTACATAGCAAAGCGGTTGCTAACATCGGCCCAAAAATATTTAGGAAGATTAGTTTCATTAAGCATAGTTCTAGCCATTTCTTCTAAACTTCGATTTTTTCTTTCTACAACTCCATTTTGTTGTGGAGTTCTAGGCTGAAAAGTTAACCTCAATGCCACTTTCATTACAAAAAGATTCAAAATATTGATTTTCAAATTCACAACCATGATCACTTATTATTGATACAAAAATAGAGTTTTTCTCATATTGAATTAACTTGGCAAAGTTTTCTAAAAGCTTTGAAGGCCTCATTCTTATGAGCAAGAAATAATGTCCATGTAAACCTAGAATAATCATCCACAATCACAAGTGCATAGTAATTTCCACCAAAGCTCATTGTTCTTGATGGTCCAAAAAGGTCCATGTGCAGAAGTTGTAAAGGTCTTGTGGTTGAAACAATATTTTTGCTTTTGAAAGAGACCTTTACTTGTTTTCCTTTTTGGCATGCATCACAAAGTTTATCTTTTTCAAAATGAAGCTTTGGGAGTCCAATTACTAGGTCTTTAGATATTAGTTTATTTAAATGATCCATGTGAATGTGAGCAACTCTTCTATGCCATAGCCAAGAATCATATTCCTTACTTACAAGACATTTAGCTTCATTGGAGGATATATCGTCTAGGCTAATCATATAAATGTTATCCACCCTATGACCAACAAACTTGACTTGCTTAGTATTTTTATCCTCAACTATGCAACAATTTGAGTCAAAGATTACTCTATTATTTTTGTCACACAATTGACTAATGTTAAGCAAATTATGTTTGAGTCCATCAACCAACAAAACATTTTCAATAGAAGTTGAGGGAGTTTTACCAACTTTTCCAGTGCCAAGGATTTTTCCTCTATTGTTGTCTCCAAAAGTGACATGTCCATGCTCCTTTGATGTGAAGAGGGAAAATTTTGTCTTATCTCCCGTCATGTGCTTGGAGCAACCACTATCAAGATACCATTTTGAGCTCTTGGCTTTCAAGCACACCTATAAACAAATTTAAGTTTTGGTTTTAGGTACCCAAACTTTCTTGGGTCCTTTGGTGTTAGTTTTAGGCAAGGTGCCCTTAGGAACCCATATTTTCTTTTGCCCAAAATGAATATTTTTCCTTATTCTACATGTGGATGCACTATGTCCCTTCTTACCACAATGGAAACAAGTTATGAATGGACTACTTGACATTTTTGTAGAAACAAAGAAGTTTTTATAAAACTTTTGTTGAGTTTTGGGTTTGTATCCCAAACCGGCTTTGTCAAAAACACATCTTTGTTTTCCAAGCAAAATGTTTAGATTATCTCTTCCAAAAGTGAATTTTGCAAGGGTGTTCTTTAAGTCCTCAATTTCTTTTTCCAAAATCAAGCAAGAGGAACATGATAAGGATGATGAGGAAACATTTTTATGTGATGTGCAAGTAGAGCAAGAAGAATTAGCATAGATCAAATCAAGAGTTTCATTTTCAATTTTTAGTTCTTCAACTTCATTGTTTAAGCAAGAAATTTGATTTTCTAGAGATAAAATTGATTTATTTGAAGTTGAAACTAATTTAGCTAATTTCAAGGATTCCTCATGCAATTCCTCAAAAGCTTCTTGCAATTCATCATAAGTAGGTTGCAATTCAAGGGATTGAGATACTACTCTAAGTCATCATTTGCCATGAGACAAAGGTTTGCTTCTCATCCTGAGTCATCAGATGAGCTCAAATCATTTTCTTCCCAAGCAATGTATGCTCTTCTTCCTTTCTTCTCTTGTTTAGGCCTTCTTTCAAATCTTTCCACTTTCTTTTGATGTGAGTGGACAATCCATCTTCATGTGACCGGCTTGCCACATTCAAAGCATGTTGGAGGCGTTGGATTTGAGCCTCTCCCTTTATGAAGTTTTTCTTGGGAGGAAAGGGTGGTCTTCTTCCATTGTTTTTCTTTTAAGAAACTTCCCAAATTTTCTCACAAGAAGACTAAAGTTTTCTTCATTCATTTCAAGGTCTTCCATAGACCCACCATCATCATCTTCATTTTCATGATGAGAGGACGTGGCCTTGAGAGCAATTCCCTTCTTCTTCTGTCAACACCTTCATGTTCATTTAGTCGCATCAACTCCATTTCATGCTCTTGGAGCTTTCCAAAGAGAGTTGGAAGAGTTAAAGTGACAAGTTTCTTGGTCCCGGAGATTGCGTCACATGGTTGTTATTCTCTACTCAAACATCTCAACACTTTGTTAATTAAATCTTCATTTGGAAATGTCTTTCCTAATGAGGCTAGATGATTAACTATATGAGTGAATCTCTTTTGCATATCTTGTATGCTTTCACCTTGATTCATTCTAAAAAGCTCGTATTCATGTGTGAGTGTTGATTCTTGACCTCTTCACCTCACTAGTTCCTTCATGGGTTAATTGAAGTGTATCCCACATTTCTTGTGCAGTTTGCAATTAGAAATGCGAAAATACTCATCATACCCTAAGGCACTAGTGATGATGTTTTTGGCCTTAGCATTGTATTGAACTTTCTTTTTATCTTCATCATCATTCAGGCCTCTTGGTTTTGTGACTACATGGCCTTCCCTCTAATTTTGTGGGAACAAAAACACCGTTTTCAACGGCATCCCAAATATCAAGATCAATTGATTCAATGAAAATCTTCATTCTTTCTTTCCAATAAGTGTAACGTACCATTGAAAGCTGGGAGGTCTATTAATAAGCTCCTTCGGGTAAAACAAATTGAAAAGAAGCCATCTCTTCTCTTGAAGCGGTTAAGCTCTTTATACAAGAGTCAAGCTCTGATACCACTTGTTACCTAGTGGCTTCAATAACTCAAGAGGGGGGGGTGAATTGAGTTCTAAAAATTTTCACAAATTTTTCACAAGCTTTAATGGTATGCTTGATCTTATTGAATCAATAGTATCGAGAGGTATGGACTAATGTAAATAACAACACCACACAAGCAATCTAGAAGGCACCTTATCAAGATTGAATGCACCAAGAAACAAGATATAAAAGTAAAGCTTGAATAAATAAAGAGAGTAGGGAAGAAAGAGTGCAAACGAGATTTATCGTTCAATCGCTCCTTGTGATCTCGCCCGATCCTCGAGATCGTCCACCCGAGATTTCCAATATACTTCAAGCTTCTAACTTGGGTGCTTGAGAAACCCTTACAAGAACAGAGCACTCTTCACTAGTTTGGGATCCTCCACCCTCTTTGTGCTAGAGCCTCGATCAAATACAACAAGGGACACCTACCCTTGGATTCTTACACGAAAAGTAAGTGTTTAAAGTGTTTAATACTCTCGAAAAGAAGCAGGATATACAACTTGAAGAATGATGGGTAAGGATATATTATCACTTAAAGCTCAATAAACGAGTATCACTTGAATGCGAGGGAGTTAAATGCTCTCAATAAATGATTTCTCATTGTTGTTCTATTTGTTATTTACTCAAATGATAGAATAAATACTCCATAGCATATTAGAGTTGGTGGTGGTTGGGGTCCATTAAATGTCAAAACTAGTCGTTATGAAAGAGTTTCACGCAAGAGATATCCTGGATATTTGAACCTTGTATCCGGATATCTTGATTTCTCGGTTTAGCCAAGAAACAGGATATCCTCGATATCCGATTGAGATATCTGATATCTAATTGAGATATCCCGATATCCAAGCTCACGATATTTGGACAAGATATCCACGATATTAAAAAGTCGTATCCTGATATTAGAGAGGTGTTTTGGCTCTTTTGGAGCGTGATATCCGGATATCACATTGTTGTATCAGGATATTTAAGAGTTGATTTGCCTGCGGAGACAAATGTCAGGATACCAAAGACTTGTATCACGATATTTGGCTTTCAGGAGCCAAAATTTAAATTTCTAAGGAATGGTATTCGGATACAAAGACTTGTATCCGGATACAAGATATTTGAATCTTAAATTTTGGCTTTGCAAATAAACAAGATGGAAGCAAAAACAGTTTTTAAACAAGTTAAAAGGCATTTAGAAAAGTTTTTAAAACACCTTGCCACCAACACTTAGGATTTGAAAAATGTTTTCTTTTATGCTAATGGATGCTTAAAAAGGTTCAAGAGCTTTAAGCAATAACTAACTTTTTACCCTTTACAAAGAATCAAGGTCAAATGAAAATCTTCAATAAAGGTTGAACTTGTTCTTCGTTGTGAGTCACTTCTTGTTATCATCAAAATCCCTTTAAGCAGAGTGAGTTCACATGATCTTCTTCTGAAAAGTGACTTTGGTTATCAACGTTTGTGAGGAATTTGATATATTTGTTCTGACTCTTATGAACAAGCAGAAAATTCCTTATTTGTTGATCCCTGTAGTTGTTAGGTATGTCAGCTCTAGCGTACAAAGTTAATATTTGAAAGTCAAGTTCGTGTGAGAGATCTTCTAACAATTAATGCACTTTATTTTGTTTGGCTTTGAATTGTTTTAGATGGATGCTTTTGATAAACAATCAATAGAGACAAAATAATAGACGATCTAATATAATATAATAAACAATTCGTGTTTTATTGTATGTATCTAGTAAAATAGAGATTTTGTCTTTTATCAAAACTTGTTTTTGGTCAAAAAATATTTATAAACGCTTTGTTCAATAATTACAATATGGACTATTTCCTTTTTAGAACGTAATGTCACAAGTTTATTTAAAACTTATTGGTTCAGTCTTGTTTAATATTATTGTTATCTTTAAAACTCTTAGGAGCTTAATTTCCTTGAATAATTTTGATTCCAATATCATATACTTGAATTCGTCTTTGGTTCCAACAGGGTAGGGGTCCACTTACATTTAGTGTAAGTCATACCAAATTTTAGATTAATTAGATATTCATAAGTGTCTAATTTAATGGTTAAATTTTAAAATCATATTATATGTTAAAATAAAGTAATCTAATGAAGTATCAAATAGTTTCTTAATTGTAAAAAAAATGGTTTAATTTATCTTATAAGAGCATTCAATTCAACGATCAAATTGATGAAATTTAATATTTATAATAAGTTATTAAAAGGTGTAAGTGTGTCAATATGGTGTAAATGATTCCCCATGCTATGTGTATATGAAACTTTCAATTTTGATTTTTTTTGTGGTCTGGGTTGGGTTTTGTTTAGGTTGGTTTAAGTTGGGTTGGGTTGGTTCAGTTTGGTTTAGGTTAGTTTAAGTTAGTTTGATTTGGTTTAGTCTGGGTTGAGTTAGTTTTGTTTTGTTTGGTTTGAGATGGGTTTAGTTTGGGTTGGGTTAGTTTGGTGTGGTTTGAGTTATAATGGGTTGGCTTGATCTAGTCTATTATTAGTTGGGTTAGGTTAATTTAGTTTGGTTTGGTCTTATATAAGTTGGGTTGGTTTAATTTAGTTTAGTTTAAAATGAGTTGGATTGGGTTAGGTTGCAAATAAATTTTGATGTTTGGAATGCCTATAAGATAAATGAAATTTAATTTGTTTTAATAATTTTACTTTTATTAAAGCAATAAGTGAAAATTTGTCAATTTAAACAAATAAAACTAAAATAAATCAAATTAAATCAAATTCAACTAAATTTGAGTAAATTTATACACAGACGTAACTTACTTTGGAGTAACAAGAGGAATAATGAAATCTAATTGGGTAATAGTTAGAAGAGCTTTTATCGAGCAAATAATCCAAATCAAGGAGAATTGTGTGAATTTTTCTTTAGATGGAAAAGAAGGTCACAACTTGGATGTTGGTAAATAGCGTAAGTGATGGCTTTCTTTTTAGATGTTTATAGAGACTTTTTTGGTTTTTTCGTTGATACAATACTCAAGTGATGTAAATTGATTTTGATATGTTAGTTAGGAAGTTTCAATTAAATGTTTGTACTTTTTTTTATTATTCTATTCTATGATGACCAGTTCACCTTACAAATTTTAAAAATGTTATTCTGTTAACTTTTGTATTCCATTTTAGTTTTTAATGAATATTTTCTATGATATATCTTTCAGCATATTTCTCACACACCATTTGCAAGTCGGATGTTGTTTGGGGAAAAAATGGAACATATCATTAGATGGCATTCTTTATGGACGCAGAAAGGTGCTTAATATGCCTGGTATGATTCTTTTTCATTTATCTATATTTCAATATCTTAATTCATTATATGATTCAATTCTTTTAAGTGGCTTTGAAACTCTGGTTGAAAACTTGAGTTTTTATTTTTAAATATTCATATTTTTTTTAAATTTCCATGACATGTTTTATTTCAGCTATTTTTATTGTTGAGCATATAATAAGGTTTCATTACCTACGTAACATTGAATGTTTTAATTTTTTTTTCGTCTTACATGTTAAGTTTTAATGGAATAGGTAATGGGATAGAATGAAAACCTGGTGAGAGAGTACTTAATATTTATGATTGTAGGAAACTATTCATCTTGATAATTTATAAATTTTTAGGCATGTTGTATGGAGGAATTAAGAATTATTGTTTTTTTCTTTTATTTTGCAGGTTCACTTAATGTTAATTGGAGATTAATCTCTAGAAGTATTAAATTATTAGTATTGATATTTTTTGTCTGGTTTGGATTTAATTGAGCCCAGAGTGAAATATTTGTGTCACAATTTCTTGCATCTACCTATGATGTTTACATTCTTTGTGCCTATTACAGCAGGGGGGTAATCACATTTAACATTAGATATATTGTTCAATCGTATCCCCCAAAAGAGAGATTAATTTTTTGTATTATGTGTATGTTGGTTTATGAATATTTTCATTTGAATTACAGTTTGTATTGTGTTTGATTTGGATTTAATTGAGCCTATAATTACATTTTTGTGTTTGCATTTATTGCTTCTACTCATGATGTTTTATGATCTTTGTGGCTATTGTTGCAGGGAGTAACTACATAACATTACGTCTATAATTAGTTGTATCCCCCAAAGAGAAAGACTAGATGTTTGTATTATGTGCTTGTTGGTTTAAGAATATTTTGATTTGAAAAAAAATATTTATTTGATTGCTTAGTCAAGTCTCAGTCCATCTAATCTCAATTCTGCTTTAGAATATTCTATCTTGAATTTTTTTTGTTCTTAACCAGCTCAAATTTTCTGAATAAGTTAATGTTGAAATTTTTTTAAGAGTTAATTTCTTATGATAACAAAGTTGCTAATGAGGCATTTAAGGGTTGTACACGATTTTAATTTACATATATTATAATGTATGATTGATATTTGTTGATTTTTATTTTGTATTATAATTTATTTATGAGATGAATATATATATATATATATTCAAGGGATAAATGAAAAGATTTTTCACATAGTTGCTTATGAGGCATTAATGAGTAATTATCTATTATGATTTTTGTATTTTAAATTTCATGATTGTTAGGAGTTGATATTTCTTATTATTTTGAAGAACAAGATAGTCTGAAACTTTGTTTTTTTTTATGTATATAATTTAATTTTTTAAACCATGAGAATTTTTTGGTTTAATATTTTGTATTAAGTTAGGTATGAAATTTTTTTTATTTATGAATAATATTTTACAAGTCTATTAGATTTTGTTTTAGAAAAATGATGCTTATACATACACTTTATCTTACATATTTTTATTTATCTAAAAATTTTAATGTTGAAAAGGTAGAGAAGAGGAGAGAGAGAGAGAAAGAGGGAGAGAGAGAAAATAAAGATAAAGTGAAATATGTGAAAAATGTAAGATAAAATACATATGTAAATATAATTTCTCTTTGTTTTATAATAAAATTGATTGATGTTTATAATTATTATAGAATTCAGGTTTTTTATTAGATATCGCATTAATAAGGGATTTGTTTTTATAATAATAATTTTTTTAATATTTTTTCTTTAAATTATTTTTATTTTATTTTATAAAGTTCATTTTTTTCTTATTATTCTCACTCCGTACGATACACGGATACTTGTACTAGTTTAGTATAATAATTTCTTGACTTTTCCCAGTCTGCCGCATGTCTCCACGGTTTACCTCACAAGACATAAGAACCCTTACCACAAGCACACTTTTATCTCATTTTTTCACTTTTATTCCCATATCTTTCACCTCATTTGAGTAAACATTAATACATTACCAATATTAGAATAACACCACCCTTTTTCAATCTATTTCTAATGTATGGAATTCTTATTTAACCCACGAACAATTATATGGAATGTAGGGCAAATAAAATGTGACAGAAAATTGTTTACATGCAAAATAATATAGCAGAAACAACACACTAATTCAAAATAATATAAACGATGTTGTTTTTTTTAAATTTATTAGTATGGATTAAAAAAATATCTAATGTTTGAGTTTGAGGCTAGTGATCAAAAGTATATAGGACTTGAATAGCTATTTTGTTGTGGAAGGTATATCTAATGGCAATATCCTAATATCACATAGCAAAACCCCAAAGGAAACACCGGTTTTTTTTTTTAAATCAAATAATGCTGTACTACTAATGCTATAACCTGTTCCGAATAACCATTTTACTTTGATATAAAATTGTTATTTTATCAACTAGCATTGATTTAAGTGGAAAGGGTTCAGACTCCTTAAATATTTTATTTTGAGTTCGATCGTTAGGGCAATATGTATAGAAAAAATGTTATTGGGAGGAGTCTCTACTTTTGACGTTTGATAGTATCTTAAAGAATTAGTCTCTCACTTTTTGAGTAAAGAGATAGGAGAAAAAAAAATGTTATTTTACCATTTTGTTTTGGTTTTAAAAAAATGTTGATAAATAAATATTAGGTGGATAAAAAATATATCTAATCATTACATGTAAATTTATATAAATGATTAACATAAATCCTCTAACAATGTAAAAAGAAAATTATATTATTTTTTATATGTAGCATTACTTTCTGATTTGTAATCTTCTAATTAAGAGCATGCTTGTTTTTTTCCAAAACAACTTTTTTTTTTAAAAAATTGTTTTATATAAAATCTATTTTGTTTATTTAAAGTGTGTAAAATTGATTATAAGTTAAGATTATTTTTCTGTAACTAAAAATAATTTTTTTAAAAAAAAGTTGTTATTTTAAATTTTTAATTATTTGATTTCATATTATTTCAAAATTTTTAAGAGAGAAATACTTATTTACCTTCAATCAAATAACTTTTTCAATCATTTCATACATCTTTTTGGTAATTTAATACATAAAAATGATTTTTTTATACAATCCAAACAAAACTCTTTATCATAAAATCGATTATAAATTAACATATTCAAACATAAATTAATTTTCTTATAATCGATTATACACATAATCAATTTTTTGCATAATTTTTTTTTCACAGCTAATCCAAACACACACTAAATGATTGATTATGAAAAGATATGCAATTTAGGTCATGTTTGGATCAATAATTTATATAAATACTTATTAGAGTAGAGCTTATTTAATAAATTTTATTATTATAAGCACTGTTTGAAATAAGTTAAATAACATTTGGATAAATACTTTGAAAAGTAATTTTTATAAATTATTTGAAATAAATATCGAGCATTAGAACGATATTTTATGAATTGTATCAATCTCTTAAGGTTAATTTTATCAAAAATTATTATAAAAATAACTAATATCTAAAGTATTTTCAACTTTTACAAAAGTTTATTTTCATAAATTAAAAATATAAGTTTATGAAAATAAGCTCAAAATAACTTATAAAAATTTTATAAATTATTTTAATAACTCATTTATACAAAATAAAAAATACTTTATAAATATTTATTATAATAAATAAATCTAAGCTACATATAAATTATTTGAATCTAAATAAGCTAATATAAACGTATCTAAATAGGTCGTTAATAGGTTGTTAAGTGGTTGTGTCGTGGTCGGCAGTGACTGATACATGAATGTGCAGCTAGCTAGCGTTGTAAATAATAATTGTTAAACTAATAAAAATATAAATATGGGTCGCGTTGGATTGACGCAGACAGAGAATCTGAGGGGACCCAAATCTAAGTGGCATCACCTTCCCCATTAGTCTGATATGGACATTCGTGGTTTACAGTAAATATCCAAATTATTCACCCATAACATCAATGTCAACGACCCCCAAATATGAAATATTTATGGAAGGATAATAATTTAGTGTGGTTTGAGAAATTTTTTTTATATATTAATTTGTATATCAAATTAATTAAATATTAAATTAAATTAAAAAAAATAGATATAGTTGATTAATATTTTTTTATTTTAATATTTAATAGATAATTAATTATAAATAAATTATTAATTAAATGAAATTAATATTTAATTATTTCAATTTATAAATTAAAATAAAATATTTTTCTTTCAAGTTACATTAAATGCCTTTTTTTCGATTTTTATTTATAAGTGAAAGACACTTTAGTATAATTTTAGAATAAAATATTTTATTTTAGTTAATAAATTAAATTAATTAAGTATTAAATTAAATTAATTAATAATTTATTTATAATTAATCATATATAAAGTAATAAAATAAAAAATTATTACTTAAATGAATTAAATATTTAATTCATAAATTAAAATAAAATTATCTTTCTCCCTATATCTATCGACACTATAAGCCAGCTGAATGATGAACTAGCTTCCCAGCTATTTGCACATTTCTCACGACATGTGGCTGGCGTGGATGCCACTAACTCTTTTTTATTTTATGTTTTTTATTTTTTTATTTTGTACTCGAAATTTAACCTCAAATTAAAAGTGGGATATCCATATTTTTTTTAATATAAAGGATACTTACTTATTACTAGTGATTACCAAACTAAAGACCAGATGGTAAAATTTTTTGTTTTAATTGTTGAAAAATAATTTAAAATAATTTCTAAATATATTTAGATTTATTTTTTCCTATTAAAAATGTTATATCCATAAATGAGTAAAATAAAAACAAAAACAAAGGAGATGATAGAGAAAATTAACGAAGATAATAATGAAGAGATATAAAAAATAATTATTACAAATTTAATTATTAATGATTTATTTATTTTTACATTTCAACTAACGAGTTTAACAATCATATGATTTTTTGTAGTATTCATAAATAAAAATGTAAAATGTGAAATTATTTTTTTAATCTTTTTATTAGTAACAAAGACTAGCATCTTGATATGCATGTATTTTTTACATTTGAATATTAAAAAATTATGAGCATGAAATTTAAATGATTATATATTATTTAATTGGGAACTTAATTTATTTAATATTCTATTTTGATAAAAAAGAAATATATTAACTATTTACTAATTATATCATTCTAATTTTTTTTAGAATAAAACTTCTATAGTAAAAAAGAGACCAAATACCAAAAATAAATGTTAACATAATATTGATTTTAATAATTGTAATTTTTTAATTTTAAGGATAAAACTTATATAATAAGACATGTATGTTACTTTGTAGATATAATAAATATGATGTCTTAACAAAATTAATCTCATATTCAAAAAATATGAAAATGCCTCATAATCTTAAAAAAAGAAGAAGAAGAGGCATATGTATAGATTATCTTTTTTTGTCTTAAGGATAGCTTATAACAAAATATTTTAGATTTTATAAAATAAAAAACTAAATATATGCTAAATATTGATAGCAAATTTTAACATTATAATAGATATAAACAATTTGATTTCATTATTCTTATGCACTTGAAAAATTATGTCACTAAATTTTCAAAATGGTAATGTAAAAATTTAAATATGAATTATAACCTTAAAACAACAAATATTCATACAAAGGAATATATTTTTTTTAAAAGGAAGGAGACATATGATATTGTTATTGTTATATTGTATTGGAAGAAAAAGCAATGTCGTTTGGTACGCGAGGCTCACCAGCCGAGTCCAAGTCGAATAACACAAGCCAGATAAAAAATAAAGGAGAATAACCATATGATGAAGAAAAGTATTTTCATTTGATTTATAAAAAAATTAATCAAGTATTAAAATAATTTAAGTAATAATATATATACAATTAATTATGTATTAAATATTAAAATAAAAATAAATTATTAATTAATTGTATATAAATTATTAATTAAATAATTAAATAATTAAATATTTTTATATAAAAATCAAATAAAAATATTTTTTTCCACGGCCAATTTTCCTAAAAACAAAAAAGGCAGCCATAGTACAATTCTTATTTCTAATTCCACACGTATTTTTGTACGACAGGTGGCACCGTTCATTGGCCTATTCCCATATTAATTCTTGCACATAGCCACAGAATTAACATTTTGCATTCCTTACTCGGACTCGGAGAACCCTCGATCTCGCTGTAGAGAACCATTCCTATATCTCCTCCCCCACCATCGGCGACACTTATTCTGCATCACTGTCCTTGCGACGCGAACAAAATGGTAAGTTTTTCTACTCTCTTCATTGTCCTGCTTTTTTTTTTTTTTTTCGTTTTTCCGCTGCTGTGCTTGGTAACCGGAATTTCTCAAATAACGGAAAAGGAAGCTCTGGATTTTACCAACTAAAATCGATGCATGATTTAAAGTTTTCTTGGAAAATTTAGGGGAATATTCGTTCTTCGCGCTCAACTTGTTTACCGTTTTCAGCAGTTACTGATTTGTCTAAAAATTTGTTGAGTTCCAGTTCCAATCCCGGTCGATCTGTTCATCAGCACTGAACGGTGTAGAATCGAAGGCTTATGTATGGGTTTTATGTTTCATCGACTGTGTATTAGTGTGTCATTTGCTTATAGATCTAATTTTGATATCAATTTCAGTGTTTAATCTGGAATCGCCTTGTAGAGTAGCGATTGGTCCAATCGAATTATTCAATAATTGATTCTTTAATTAGTATGCGTTTTTGGCTTATTGGAAATGCTACGGATCTACCACTGTATTTGGACTACCGATTGTGCAAGCTCTGTTGTTCACCCTTGATGTTGTTGTTCAAGTTAATTTTATAATATTTTAGTGACGATTGTGATAGCATGCGATGTGTTTGATATTTGGAGCGTTATCTGTTAGATTTTCTGCTCTGAATTACATGAATCCATTTTTCTCTACCATTATACGTATTAGCTGTTTTCCTTTTCCCTTGAACAACAAATTAGACGGTGAAAACATTATTCTTTTATGTATTATCACATGAGCTTGCTGATCTGTTTGTTTGTAGCATTGCAAGTGTACAGAGACATTCTCGTGTCAACTGTTAACTGCATTATGATGTCTATGATGTGTAATTTGTTTGTAGCATTGCAAGTGTACAGAGACATTCTCTTGTGTCAACGGTTAACTACGCTCTGATGTCTATGATGTGTGTGCAATTTTACAGGCAAATGCGGCATCGGGTATGGCTGTCCATGATGACTGCAAGTTAAAGTTTTTGGAGCTCAAGGCGAAAAGGACATATCGGTTTATAGTTTACAAGATCGAAGAGAAGCAGAAGCAAGTTGTTGTGGAGAAGCTTGGTGAGCCAGCCAATAGTTATGAAGATTTCGCTGCCAGTCTTCCTGCTGATGAGTGTCGATATGCTGTTTATGATTTTGATTTTGTCACAGAAGAGAATTGCCAGAAAAGCAGAATTTTCTTCATTGCTTGGTAATGTTAACTTTTGGGTTCTTATCCGAAAATAATTAAAGCAGCTTTAGGTCTGCTAATAGTATCCATGCTTTCTTATTGATTTTTATCTATGTTGATTTTGTTGCTTTTGTTTGAAGGTCCCCTGATACATCAAGGGTTAGAAGCAAGATGATTTATGCAAGCTCCAAGGACAGATTCAAAAGGGAGCTTGATGGAATTCAAGTAGAATTACAAGCAACTGATCCTACTGAGATGGGTCTTGATGTGTTCAAAAGCCGTGTGAATTAATAAATGATTATGAATATCAGGCGTCGTGATGGGGAGCGCCCTTCAGCCTTAGTTACTCATATGGAGATGTTTATAGTTTGTCGGATGGTCAACTTGGCTAATTATGGTCTCAATTTCCCAAGTTTTGACATGAAGTCTATTGAACCTTCAACAATCTTCTCTTGTTCCAGTGTATCTTGTGGTTTGTGATTTATACAACCTGTGTTTGAGTGGCATTAAATCCTATGCTTACTGGTTAAATTTGTAACTGTTTTTTGTGATCAGACAAAAACTTGGGTTCAGTTATTTTTTGACTATTGGCACTTGGCATTGTATTGACATCATCTTTGACTCTAGAGGGTGTGGGGATACCTCATGGTCTTACTAAAAAAAACTGAAATGCTTTCTAAAAGAATGAGTTGTGGAGTAAAATCTCAATCGAGGGGGTTAGTTTTGTGGATGATAACATAATAGCATTGGCATATATATATGCCTAAAATATATTTTGTTTGTGGTAGTTTCTTGTGTTCTTTGAGAATATAAATCAGAGGATTAGACAAATAGCTAGTTTTGTACAAATGAAAATTTTAAAATTGAAATTATGCCTGTGATGGTTTCAGACGATACACAACTGCTTCTTGCCCTCTCCATCCTGGTCTAGGAATTTCAAGTACTCATGGTGACGGTTTTGACATTTGAACATGTAGCCTTTTTAAGAGTTGTTTATTGGTGGGATTGATTAAAATATGAAAATATGTAAGTGCACCACTTCAATGGTGCATTTGTTATCTCACGGAAACAGTTGAAGAGTACTATTGTACAGCCCATCTTTAGCCAAAATGATGAAAATATGGTATGCTTCTTTTCACAAGAGGGTAAAGGTGGACCACCCTCTCCTAATGCGATCCAGATATGATTGTTCAAAATTCATAATGATACAAACTTTTAATTTACCACGGTGCGATAAATGCCATCGTAGACCGGAATGCATGTAGTTTCCCCGACACGCATTATAAAGCAAAGGAGGGAAGGACATTTGTTAGGGTAAGCAAAGAAGGTTGATGACATTTATTGAGGTACGCAAACAAGGGATGGCATTTCTTAGGGAAGGAAACCGAAGGCTATTGCCTTGCCTCTCATGCTTTCGAACTTCCCTCTAGGATTTCATCCTCCTACCTGCCTTTATCACTATCAGGTTTATCCTTTCTTAAGAGATGATACAGCTGTTGTTTGTATGCCTTGTCGTTGTCGTTTGTACTTTGTAGTCCCCTTTTGTCAACCAATAAAAACGACGTTCAAAATTAAGGAAGAAAGAAAACTAATCCAACGTGCTATTAGCTTTCAATGAGGAAAGCAAGTTCCTCTCTGGCCTCAAGCCAAACTAGGCGAATATATATATATATATATATATATATATATATATATATATAGGAGGGATCAACTCTTGAGTGTAACAGACTTGATCACTTACACCACTAAATAACTTTTTATTGAATAAATTTTTACAAAATCCAATCGTTAGATTGAAAGTTTATATCGTAGATCATTTGTGTCAAATTTTGAAAATTGAATATCAATAAAGAATATATAATCAAATAGTTCATATTTTCATATATTTCAATAGTTTATATTACGTTAATTTTAATGTATATCAATGAGTCACAAAATAATTTGGATTAAATGTAAAATTTTATAGGTATGATCTACATAATATAAACTTTCAATCTAACTAGATTTTGTAAAAAATTATTCAATAAAAAGTTATTGAGGTAAGAGTAATCAAGTCTTACACCTACAGAAATTGATCCATATATATATATATATACTAGCAAATTGTGCACTCCGTGCTGTCACACTTGCATTTGTTATTATTATTTATTTAGAATTACGAGTAGCTAAACAAATATTAATATATATATTAAAGAATATATGCATACATATGGATAAGTTTCAAAGTTTAAAGAACTAAAATAACGATATATTCATGTTCAAAATTGTAAACATATATTTATAACTATTAAAAACATCACTGTATTGTCTCATTTAATTATTGTTTTTAACTGGGAGACCAAATTGTAATTGTCTTCCTGATGAATCTGTCACTTCCCTGCATTTTGTAAAAATAATATACCAAACGTAAGCTTGTGAAATTATATTCGTAATTCATTAAATAATAGTTTAAAATAAAATAAATGAATACCTTGTAAGAATTCTTCTTAATTCTTTGTACATCTCATCATCAATAAATTCTTGAGTTTTGAAAAACTACAAAATAATATTACAATAACATATATTTGGCATTCAAAATAGCAACCAAGGTAATCACTGATCAAATTTAGATAGGCACCTGGAGAATGCAGATATCTTGTTTCACAAAAAATTTCCTATTTGTACAAAATATCAAATTTCAATTTAGTAATATCCAACATTGAGGGGTATTTGTTTATGTCAGAATGTATTTTTTGGTCGGTCGATGATGGTTACCTGTTCTCATGAATATGGTGACAATCGCTCAATGGTGCATCTTCTAGTTTCCTGTTTTGGTTAAACAAATAAATTGGACACTTATTAGACATTTAAAAATAATGTAGCCTATGTTACAAAAGATCATAGTTTTTAATGTCTCATTCGTTTGGCCACCAAAATCATATAAGTATTGTTATCAAAACTATAATGTGTTGACTTATCAATAATAACACATAGTATAAATATTTTGAGTGATCTACTTATTTTACCATCTATTATTTTGATACGACAAGAATTCTCTTTTGACCATCTTCCATGGTAAGTTTTTATCTACTATTGTGATTCCCCAACCAATAGAATATATTTGTAGTCGATGAACTTGCTATGTTCAATTAAAATAAAATAAATCAAATAAATAACAATGAGAATATGATTTAAATTTAATTTTTTTATAAACAAAATACAAATAAAAAATTACTATATTGTTTGATTTAACCTCATTATCAATTGGATATATTGATGCGAGTGATTGTTCATCCTTCCATATATTCCAAAGGATTTCAAATTCATTTTCCTGCACATGATTTGTTAGGTAAGTTTAATTTTGAAAAAGATAGATAATAAATATAAATATAGGTCATCTTGTACCTGTTTATCAAAGTATATGTCCAAATGCTTTCTTTTCAACTCCTTACATTTTTGAAAGATCTCCTTGAATCTTAATTCATCTGTACAACATCATATCTAAGTTAAAATATATTTATAGTTCTATATTAGATTAAGATTACAACTTTACACTATTAATCCAAATGTATGCACATGAAAAAAATAATAGTACCTAAGAGTGGGATAACAAAATATCTTTGAAAACAACATTTCTAGTAAACTCCCCATCTTCTCCTTCAATTCTTCCTTGTTTAATTAGAATTTTGGTGCTTGCTTGTGAGACACCTCTGGACAAAGCAACATATAATTGTCCATGACTAAAAACATGTTGCAGGAGATAAATCCCGACATTTTGGAATTGTTTGTCCCCGTGACTTATTTATTGTAAGTGCAAAGCTCAATTTCACAGGAAACTGCTTTCTAATAAGGACGAAGGGGAGTCCTGCACTCTGTTGTTTTAAGTTTTATCCTTGGCAAGAAAGCTCTTGTCCCGGAGTGGTGGCCTGTTAAGATTTCTACATCAAGCATATTCATAAAAGTACCACGGCATAGTAGCCTTGTCCCATTACATAAGCCAGCTTTAGGATCTATGTTTCTCAATAACATCAATGGTGCACCTTTCTTTAGCTTCAAAATATGTGGTGGCATACCACCTGGAGCAATGGAATTTAAGTATTCTTGTTGATATAAGTTGCTAGTGTCTCCTTCAACCTCATCAAATGATAACAAATTATTCTCTTTTCACCAGAAATCGATAATGATGTCATTTAGCTTTTCAACATCCTCATTCTTAGGTGTCAATATTGCTCTTTCCACCATATAAGACGCATCCCATCCATGAGATTCTAAAGTTGGAAATGTTTCCCGTATAAGTTTATGTATTGAATTATCTCCCTCCCAGCATATTGCCATTTGTTGGGGTATTTGTACAATGTCATCTTGTTTGGTAGGTTCAATCCCATCTCCTATACGCATAAGATATTGTGCAAAACAATGATCTTGCAATGATCGCATATTTTAGATTAAATGTAAGACTTCTTGTGTAAGAACACTAATTAGACTTTAATATACATGCATCTATCATTTGTGCCTTACTCCCTTTTGGAACAACAGGGAGTACTTGGCGGAAGTCCCCACCCAATATCATCACTTTTCCCCCAAACGGTGCATCACAATCTAAAATATCCTTTAATGTTCGATCTAATGCTTCCAAAGCATATCTGGCATGGGTGCCTCATCCCAAATGATTGCTGTTGTCTGCCTAATCAACTTTGCAAGATCAGATTGTTTACTTATAGAGCATATGGATGATGCATCTGTATTGATAGGTATCTTAAATCTGGAATGGGCAGTTCGACCACCTGTAATAGTGTTGCAAAGCACTATTCTGATGTGGCAGCTTGCTAAGACTATTCGACCCTACTTCTTAAACTCGCAATTAAGGCGTAGAAAGGAATGTCTTACCTGTTCCTCCCGGCCCATCCACAAAGAAAAGCTGATTTTGATCACACTCAATGACATTCATAATGGTATTGAAAGCAACTAATTGGCCATCATTTAATCCGGTTACGGCTCCATATCTTGATGAGGTATTGGAACTAAAAGTTCTTCTTGTATAATCCTTGGTGTTGCATTATTATGGTCATTTTCCAATGTTAAATTTGGCAAATCATAATTTGTTATCTGTTTTCCATGTTGTATGAGAAGGTCATTCAAATCTCTTAATAGCATGTTAGTCAAGTTTGATCCCGTGGCTGTGCTTGTTGAAGGGTAATCTTCTACCATGTACGTGTAGAACTCATTCCAAAGACTTCTCACCCCAGTTGGCTCACAAAACACTAATATAGTTGCAAACAACCTCCTCAAAGCACATGGCATTCGTAAACTTGATGCTTCATTCAAGCATTCACGAATCTCGTTGTCACTCTAATAAACCGTGCTGTCACCGATTTGAATGTGGGAAAGTGAGTGCCATTTGCTGTAAGTAGGTATTCCCAACCAGTTGGACCTCTCAAATGAGACAACAGAACACGCAAGTAGAATTTCTCTCCTTCTGAAGGAGATACTGTATAGATTCGCCCTATGACTTTCTTTGTTGACCTTCTTCGATACCATTCTTTATCCCCTTTATGCCAAATGTAATGCTCTGGAATTTCCCTATACAAATAACGTCTAGATTCTGGATCTCTTAAGTTCAGGGCAAAGAATTGAGTGAGCATTGTTTTCGAGTTATGGTCATCATCTAATATGTCCATGATCCTTTGGTGGCTATAAAACCGGACTTGATGCCTGTTTGGTAAGTGGATTTGTAATCTTTCAACAGAAGGATATATTAGGTAGATAAATTAAAATCTAAATATTTTCCAAAATGCCTCCGGAGCACAAATCCATCTTGCATCCACATATTGTTGGACCTCATCAACATTTGATCCTCTGTGAACCTCCATTGAAACTCGATCTGGACCTTTATACACATACTTATATAAATATTTGATGCTCTTGATGCTACTACATACCTCCACATTGATGTGACTATCATACTTCAATAATAACCAAGGATTGTAAGGCACTACCCATCTATTATCAACTGTCACATTGCTATGGCCATTTAGAACTGTTCGCCAATATCACGCCTTCGATATACGGGATATGAATCGATCCCATGGCATGTCTCCGCCGAGAATCGCTTAGGGTAATCCTTTTTACATTGTCCATCCTTCATACAGGAGATTGTTTCCATTAAGTGTACCGCAGAAGGTCCATGTATCATATGCTTTAAGACTACATCATATAATTGTGGCTCATCTTCTTTTCTTGGTATTTCACGACCACACTATCATATTCTTCGGGATTGCGTAACTTTATCTTCGTCTTCTAAGATCAACAACATGTGCACATGCGGTAGTCCTCTCTTCTGAAACTCTGTGACATACATATAACCCTTAACATTTCCCAATACCCCTTTATTGATGACATCATCCTTTAATTGTTCTAATTTGGCTCGAAAGATTCTTGTTAGCAAGTCTGGACGATCTTGTGGTGTTTGAAAATTCCCAAGCTCAGAGGTGATTTCATTCCATGACGGAGTTACATGTCATCGTAAGGAAAATATCTGGTTTACCAAACTTAAGCACAACAGCCATACCATCTTCATAACGTTGTGTCAAGTCTCGGCGACCACCGATAAATGACGATGGTAATATTGTTCTTTGTCCAACATTTACTACAACAATGGAAGTCATGTGTATGTGTTGTTAGATGTAAAAAAATATTTTATTATCACATGTATATGTTACAATCAGTACCTGCATTATTTTCTCCTATATGCAAAGCATCTTGCAACCCTTGGTACACTTCTGCGCGAATGTTGCTTTGATGAGTTCTTATCCATCGTAACCTCCCCGATTCAATCTTGACATAATTGTCAACAACATATTGTTGTAAAAGTCTTCCCGCTCATAATAGTAAGGATTGATCATTGGGGCGAATCTACAATCATTTAAACTATCATTGAATACTAAATTATTGAAGTATTTGTTTTTTTAACAATAAATTTCATTACAAATATATAATTTTAAATATATGTACCTGTAGCATGTAGCTATAATATTCTCGACATGATATTGTTCTCCCATTATGATTTCTAGTGTTGAGGTCCCACCCGTACGTTCCAAAAGGTAACAAAAGGGGATATTGTAGAGGATCATAATATCCTACACTTTCCTGAATCCTCATTAGATGTCCAGCATGAGTTTCTACCTTGATGTCCCTTCCACATACCATCGATTCTTCATCTCCACCAACAATAACTGCGGCCACTTGTGAAGCAGTTGGGAGATTATATTGTGGTTGATTAGCAGGACGCTCTTTAATCAAGAGACTACAATCATGAACATCTGGCTGTAGTGCAAGTTGTCGAAATACATGCACAAAAGGATTATGTTGATGAAGTATTTGTTGTAGCTTATGAACTACGGTTTCATGAAGTTGTGGGTTTTCCATCATCCTATTTTGTAATTCGTGCTCTGTATCATATATGTACAATTGCAAGAAACGTGGCCTGCAACCCTCGTTGGGATACAATCCTCCTATGTTGTGATATATTGAACCTTGAGCACGAAAGGAATATATACCATGGCCTGTTATTGCTAGCCCTTCATCAATATGAACACCACATGAAGTGAAGCAAAGTATGTGATTGTAACTTCTAATATGATGCCTGAAATGTCTTCCTTCGCTTGAGGGGTCTAAAAATATTTCAAGCAATTCTTGAGGAGCAATTACTTGTGGCAACGATATTTTTCCCGAAGAGCAACACATGTCATGTGATTCATGGAAAAATAATCGTGCATTACAGTGGGTACATGTTGCTGGTGTGGGCAAATGATGCTTCACCATTCTCAAATTTTGATGAAAATTTCGAGCATTGTTATGTGTTGATCGAAAATTGCATCTTATGTGTGCATTATTTGGAATTGGTATACTTCCTATAAATAAAATGCAATATGTGTCACTATATTGTATCAGTTAATGCATAATATCATAAACATAGTAATGGTACGTAAAAATATATATATATATATCTATATACAGAGAATGGTAAATGAATGACAAACCTTGATCAAAACATGGCAGGACATTATTTGTAGGCAGAGAATGCACATTACTTGTTTCAGCTTCATTGAAAGTGATGGCGTGTCCTTCTATATCGTCATTATTGTTTTCTGTTAATAAATAAAATTATTTAGTAAAATTGGCTTTTATTTCATATAACTTTTAGAATATTACTTTAATTTTTTTAAAATTAAGCTTTATAATTGTTCTTTATGTTTGAATATGATGTTAAAAAGTCATGCATACTTAATTTAATTTATAAAAATTAAATACTGCTATTGTCCTAAGTTATTATTTCAAACTAAAGTTAGTAATGGGAAGTTAGAAGCAGTTTGATGGAGTGATGAACAACATTGAAATCCTCATCATTGATAGAAATGAAAAATAAATATAAAAGCAAATGCAAATATTTTACAAATATTGGATTTATATTGCATATATAGATTTTAAATAATTTGTTGGTTTACAATTTATAACATGAAACTTACATCGTGCATTTAATAATATGTATACATTAATAATTATAATATAATAACTAACTTAAGGTGTGTACTAACCATTTAAGTTATCATCAACATCTATATGACTTGGCCCTGCTTCATTGTCATGTGTTCCTTGAAACCTTGTTGCCTCAAAATTGATATCTGCACATTAAATTTTAAAAAGTAAAAAGAATGAAATATTAATATTATTAATAGTATTAAGTTTTGATAATATTGAGTTAAATTGTCAATCACCTGTGTAATACTGTTGATGGTTTGTGGAGCGGGCTAATTGTCTAACAGTTGTCAATCTCATTCTGCTTCCCAAGTGAATATTTGTAATATCTTGTAATGGTAATCTTGGTGTAGTGTTTGAAATTCCTGTGCTGATGCTATTTGACTGATGAGTTGAAGTTCTTGGTGTTTCAACTTCTTTTCCTCTTTCCACACGTCTTCGATAATATGCACGCCTTCTAGCTAAGTATTGCTCTCTATTCTCTGTGCTCATTGAATGCCTTCGTTGTCTTGCATATTGTCTCCAACTCTCTCGCTGTTGTTCTCGTGATTGATGATTACCCAAATTCTCCATCTTGTTGATTTGATAGAGTAATCAAATCTTTATATTCCAACTATAATCTATTTAAACATTATAAATGACAAATTAAATATGGAAAGAGATACAAATAAAAGAGAGTAAAATATAATCATTTGAACAGTTATCTACTAATCAACAATATATGTATAAAATATATATTGTTTAAAATTTGCACATCATACTATACACGTAAACTTAAATCAAATGAAAAAAATGAACTTTCTAGTTATTAAAATATTAACACAAATGAAATTGGTTAAAAAAATGTAAACCCAATCAATCTACTTGTTTAGTGCCCGTAAATAAATTCAGTTTTAAAACATGAAATATATAATATTGTTAAAGGATAAAAAAATATGCAAATTGGGACAATAAACCAAATATAATTAGTTTTATTAAATTTAATTAGTTTTATTAAAAAGATCTGAGGTTATTATTAATCCAAATTTTCATCTGGATTTTACAACTATCATTTTATCAATAATAAACTATCGAAATATTTATAATAATTACTTTTAAAGAAATATAGGTAGAATAAAAGTTAGATCTCTATTCATTGACTGCATAACTCACAAAAATCTACATTTATTTTATAATATTTTAAATTAATCAAAGTTAAAACAATAATCTACTAATTTTATTGGTAACTATCAGTAGATATTTTATTGATAAATGTGCATTAAGTATTTTATTGAAATCAATAAATTAAACAATTATCATGTAATGTAAAATTTAATAAAACTAATTATATTTGGTTAAATAAATTGTAACATAGCAGCAAGTCTATCTAAACTATAACTGCAGAAGAAAATCATAATTAAATCATGATCCTACCTCTTATTCGACTGTATGTTTATTGGAATCTTTGAGATGAATGTCGTATTTTGCTATACAGATCTTTTCTTGCCTTCTGTATAAAAAATAAAATAAAAAAAGGAAAAATGTCATAAACAAAATTTGGGGCATCTCAACAAATGATGACATTAAACAAATGGATTGATCACATTTCTAACAATATAAAAATGGGTTGCATTCTCAGTTATATCTCTTGATTTATTCCTTTGATTTTTTATCAGTACCATTTTAAGCATACACTTAACAATTTTATTAATAACTCTCATCTATATATATATATATATATATATATATATATAAACTAATGTATGAGAGTAAAATTAAACATACATGCTTATATACAATAAACCATGAATGAAGAAGGGAAATATATACAATAAACCATGAATGAAGAAGGGAAATATGACAGACATTCAAAGATATGGTTATGTTTATATCGGTATACTAACCATTGATAATATAATATATTATACTAACCATTTAATCTATTTTAATTGTATCTGCCTTCTCCTCCTCGTCAATCTTTCCTAGCTTGTAGTCATTGTATTATAGATAATAGCATATATTACATTATAAGATTAAAAATAGAACTGTTACAAAATATTATAATAAAGAAAACATTGTAGATGATAAAAAGAAGTCAAATTTAAGATATATATGTAGATGATAAATTGATTGCTTTTTTTTACGTTGAAACAATTGAGGTTTTTTTTTTTTATCTCAACCAGGTGTAGAAATTTAAATTTTATAAATATGACACAAATAATTAATATTTGAAAATGTTAATCAAAACTATATAAAAATTCACATAAGTGAATTACCTTACTTTGGATAATTTATGCATGGATAATTTGGAATATTAAATTTCTCAAATTTTTATATAAAATGAACTTTGATAATGCTAATAAAAAAATGCCAAAAACTAAAGAGTACTGTCATACTACCATATGGGTGGTAAAAACCTGCAAACATTTAGCACACCTTCATCTTCCTTTCATTAAAAATATAAATCTCAAATCTTGGGCCACCTATCCAATATCATATCTGATGCAAAGTACTACCTCTTAATGTGCCAGTAATCCAAGCAAATGTTGGCACCAGAGCAGCAGTATCTACATAAAGAAAAAAAAAGTTCATTAAAAAATGGCAAGAAGCCCACAGTAGTAGAAGATTTCACTTTCGAAACTAAAGTTGAAAATTTTACTATATCAAAATTTAACTCCCTCTCAACTGGAGCAAAAGCATTATCACCACTCTATGCAAAGGCATATGTTTTTGCAGGATACAACACATGTAAGGAACATATTAAGAAAAATATAGACTTTTTGGATAAAAGATCAAAGTAAACAACATTTCAATGAAATTCAATAGAAAGAACAACAAAACAGAAATCAAGCCCTTGCCTAATGAAATATGCGAGATAATGCTGAAATATTTTCTCAAACCACTTTTCCTCTGTTTTACTTAAATTCTGAAAGACATGTACGAACCTTGACAATGATCTCTTTCCTGTAGATCTCGAACCTTGACAAAGATAACGTTGATCGAGCTATCTAAAACTCTGATTGCAAATCAATGTCAATTAGCAATCTGACCCATATATAATCTATACTACTATAAGTCTCTAACTCTCATTGTTGACCCATTTTCCCATATATAATCCATTTGTTAGAAATGGAGTCCATTTTTTTGCAGTAAAGTTCATATAAATAGGATAATGTGGCTCTCTTTATGCACTACATAGATACTGGCTTTTTATGTACTGTTACTGAAAGTGTATTGAACTTTACCTCATATTTTACTATTTGCAGAATACTGTAATACTTTTGCTTAATTAAACATGATAATAAAACATATTTTTTGATATGTTTTCTGTCCAAGAAAGTGTCTATTGGGCAATGAGCATGAACCCATATACATCTTATTATGGTTCTTATGAGGTAAATGATAGTTTTCCAAGAATGAAGATCAACAGAGGAGAGTGGGAATACCCTTTGATAATGACCACGGAAGAACCTGCTGCAAATGACTCTCCATCCAGCAGAGACCGAGTTACGCACTTGTTCCTCCAAAGGGAAATGATGAAACTAAACAGATTTTTGAAAAGGAAAAAAGCAAAGCTTTTGGGTAAATCAACAAACAGCAGAAAGTAAATTTGCAGGAATACAACAATGGATAAGTTATGTTGCCATTAGAACGGTTTTGGAATCGGTTTTTATAAAGAGTGAGTGTCAGTGGGAGTGGATAGTAGTGGGCTATATGCAGTATGATGTAAATTTACAATTTCACCTTTATTTGAGATTTATATTTTGAAACATTTTAATGGCATTTTTGGTAATCAAAAAATTGGATACCAAGAAGGGGGAATCCCCTTTATTAGTAGTATAGATAATACAACTAATTTGCAGAATTATTATATTGTATGTTAATATTTGTAAAAAATAATATTAAAATGATGATTGTATAGATACGGTCCATCCGGCTGCAAATCTAAAGATATATAAAGGAGTGCATTTTTTTTTTTTACTTGTTTACATTTATATACTTAATATTACTCAATAAATAAATTGTGACTCATAAATTATAAAATTTTGGTTAAATGCTTCTGTAAATTATAGCCCAAAACAACCTTGAGCCACCCGTCTTTCCTATTTTTAGACTTGCACATAGTTAATATAATCAAAATTGTAGCTATATTATCTATAAATGATGGCTCAAGTGATAAGCTAGTTTAAACTTAGTGATAGAGAAATCTATGTAATTTTAGAGATTTGAATTAGCAAAAAAGTACTTATAAAGAGGGACAATCTAAATACTTCAAACGATATTAGTTTTATACTCAAAAAATGTAAAATACTCAAACAAGGACAAAAAATGTAGTTATTTTTTACCACTTAATCTTTGAGCATTGCCAGTACTTTAAAATTGGATATATGGATCTTTAGTGATACTCAAAAAATGTAAAATACTCAAACAAGGACAAAAAATGTAGTTATTTTTTACCACTTAATCTTTGAGTACTTTAAAATTGGATATATGGATCTTTAGTGATATTTTTTTTTCATTTGACGAAGAATAAATTTAGGGTTTTAAAAAATACAGGCAAACCTCTAATCCATTTTGATCCATTTATGTTATATAAACCAATAATATAATATTTCATACAAATTAAAGATTTACGTGACTAACTCTATTATAATGTGTACAATCTATAACAAATAGAACATTACTTTACGCAATTACTTCAAATCATTTTGATAATGTCTAACTGCTATGAAGATTTCAAATCTTTCACGTATAACTTCTATAATATGTGAATAAATTATTGAGAAAAACCAATTAAAATGTTTAAAAGTATAAATAAATTGTGTTAAATACTTTTAGATTATACATTCTATTAATAAAAATAAATGATAGACAAATATAATTAAATTTAGACATTTGTAATATTTTATTATTTATTTATTTTTTACTCCCACACCTTATTTTATATATCCATTTTGTAGTAGAATATAACTAGATGTATCAAACAGGTCGGGGCGACCTGCATTGGCCACTTAATATTTTGGGATCGGAATGACTTGTTAACTTATGTGTTTGTTTTAGATACCATGACCTGATCCGTTTTAAGCCTTTTTTTTTAATTTAAAAAATGGCTTGCCTCTACTAGACTCGAATTTTGTTGGGCTAATGATAAATAAGACTTAACTTGTTATATTTTTGAGAAAATGACAATTTGATTTGGGTCCTAGTAAAACTTTTTCATTTTAGATTGGTTATTAAATTAATCAAATATTAAATTAATTTAATTAATATTTTATTTATAATTAATTAATAATTAATTTTTTTAAATACTAATATTTAGTTAATTATAAATAAATTATTAATTAAAATACTTTGATACTTGATTAATTCATATATGAACTAAATTAGAACACTTTTTTAATAAGCCAAACTTAAATGTCTTTCTCCTTATATTTTTCAAGCCGAAATGAATCTACCTAATGGACTGGGTCCATTTTCATGAGTCTAAGCATAACATAAAATATTAGGCAATCCAAGCTCACACAAGTAGACTACCATAATAAAAAAAAATGAGGTACTACCCTACAGGTTTAAATTATATATCATGAACAGTCAAACAAACTAAATCACACGTTGAGTCATTCACACCATACCAAATTAACAGCCAAAACATGAGACCCGCGAACCGAAAACAATGGTTAGAAAAAACTAAAAATTAGGGGATCACGCACACTCTCACTCTCACTCTCACCGTAAAGCAGCGTAAATGAGACTGGCCCAACCCAATGAATGAAAAGGATCGCAAACTCGACCCGTTAGATTGCTCCATTCCCGGCCCGGATATTACAATTTAGAATAGCAATAGGTATACGGATGCTCTTCTCCACTCCAAACTTCACTCGTGTTCTAGGGTAACCACGGCGCCACTGCAACAAGGGCGGCCATCTCCCAAGGATCCGCTTCTCCGCTCCAAACCCAGGTTCACGCCTCCTTCTATCTCTTTTGTTTCTCCTCCTTTCAAATTCTAGGCTGTACGTCACGTTGAGCAGTGACTGTGGCGCACGATAAAACAAAGTTTCAGTTCCAGTTCGTGGAATTGGCAGATCCTCATATTCATGAGTCCTTGCTTGTTCTATTTGGTTCCTTAAACAGAAATAGGCTTTCCAGTTATAATGATGCTCTAATTCTTAATTTTCTTTGCTGATTTACGGTTATTGACTTGCTCTATAGTCTATAGTCTGATCGTAGTTGTGAATCTAATGGTATGTTTGGATGGGCAAGTTTGGGGGGGAAGTGGAGGCATGGTAGTTTTTCGTTTTATTTAATAAACATTTCCCATTCCCTTATTTAACATTTAAAAAAAAAGAGATATATCATCATTTTTATAAGCATTTTATAATTCTTTCATTTTAGAAATAAAAAATTACCCCTCCCCTCTCTTCCCCTCCAAACTCTTCGAATCCAATCATACCCTAAATTTGTCAGAACGTGGCTTTCTTGTACCCGCCTTTTGGTAATATGCCGGTGTTGTCATTAATGGCTAATCCAGCTCAGCTAATCAAATATAGATTTTGATGTATTTGCAGTTTTTTATCAGCGGAGGGGAAAATTTATCACTTTATGAATATCCTCACTTTTGCTTGATTCCCTTGAACTGTGCATCATTGTGTAGACAATTTTACTTTAGATGTGGTCTTATAATGCTGTTTCTTACCAATATATGTTTTTTAATCTGTTATTATTTATTACATTTTTTTTAATATTTGAGCAGGGAAATCAGAATTCTTCTGAATTCTCAATATGACTTCATTCTTGAAGCCTGA
Source organism: Styphnolobium japonicum (assembly GCA_023212625.1). NCBI lineage: Eukaryota > Viridiplantae > Streptophyta > Magnoliopsida > Fabales > Fabaceae > Styphnolobium > Styphnolobium japonicum. The sequence continues at coordinate 12,936,488 of JALBWW010000002.1, forward strand.
GAATGCCCTCAAAAGGGCAGAAGGTTAGTTCAAGGGATGAACATTTACTCTTTGTGATTTATATACTTGCATGCCTTTGTTTCAAAAATGTGATTTTAGTCTTCATATGTGTAAGGATGCCATTGAATCATCTTGTGTAAACTTCAATGTACAGAATTAATCAATGTCGGGCAGAAGCAGGATGCTTTGCAAACTCTTCATGATCTCATCACTTCAAAAAGATACAGAGCGTGGCAGAAGACACTTGAAAGGATTATGTTCAAGTATGTAGAACTGTGTGTAGACATGCGTAAAGGGCGGTTTGCAAAGGATGGGCTCATTCAGTATCGTATCATATGTCAGCAAGTAAATGTTAGTTCACTAGAGGAGGTGATCAAGCATTTCATGCATCTGTCAACTGAGAAAGCTGAACAAGCCCGTAGCCAGGCGCAGGCATTAGAAGAAGCCCTTGATGTTGATGATTTAGAGGCAGATAAAAGGCCAGAGGACCTGATGCTAAGCTATGTGAGTGGGGAGAAAGGAAAAGACAGATCTGATCGGGAGCTTGTTACCCCATGGTTTAAATTTCTTTGGGAAACATACAGAACAGTGCTTGAAATATTAAGGAACAACTCAAAACTGGAAGCCTTGTATGCTGTAAGCTTTCTTCTTCTGTTCTATAATACTTTTGGTGTTGTAGTTGCTTTGTATGTATCTGTCTAACTTGAAAAAATATAGATATTAAACAACCAATATTACTGATATTTATGTTTGACTATGGAAGTGGTGCTAGACTTGACTCTGGCTTGTTGTTTCATATAATTTAATGTGGAACTGTTTTATTTTATTTCTCTCTATCTCTCTCTCATGTTGATATGGACGACGTCATTGTTCATGAAATATTTATAGCTGTCCCAATGGTTTTTTGACCTTTAAGACATACTAGATCCTCATGGATTGTTTCATAAATTTTACTGGCAAATATATGCCATTATCTATTTATCATATTCCATGTAATGTATGAATTTTACTGTGCTTCTGAATTTCCCAATTTTACTAAATTTAGATATTTAACAGTGGCAGTTATTCCTTATGAGTAGTAATTAATTGGTTGGTTTTGGGGATCTATTGTTGTTTTTGTTATTATTAACTTATTATTTGTGGTTTTTCTTTGTCATTTCATATTGCTGTGTATGCGCTTTTGTGAAGTATGATAATTTGATTTTTTTTTAATGTTGAACTTCTAATAGACTCTAATGCCATGTGTAGATGACAGCTCATCGGGCTTTCCAGTTTTGTAAGCAATACAAGCGAACAACTGAGTTTCGCAGACTATGTGAAATCATAAGAAACCATTTGGCCAATCTTAATAAATATCGGGACCAACGGGACCGGCCTGATCTTTCAGCTCCTGAAAGCTTGCAACTGTATCTTGATACAAGATTTGAGCAGCTGAAAATTGCCACTGAACTTGAACTCTGGCAGGTTGGCCATTATCTAAGTTTTCTTTCTGCATCTGTTACTTGTTTGTTTTGTTAATGGTTCAGGCATAGATGGATAATTTTTGGCAAATACAACCTGACAAATTATTTTTGTATGCAGGAAGCTTTTCGATCAGTTGAAGATATACATGGACTAATGTGCATGGTCAAGAAAACGCCCAAGGCATCCTTGATGGTTGTTTACTATGCTAAGTTGACGGAAATATTTTGGATATCATCAAGTCATCTATATCATGCGTATGCTTGGTTCAGGCTCTTTTTATTACAGAAAGGCTTCAATAAGAATCTGAGTCAGAAGGATTTGCAATTAATAGCTTCATCTGTTGTTCTGGCTGCACTTTCAGTGCCTCCTCATGATCGCACTCATGGTGCATCTCATTTGGAACTGGAGCATGAAAAAGAGAGAAATTTGAGGATGGCTAATCTCATTGGTTTTAATCTTGAATCTAAACCTGAGAGCAGAGAAGCGGTAATTTACTTCACCTCAATTGTACTCCCAAGTTAGCATATTGATGGTTGTTTTCTAACTCTTACTATTTGCTTTCTGTTTCCGTTTTGGCTGCCCCAGCTTTCACGGTCATCACTTCTCGCTGATCTGGTAAGATTGTCTTTGTTTAACTTTATGTTTATGTTTTGCTTTTTCGAATCTGCATTGGTTGCTTCTATTACAGTAGACATTATTTGAAACACATAATTCTTTTGTGCACTATAGGAAGTCCTTCTTTTAGCCCTGCCCTTTTCAAAACAGGGATATGAGATCTTGGTGGATACTCTCGTGACTGTTATTGTTGTTTATGTTTTTTTTATGTGGATGGTGTGTGGAGTGGGGGTTTCATTGAATTTTTTTTGTATAAAAGTTTGTTTTTTATTTATAATTGATGTGGTTGGTAAATTTGATTTGAAGTTCTTTCGTCATCAACTTGTTGCCTGACTGCTAAAATATAAATGTATCTCTTTGTTATTCAAGCTCCTGTGAGATATTCTTTTGTACACATTCGCAGCTATTGATCTCTGCATTCAACTCCATTTGAAATTTTCAGCTTTGAGATTTGCAACCACAGAATACAGCCCACTGCCATGATAATTTTTTCATTTGAAAATTTAGCTTTATGTTATGCTGATTATCAACATTTTGTTGCTTGTGAATATTTGATGCAGGGTAATTATTTTTAACCTCAATATTCCTTATCTGCTATTACTGTTGAAATTATAGGGATTAGATGGAAAAGGAAAGAAGATTGAAAATATTATTAATGGGATGATCTGTGTTGTGATACAAAACACTGACCTAAAACTCCTAATTTTACTAATATTCTAGGTCAAGTACTAGTGTAGTACAACTAGTACAAGTTCAACCCTATAACACTACCATCATAACAAGACCCCCAAAAAATAAGAATCCTAATATTCTAACAATTAGCATATTCTGAACAATGTATTTTTACCTCAATATTATGCGGATGTATGTTGTGCTCCATTCATCTAATCAGTTAAAAGCCTTCCATAATAGACTGATGTTGATGTTTATTGATTAGGCTTTCTCTGCAACTGTATTATTAATCATGTTTTTATTATTTTGATTTGATGCCATCATTCTCTTCTCATTTATTTTTGTTCCTTCATATATCTTTTTCTCAATTTATTGTCTTTAATTCCAAGCCTGCTTTATAGTATACTGCTCATTTATTATGAGGTTCAGGGGTTGGGGGTAGTCTGGGTTACAATGACTACTGCAAAGTTAAATGCAAGGTGGTAAAATCATTCTCAAGTTTGTATATTTGGGTTGTCATACAGGCATCGAAGGGTGTGATGTCTTGTGTAACTCAGGAAGTGAAGGACATTTACCATCTTTTGGAACACGAATTTCTTCCCTCAGATCTTGCACTAAAAGTGCAGCCCTTGTTAACTAAAATCTCAAAGTTAGGGGGTAAGCTTTCCACTGCTTCATCTGTTCCAGAGGTGCAATTGTCTCAGTATGTCCCAGCCCTGGAAAAACTCTCTACCTTGAGGTTGCTACAGCAGGTGCATTTTAATGTTTTGTTCATTTTTTTGTATGTAAATGTTTTCTCTTCTGGTTAGTTAATTATGCATGTTAACTTTTTGCCCCTTGGTTTTCTAGGTGTCTAATGTGTACCAGACAATGAAGATTGAGACCTTATCTGGGATGATCCCCTTCTTTGATTTTTCTGTTGTGGAAAAGATTTCCGTGGATGCTGTTAAGCAGAAGTTTGTATCGATGAAAGTTGATCACATGAGAAGTGTTGTAATTTTCTGTAAAATGGTATGTTTGCCTTCAGTTTGGTGTTCCTTAGAACTTTATGATGCAATAGGAACACAATTTTTTGTTTGTTTGTTTGAAGTTCACCTAATAATGTTACCAATAAAGTTTCTGGTGTGTTATGTTATCCTGGGAATACATGGGTTTGATAATCAATCATGTTTCTGCTGAATCACTATACGCTGTAATATAAAAAATAGTCTTTTGGTTAACTCCATTCTTACATGTCTAGAATCAGTTGTTAACATAAAGGTTTCCTGTGGTCGAGGTGGGGAAGGGGGTTTCGGAACAATCAATTTTAAGTTGTATGCCGGTACTGTGTCTGTCTCAATTTACCAATTGCGTTTATGACAAATTGCTTGATTTCTATTGCAGAGTCTTGAGTCTGATGGCTTAAGGGATCACTTGGCAAATTTTGCTGAACATTTGAATAAGGCAAGACAAATGATTTATCCTCCTGATAGGAAGCCATCAAAAATTGGAGCTTTGCTTCCCAGTTTGACAGAGGTTGTGGCCAAGGAACACAAGAAGCTTCTTGCTCGAAAATCAATTATCGAGAAGAGGAAAGAAGAACAAGAACGACAGCTTCTTGAAATGGTATGATCTTGTGGATTAGTATTGCATATTAGGAGTTAATGATTTTTAAAATGATTAAAATTTCCTTTAACTTGTATATTTGAAGGAACGTGAGGAGGAGTCGAAGAGGTTAAGACTACAGAAAATAACCGAAGAAGCAGAACAAAGAAGACTTGCCACTGAGTATGAGCAGAGGAAGAATCAGAGGATCCTCAGGGAAATAGAGGAAAGAGAAATGGAAGAAGCTCAAGCTTTGCTTCAGGAAGCCGAAAAGCGTAATAAAAAGAAGGGTAAAAAGCCAATCATAGAGGGGGTAAGTTGAAGTCTGCACTCGATTAAATTCCTGTTTTGATGGGTCGGTAAGTGTTGACAATAAACCCTATCTGCAGGCTAAAATTACCAAGCAGACCTTGATGGAGTTGACTTTGACTGAACAACTTCGAGAAAGACAGGAAATGGAAAAGAAACTGCAAAAATTGGCTAAAACCATGGATTATTTGGAAAGAGCAAAAAGAGAAGAGGCTGCTCCCCTGATTGAAGCTGCATATCAACAGCGCATAGTGGAAGAGAGGATTCTTCATGAGCGTGAGCAACAGGTATGTTGAAGCTTGCTTTATTTTGATATTGGCTTTTGCATTTCTATTTTCTGTTGCAAATAATTGAATTACTACATATTTCTCACTTCATGTTGCACCTGAACCTTCTCCACCCACACCTTTCGATTTTAACCAGATTTTGTCTTGTATTGACTGGGTTGGACCATGGTTTGATGCAGCAAGAGATTGAACTGAGCAAACAGCGCCATGAGGGGGATCTAAAGGAGAAGGAGAGGCTTGTTCGAATGATGGGCAATAAAGTTAGTATCATCACCGTCTTTGGCTTCTCTTCTATGTTTTTTTTGCCATTAACAGAGGCAATTTGTGTTTTCTGTCTTATGTTTTTATTGGGAACTTTTTTAGAGGATATTACACGCGAGGACATTTGAGGACCTTTTTTTTTACTATCAAATATTGTTTTTTTTATTTGTCATCAAATTAGTGGACCCCTCAATTCTTAAATTCACCTATAAAAAGAGTTGCTTGTTCTGTTCCCTACCCAGCCTTCCACCCACATGTTAATTTTCTGATCAACATGTACTTTGGCTGATGTTTTTGCTGTGTGATTGTTTATGCAGGAGATATATCAAGAGAGAGTTGTCAGTCATCGCCAGGCAGAATTTGACAGATTGAGGAAGGAAAGGGAGGAGCGAATCTCTAGGATTTTACAGTCCAGGAGACAGGAGAGGGAAAAGATGAGGAAGTTGAAGTTTTATCTGAAGTTAGAAGAAGAGAGACAGCAAAAATTGCATGAGGAGGAAGAAGCTCGGAAGCGTGAAGGTAATTATTTTTATTTTGTCTATCCAGGAACACTTCAATTACTACACTTGCTTTTTTCAGATCTCTTTAGTAGTAAAGGATTTCTCTGAACAAGTTTTTTCAATTCCACAAATTGAATCATGATTTTGTTTTTCAATTTCACCTTTTTTGTATGCTTTCATTCTTCATGAGGAAATGCTTATTGCACTGTTATACACTCAGGTGCACTATGGAAGTGTACCAACTTTTACACGCAATCTAAGCCTATCTTCTGTTTTGTACCTACCAAACTTATGGTGCTTTTGACCTCCAGAGGCTGAGAGGCGAAAGAAGGAAGAGGCTGAACGCTTAGCAAAATTGGCTGAGATAGCTGAAAAGCAGAGGCAAAGAGAGCGGGAACTTGAAGAAAAGGAGAGGCAAAGGAGAGAAGCATTATTAGGCAGATCTACTGAAGCAGCATTGAAGCCTTCTGAGCCTCTTTCCCGTCCATTGGAGTCTGGATCTGCTGCTCCTGCTGCTGCTACTGCTGCTACTGCTGCAGCACCAGGCCCTGGGAAATACGTCCCTAAGTTCCGGCGTGAGAGAGTTGAAAGCACAGGCCCTGTTCCTCCTCCAGAAACAGATCATTGGACTAACAGTAGCAGCAGGCAGGATGGTGACAGGTGGCGTAGTGATGATCGCAGAACCCCATTTGGTTCTGGTGTGGGTTCAAGGTCATCTTCAACATGGTCATCCTCCAGGAATCCACGTGATCGTTGATCATTTTGTGCCTCAATTTATCGACAATGCCATTGAGGTCCTCGAGGGGTGCATTGCCTGATATTGTGCTGGTTCTTGTGACTTCTGGTCAAGTTTTCTCTCTCTACTCTCCTCATGTTGAGTTCTAGAATTCTTTTTGATACTGAGTTCTTAAATTTATTATCTACTGCTCATGGGGTCCTCTGTTTGGTTGAGGAACATGCCAATTAATTTTTTTATTTATGATCGAGTGGATTGGATATGTTAATCGAAATTTTAAATCAGACGATTACTACGGAAATATTTTTCTACGTGTTGGTATTTTGAGTTGGTCAATAGTAAAAATAATCGGGCAGCCCAAGGTTCTTGTTTTATTGGCTTATATTATATTTCCCGTTGGAATTCTTTGGCTGCAAGCCTGCAACCGATCGTTCGTATATTCATCTGGTCGTATATTGTTTTTTTAGAATTTTGGAAGGATAAACTTCGAGGTAGCAATGAGAAGTGGCAAGTGTGTCCCTTGTGGATTTTTTATATTTTTGAAATAACCTTGCGGATTTTTTATATATTGGGCCTTTGCCACTTACGATTAAAGCAGATGTAGATTTATCAGGTACTCACGGGCATCAGCTACAGTAGTATAGCACATTCTATACTTTAATCAAGAAAATAATTGATTCTGAAAAATGTTTTCATTAGAAAATGAAATATCCTCTTACATATTTTCTATCGGAACATGGTTTTTAAATTACTTTACAATGATAAATGCTTAATTAGGTTATTTATTCCTGCTTTGTCTGAACTATTCTTTAAAATCCATCATATGCGCTTACCTAATATTCAATTGAGTTTAATTTTGTCAGTGTAAAGTTTTTGCACAAATTTATTTTAGGATTTTAAAATTAAAATTTCAAAAATTCACATTTATTAGTTTTCCAAATATAACTCCGTTTACTTGACATTGCTCAGCTTAACAAGTATTATCTTTGCTTATAGTAATTTTTTATTGAAATTTTCTTGAACCCTTACTCTATTTTCAACCAACTAAACAAAGAAAACCTTGGCATATGTCGAGCAAAATTACTCTGTTGGCAAGATTGTTCTTAATTACACCCAATTTCCAAGAGGTTAAAACTGGCGGGTGCATAACGAGACGTAGGAACCTACAACATACACCTTTAGAAAATGAAACCAAGAGAAAGGTCAACCACAACGATGAGAAGAGCCAAACCAACCGTTATCACTTTTCAATCCTAGAGAAGATTCAGAATCTTTACCATAATATTCCACACTTTATCGGCAACCAAACGGAATATTATATGATGTCATTCACTAAATTATTCAGGTATTTTGAACTTCTCTATGCGTCATCTAGCTTGCAAAGTTCTAGCCGGCAATTCTTTTGTTTGGATATCAATGTCATGACGCAATCAAATTTCTAGGTTTTTATAGCTATCCATCGATCGGCTGGATCGAGAACTAGAACTAGAACCTATGGCGTCTGGAATTCCCCTTGACGAAGAGACGCCACTGGTCGCTGATAATTCGCGACTTGAAGCACCTAAGAAGCATACGAAGGATGTTCACATTTTGAGCTTGGCGTTTCTGTTGATCTTTCTAGCCTATGGTGCTGCTCAGAATTTACAAAGCACTCTCAACACTGTGAGTCTCTCTGAATTTTTGCCTTTGGGTTAAAGAAGAAGGAAATTGAACTTCCCAAGTTCCGGTCTCAGTTCAAATGATTTATCTTGCGTTGCAAATTTGGTTGTGATTTTCGACGCTTGTGATGGTTTTTGGGTTTGAGTTTCATTTCAGGAGCAGGATTTGGGTACGACTTCGCTTGGGATCTTGTATTTGTCTTTCACATTTTTCTCTGTGGTTGCTTCTTTGGTCGTGCGGATTCTCGGGTCAAAGAATGCTTTGTTGATTGGGACAACTGGTTATTGGTTGTTTGTGGCTGCAAACTTGAAGCCAAATTGGTAATTACTAGCCAATAGTCATCTTGTGTTTGAGATATTAATTTGAGAATGCTGTGCTTTTTGTTTTGAATGTTCATATAGTCTGCTTTTGTCGAAAACATAAACATGCACTGTATTTGACGAGTTTAATAAAACTCCTTTACTCAAAAACTGTAAGCTTCAAATTCTGACTCGGTATTGGTGAATCTTTCATGCACTGTAAGCTTCAAAAACTGCTTTTGTCGAAAACATAAACATGCACTGTATTTGATGAGTTTAATAAAACCCCTTTACTAAAAAACTGTAAGCTTCACATTCTGACTCGGTATTGGTGAATCTTTCATTTTCTTCGTTTTACACTCCCTTGAACAATAAGATGAATCAAAAGTTTTCGAGATGGAATTGCAAATTCTTTGGTTTGTAAGTTATTATGAGGAAAGAGAAAAAAATTATCAGTAAGGAGTGGTTTGTGAAATTTTAGTAGTACAACTAAAAATGAAAATAAAATTATGAGTAAAGATCTTTGATTTTGAGCAACAAAAGCATCTCACTAAAAAGCAGCAGGGCAGGCCCAAAGGTTGGAAAAAACCAGCATTCCTCAGTTGTAGTTTCTGGGTGGAAGTCTTTTGAGTTTTGAGAGAGTAGCATATCAATAGTTGAAGTTAATGATTATTTTCATCAAGTATAATTAACAGTGCACATATTCTGTTGCGACATATGCCCCTAAATCAACAATTTGATTGAATTCTTGTTGAATTATAGATACAACAGTGGCTACTTGGACTCATTTTATATTTTACCCGTGAAAAGTAAATTGAACTCTCAACAACTCACATATACGTTGTAATTAGTTGTCTTGTGGGATTGACAAATGATTTTTTTAAAAAGAAAGTCTACCATTGTTCATACCTGTTCATAGTTCAGCTCTTATATGTGAGCATCATTTCTGTTTTACTTTATGACTATGTATCCTGAAATAATACTAACTTATTATATTACACATATCCTTTACCATTGAGCGATTCTTCCTCCAGGTATACATTGGTTCCAGCCTCTTTGTATCTTGGGTTTTGTGCTTCAATAATATGGGTTGGACAGGTACATGTCACATGTCAGGGTTTCATAGTTCCTTCAAATTGTCATGTAGTCACCTGTATCTTTACTAATCTTAGTTTGTCCTGTCAGGGGACATATCTCACTTCCACTGCACGCAGTCATGCTACAGATTACAACTTGCATGAAGGTGCAGTGATTGGTGACTTCAATGGGGAATTCTGGGCTGTGTATGCGCTCCACCAGGTGATCATATAATTTTTTACTCAAGATTGATCACTTTGTTGTTTCTGTTTCTCAAAAGAAAAATATTTTAGAATTTAGAATTGATAAAAAAAACTGTTTTGCAGTTTGTTGGAAATCTTATCACATTTGCTCTACTGAGGGATGGGCAGGTATGTGGTTTGTTGTGGTTAGTCTTTACATTTTGCAAATTTTCTTCTTATCTGTTTTTTTAACTATAAGCTCATGATCCTTAGTTTGTTCAAGCTTACCCCTTCCTTTTTAGCTATTAAGAATGAAGAATTGCTGCTCTTGGTCCAAATTTTGTTGAATCAAACTAGCATTTACTTTTCTGTTTAAAAAAGCATTAAACTTGTGATAGACATCTATGTATCGAATTTTTGGCTTTGTTTTAATTTTAAAATTAAGCACTTGTAAAGGTTTGCCAATAAGGCTAATGGTGTTGACACTGTAATTTATCATTGCTCTATTTTCTTTTTTAATTTCCATTATTATGTTTATTTAATATTTGGAAAATGTATTTGTGCTCCTTGGAAAGATGTTAATTTGTACACTGCAAAAGATTCAAGGAAATGTAAATGCGAGCTGGGTTTTTCCTTGTCCCCTTCAACAATAAATGCTTATCTCACATCCTGACAACTTTCAAGTTTTGATTTAAAATATTTTATACAATCACAGGGTTTGATTTTGTTTCCCATCAATGCAGGAGGGAAGTACCAAAGGCACAACTTTATTGTTTGTTGTATTCCTCTGCATTATGACCTTAGGTGCAATACTAATGTTCTTCTTGAGTAAACGGAGTGGTAATAGTAAGGGGGAATATGAGCTTTCAGGTGCTGATGCTGGTGTATATTCATCCCTCAAGTCTCTATCTAGATCACTTACCAGTGCATTGTCTGATGTAAGGATGTTGTTGATCATACCCCTTATAGCATATTCAGGTCTACAACAAGCATTTGTGTGGTAATTTCTTATGAATACAAGGCAGTCATCCTCATGATCTTCCAATAATGGTTCTCTAATTTCTGGTTTACTTTCACTTCCATTATGTCTTGTTTGTTAATAAAATACTCTTTCACAGGGCTGAATTTACTAAGTATGTTGTAACTCCAGCACTTGGTGTTTCTGGTGTGGGTAGTTCAATGGCAGTGTACGGGGCTTTTGATGGAATAGTAAGTATGGGAATGCAGAACTGTAGTTCCTTGCCTTTGGTGGTTGTTCAAAAGTAACTTGATTGCATCATGCTAACAATGAGCATCTCTTTCTAATTTTTTTTTTCTTTTAATGTCTTCAGCAACTATTATCAATATCTATACAAGCAAACTGCTATATTCTGCTTCCTTTTTTTTTCCGGGTGTGGGGAGGGCAGAGGTCGAAGGACAGACAGTCTGTCTTTCCCCTTTAACATATGGAACCCGTTGCCACATAAACATACGTTCTTATGGGATCAATTTTATTTTATTTTTCTTAATTTCTTTAAATCTGTCAGTGTTCTCTGGCTGCTGGTCGACTTACCTCTGGTCTCACGTCTATTACATCAATAGTTTCTGTTGGAGCTTTTGCACAGGCAGTTGTATTGATCTTACTTCTGCTAGATTTCAGGTCAGAAGTAAACACTTTTGTTTGACTGAGTTTATGGATATTATTTTCCCCCATGTAATTCCATCTTGCCTATATCTTTCTTTCCTCATGCAGCATAACTAGTGGATTGCTTGGTACTCTATACCTATTTTTTATGGCTGCTTTGTTGGGCATCGGGGATGGAGTTTTTATGACGCAGCTCAATGCTTTGCTTGGAATGCTATTTAAGCATGACACGGTATATAAAATGCCATATACATATTTATTACCCTAAAGATGGATTATAATGTTCAAATCATGTCCTATTGACATGTTTACCTTGCTTCTCCATTAGTTTATTGAGGACCTGTTTGACTGTTTTGTTTTTGAGTCTTAATGCTAGTTCACGTCACTAAGCCGATTACTCTAGTTGTAAATTTCATTTACAACTTGGACATCCCCCATTATTGTTCTCATATTAGTATATTACACATACTTTTTGCTTGATTCTTTTTCTCCATCGCTCGCTTATTTTCCCCAATATCCCTGGTATATTTTTATTGAGCTTTTACTTATAATTAGTTTAAGTTGCCTCTAATGTCAAGTCTATGTTGCTTTCCGGTGCAGGAAGGGGCATTTGCACAGCTAAAGATATGGCAAAGCGCTTCAATTGCTATCATGTTCTTTTTGACCCCGCACGTCTCGCTCGAGACAGTGCTCGTGATTATGCTTGCTTCACTATGCTTCTCATTCGGCAGTTTTCTATGGCTAGCTCTCAAGGTGGTGAAGGCATCATCCTCCTCCACCAGTGAGTGAATTTAATGTTGCTGCAAACTGCAAGCATAGTAGATCCTCATGTATGCTCTGTCTGCTTGCCTGTAAAAAATGTACCTATCCAATCACAACTGCGTCTTTATTTTATGATGACATTTCCTGCAGTTGAATGAACTATATATATTGTGAAAATTATTATTTATAAGCTCACGTGGCTATATTTTCTCAAGAATATTCCTTGCCAAGCGTAAAAAGGAAAAAAAAAACTCGGGCTGAATCAGTAATACTATTCACATCCTCAAAATTCACACACGCACGCACACACAAAAACATCTTTTGCAGGTTATTGAATCTGTCTGAAATCGATATCTGTGACCTGCAGGGGAGGATTTTTGTTTTTATTTTTTATTTTTTGTTAGAGCTCAGGTTAGATGTGAAAAGCAGAATGTAGAGTTCCGTTTTGACATTTGTGCGGCAACAACGCAGTTGCCATCCCCCCAATTATAATGTTTCCACGTATACAAGATTTTAATTTTTAATGTTGTGGAGTCGCTCTCCAGTCTCCAGTCTAACTAAACCGAACCCATAAAGCACGCCTAATTCCACACCTCACAACTTGGTCAACACAGCCATCATATGATTCTCAAGTCATGCTCCACTTTGACTCTCCACACCAAAACCCCCAACACGCTCAAAAGTAGTTATGATTAGGTAGTTTTGCATCCACTTCACTGTGTTTCTGCTCTGTTTATATAGACAAGTGCCATTAACCAAAAATATATATATATAGACAAGTGGCAACCCAAAACACCAACGATTTCATTTACCCCTACCATCCCAGAGCTTCCCACAATGTCTCTCTGGCTCTCTAATTTCCTCCGTTTGCGCCTCACAACCCCATGGCCTATACTAATGTATGCTGCCACTTGGACAACACTACTAACCTTCACAGTGGCAGTGGCCTCGTTCTCACCGCAGGTGGCGTTTGTCTCCGCCATATCTCCTTCCTCTTCGTTCTCTCAGAAGTGCAAGACTGATGGGTCCATTAGAATGCCCTTGGACGTTCCGGGAGACATCCTGTGTTTACCTGCTCACCTGTTCATGAAGTCCAAGATTGATCTAATAGTTCCACCAGTTTTTGCGGCGGTGATTGTAGCCGCTTCTGTTTGCTTGATGCGAGCTGTGGGCTTGTCGGAGCATGATCAAACCCGTTGAGAGGACCACTAACTTGGTATTCGTTTTAGAATCAGATTTTCCAGTGGGATACTTAAATACAGAATTTGTGCTAAACTCATTGATTCGATTAACATTGGCCTCTGTAAATCCACACAACGATATTGATACAATATATTTCAGAACTATTTTTAAGTGTCAGCTATCATGCTGGAATTGCTGTTTTTATTTATTTATTCATTGTTTTTTCTTTGGGCTATGTTGGGCATTTGGGTTCTTGTCTTTAGAATGTTTGACTGATTTTCAGAAAATGTTAAATCCATAAAAGACCCTCTAAATTACGCGAAAAAATACATACAAAATCAAGCATAATTAAGAATGAAATGTTTGGGAAACATCCCCATAGAACGAGAAATTATGACTACAACTGTAACGGGTTTCTTATGCATGACGTTTTATAAACTTGTGACCACAACGAGGCTTCTGTCCCTAGAGGGAAAACACCAAGCAGCAAGTGCAGTCAAGCTTTCGAAACTGAATTGATCAGCTTGTTGCTGAAATCCCACAGTTTCTTTCCCAGCAGTTCGTTTCTGGCAAATGCACTTGGTTTAAACTGATTGCAATCCCTAAAGTACTTCCCAGTTACACCCTTCACGCTTGGGTGGAGAGCAACATAGCATGTCGTGGCTGCTCCCTGCAAGGAAAAAAACAGAAAAGATGATTAGTGACTATAAATTTTGAGTCCTCTCCAATGTAACATTTTGCAACTGTATTGGAATCCTAGAAGGAGGAAGTGAAATAGAATACCTGTGGGACGTTCTTCCATATGTAAAAGGAGAACATCTTCAGGAAGTCTGCATGAAATCATATTATCGCCTTAGACAGTAAGTAACGAAAAGAAAAAAAGGCAAGTACTTTTGTAATTTGTGTGTTTTAGGAGAATTAACATACGCATAAGGAAAGAAGAATGTCTCATAAGAGGAGTCATTATAACTCCTGGGTGGACTGAGTTGACAGTGATGTTCACGCCCTCTTCCTGTAGACGATGTCAGAGAAACCAAAAGTAAATTAATACATGTTCAACGAATACTTGTCAAGTGGGACATGGTCAACTTGCATACGGTATCTTCAAGAAACGACCTTTTGGTAGTTTCTCTTCTTAACATGATCAATAAAAGAAATTCTTGGAAGTAAGTATTAACTCAATGAATTATACGGTCAGAGCCAACAGTCAAAACAGAATGTAAAATGCAAATTCTCAGCTTGCGTTCCAATGAGATAGTAGCCTACACAACAGATATAATCGCAAAAATAACAGACATTAAAACAAGTAGTGGTGATTATTTCTCTCTCTCTCTCTCATTTATTTATTTATTATAATTTACAATTTTACATATTAATTTATTTCATTTTCACAAATAAGGTCAGAGAAGCACTAGTGGGTTCACCTGCAGGCGACGAGAAAGCTCATTTGCGTGTAATATGTTGGCTAACTTGGACTGCCCATACGCCCTCTTGTTAGCGTAACTGAGAAGTTATAGCAATAGAATTTATTTTTGTAAAGCTCTATTCATCAAAATCACAGCCATTAAGCAATAAGATCACAGACATTTCCAAGTTCAGCGCAGAGTGCAAGCGGAGTTAAAGTGAAACATACCCAATTCGATCATTGATCTTATCAAATCCAATCCCCCCTTCGTAAGTGTAGGTGTGGGCAACTGATGACAGATTTATGATCCTGCCCTCAATTCCAGTGGCTTTTGCGGTTTGTTTCATTTTGTCAAGAAGAAGCTTCGTCAAGAGGAAATGACCTGAGAAGTGAAATGGAGGAGAGGAGAGAATACTACCAATTAGACTAAGTGCTAATCCAATAATTAATGCTATGCACGATTGCTGAGACATTACCAAGATGGTTTGTTGCAAACTGCATCTCAATCCCATCCTCTGAGAGCTGGAAGGGGCAGAACATGACTCCAGCATTATTTCTGAAATGAAAAGCTAATGCTTTAGTTCAAATTTGGAACGACCAATTCAAATGAAAAGAACACAAAAATTTAGAATTAGAGGGTTAAAAAACAACATTAAGATGTTGAGAGGAAGATCAAGAGCGATGAAATTGTCCACAAATGATCTGACAGACTTCACTGAGCATAGGTCGAGCTTCAGTATGTCCACTCGAGCAGACTTGTTCTCCTGTAGTATATGCTGTTTAGCTTTCTTTGCAGACTCCATGTTTCTCACAGCAATGATGACATGGGCCTTTCGAAGAGCCAAGACTCGTGCTGTCTCCAAGCCAATACCACTTGCTCCTCCTGCATTTATTTTTGAGTGTTTTGTAGAACAGGATAATATTATATTGAGAACATACCTATTTTTTGTCCTCCGGGACATCACGTTTATCTTCGTTTTATAAATATATTAAATTAACTTTTTAAATATATATATATATATATGCGACATTAAATTAATTATTTAATATGATATTTTTATTATTAAATTAATTTTTAAAATAACATTAAATTAATTATTAATAAATAAAATTAATGACATTAATTATTATTAAAGATTTAATTTATATTTTTTTTAAATGAAAAACTAATGTAACATTATATAAATTTATAAATGACTAAAATAATTATTTATTTTATTATATTTTATCACAACCAATATGATAGTCGTGCTTTATGTATAGATGTTAGTAATTAAGAATAAACAAGGGCTGAGAAAACATTGTAATTATGCATAATTGGAGGATATAAAGATCATTCTCCACTAAGGAGCTTTTATATCAATTGGCACTGTCTCAAGTTTTTAAGATTTATGTGTGATGTTTATGTTTGAAGTTTAATTTTTTACCGACTACCTTTCTCATTTCTAATTTTAATCGTTCTTGGGCACTTTTTTGTCTCTTTAGTACTTGTACTTTTAAATTAAAAAAAAACATTTTCTCAACTTTTTTTCTGACTACCCCTGCATTTATGTTCAAACGAATAATCATCCAAAAGTTTTTACTTTATAAATTTAATTATGTATCTAGTTTTTTGTTTTTTAACTTGTTTATCTTTCTCGATTAACACTTCCCCAACCTAAAATAAACCCTAAGTACTTTTTTTTGGCATAACCCCAAGTACTTCTATTTACTGATATTCGGAAAAGGGTATATATCCGTACGAGTATGGAAGAAATGGGTTCATCTAAGACAAACTTTGCTAAGCAACTACAGTCTCTCTAGTAGTACTGGAGGAGGATGTTTGTTTTCCTTTTCTTCACTCCCCCTAAATGAAAACATACGATAATTATACAAGACATTTATGGAAATGCATAAAAGAAACGAAAATATATATGTGGAGGAAAAAATGAGAAAATAATCAAGGCAACGAAAAGAAGATTTAAAGTGATCAAGAATTATTTGGTAAAAAAGAAGACTAAGGAGACTGAAAAGGGATCTTAACCAATTTCAAACCCATCTACAAAACTGGGTGATTTAAATTTAATCTCCTGAAGAGAAAAAAAAGGACAATTAAGAAGCAAAAGTGGCATTGTTTCCTTTCTATCTCTTGCTTTAATATAATGAAATCATAGTAGCTAATTGTAATTTAAATTATCAATCGTTCTTTTTTTTCTTTTGGTATTAACAATCGTTCTTATTATTAAGGAAGGATTAGATTAGAGTTAAGGGAATTTCAGCTGAAGAAAATTGTCACCGTCAATGTTGACGGAAACGCCTAGCAGTCAATATCACAATACGGATACAGACGGGAAAAGTGAAGACACGGACTAAAAGGAGTAGACATGAGCGTAGTACAATCATCTAAATTGTTTCCCATGTTAGTGCCAGGTTGAGAAGGTTTATGGAAGAACATGAATACCGCGAACAAATCTAATACTGTCGTCCTATGAAACTGACCTATAGCTAGGGATATTCAAATTGCAAAAAGTGACCTGTAACAATTGCAGTGAGGTTGCTGGCATCAATTCCTTCAGTAACCTGCTCTGCAGTTGAAGCTGATCCAAACCCACTTGGGCCAGGCCTCCCTGTTACCAGCGAGATCGTCGAGATGATACCCACCATCGTCTAGTGACTACTAGCACACAAATCTAGAATAACTACTGTCTAGAAACCTCAAAGCTTTCCTTTCTCAGTTGTGATTTGTGACACAGAGTAATCACTGTCTAAGAAAATATATATATACATGTAGGGCAAGCGTATAGACAATAAGAGTGAATAAGATAAATTTGGGGATGAGGGGGAGAAGGTATAGAGCAGTAGGGAATGGGGCCAATGAACTTGAGATGCGGGAAGAAAAACATGGGTAGTTGCAGGTTGTGCTACTGCTAAAGATGATGTATTAAATCCTCACCCATGAAAAGCTGTTATCACCCTCAACGACCTAGGTACTCAACCATTTATTTATCGTCAATTACCGTGCCATAAAAGTGATGGGGCTTCTGGCCTTGTCTGGAAATTGGAATGGAACCCACAGGAGGAACTCAATTTTCTTTATAGAGTTTCCTTTTCTAAGATTTTCCTCTATCTATAATCTATTCTAAACATATGCACCTCTTCCTTAATGGTGCATGGACTCACTCCTGAGTGCTCCCGGGTGTCAGCTTGGAGAAAATATTAAATGCCCTCTCTAGTGCCCAAAATAATTATATATATCTTTATCTGGGAAGTGGCATTCCTGGAAAAATGAAAGAAAACCAATTAACATTCATTTTAAATTTTTGATCTCATCCAGTTTCGGGTTCAACAAGTTTTCGAAGTCAGCGTGCAACTAATTCCAAGGGAATAATGTATTCTTGGAAGTGAGGAGTAGCAGGAAAAAGAAAATTCTTTTTTAAAGCAAATGGCTTTTTTAGAGTATGCAGCCACCACATAATGCACCAAACCTCTTAGAGAAGCTTTTCCGGCTCCAGCAGACAACACAATGAACTCAAGGGGAGTCGGTTTGGTTTTGGTTTTGGTTATGGTTCTCTCTTTTGGGGAATGTAAATGGGCCACTGCACTGCAGAGTCACCTAAAACTTTCTGACTGCAACTCTGAACTAATTTCAGTTGTGACTCATTGATGGCTCTCCAACCTACACAATATATGACTCAGTGTAGAGCCAACCTACACAATATATGATTCAGATCTACTCAAGTTATTCTCGACCCTTTTGATGACTTTATTTTCTTTATTTTGAAGCGATGACTGTATTTTCAACGTAACCAATAAAAAGTAAAAACACAGTGATGGGCTGGTTAAAATAAAAAAAAATCCTACCTCTTAGTTGTACAACGAAGGTTATGATCATAAGGATAACGATATATAAATAATATTTAAAATGACAGAAATAGATAGAAATTGTATAAAATTATTAAATTGCATATAGATTTATATTACATTTTAATATGGCATTTTACATACTTAAAAATAAATATAATAATATAAAATTATGTATATTGTATAATTTTTTAGTAACAAAACAATTTCAAGACTTAGCACAAAAAAAGATAAAATAGGCTAAAGTGCAACAAAACAATTTGACTAAAATTTTATCTATAAGTTAAATAATTAGTTATCTTTCTTTTTTAATAAACATTTATTTTAGTATTTTAAAAGATGTATTTGATATTACATTAGTTTTTCATTTATAGCAATATTAAAGTGATTTTTTAATGTCAATTAATTTCATAATAATTATCCTTAAAGTATCATTAAATTGGTGCTTTAGTGAATGGAACTAATGTCATTAATTGTTATTTAAAAATCAATTTGATATTACTTATCCATGGAGAACCAATATATTATCGAGTAAAGATTAAAATAAATATTAATATGATGTGACATAAGTGGCAGATATTTAGATTCTTTAAGCATGTGGTTAGGGGTTCGATTTATAACTCATATGTATGGAAAAACATCTGTTAGGAGAGGTCAATCACTTAAATGAATCTCAATACCTAGAGAAATTAGTTCCTGCAATCCCGCAGGGATACTCTAGGAAACAAAAAAAAATTAAAATAAATATTTACTCTATTTTTTTATAGGATTTAATTTTGATATATTGTTAGTGTAAAATTTTTTTACATTGTCATCCAATGATGTGTTGACGCATCATTAAAAGGATTAGACCTCTTAAATAGTTGTTATGATAGTCAAGCATCTTTAATAATTTAGCAATACGTGATTAGATGACAATGTAAAATTTTTTTACATTGTGAATCAAAATTAAACTCTTTTTTAAATGAGAGATTAATATAAGAGTTTAATTTTAAGATTTAATTTCTATCTACTGCCAGTGTAAAAAAATTTTACACTGTCATTCAATCATATGTTGACACATCATTAAAATAGTTATACTTTCTAGGTAGTAGTTATGATAGTCAAACACTTTTAATGATTTGGCAACACATGATTAAATGACAGTGTAAAGAAACTTTACACTGACAGTGAATAGAAATTAAACTCTTAATTTTAATCCATTGTCAGTATAAAGTTTCTTTACACTGTCATCCAATCATGTATTGCTATATCACTAAAGGAGTTTGACTATCATAACAATTACATTTGAAGTCTAACTATTTAATTATATGCTAAAACATTATTAGATGATAATGTAAAAATTTTTTACACTAAAATTGGATTAAAATTAAATTTTTAATATAAAAAATTAAAAAAATTTAATTAAGTGTTGTACAATTAGTTCGAATCCAGCATTTATTTTCCTTCCTCTTCGTGAGCCAAAGCCATTTATAGTGTGTTTGGTTTTTTTTTTTTTATTAAACGGAAAGCCAGAAACAAAAAACAAAAAACACTAAAGTCTGATATGCAAAAACCCCCAACGCATCAGCTAGCAGAGTGCTAGATAACTGAGGGGGACAAGAACTCGAAAATGTGAAATCTTGGTCCATTTTAATTTCATATTTAGCAAGCCAATCAGCGCAAGCATTCCTTTATCTCAAAGTGTGTTGAAAAATCAACTGCCAAGAATAATCTTTGTACATTTGGATATGGTCAATAAGCGGAGCATAAGGATGAGCTTGTTGGACTCCTTCATTAATTAGAGACAAAGCTATTTGAGAATCAGACTCACAAACGATCTCCTTAAACCCAGCATTCCAAGCCATTCTAAGACCATGATCAATAGCCAGTAATTCTGCTTTGAGGTTTGTGGATATCCTACAAAATCCAGAAAAACCCATCAGCCAATCTCCATGATTATTCTTGATAAGACCCCCAAATCCAGACCTTATAGGGTTACCAAGCGAGCTGTCATCCACGTTAAGTTTCACAAAATTATCATTAGGAGCATGCCAAGAAATAAGTTGAGGATCTTTTTTGTTTTTAATATGGCCAAAAACTTTGAAAGTCACTTCAAGCAAAGTGCGATATTGTTTAAAATGTACCAGTTATCCCATCTTTTATCAGAAAAAACCTCTTCATTGCGTGACCTCCAAATAAACCAACAAGTAATAACAAAAAGAGAACCATTATCTTCCAAAGCATGAAATTTAAACCATTGATAGTAATCATCATTAAGGAAAACCTAAGATTGAGTGAAGCCCAACAAAGACCAAATGCCTAAAACATGATAACAGTCCCTAAGGGTATGCAGTAAGGTTTCACAATTAGTGCCACACCTTTGGCAAGAAGCATCGGTGGAAACATGACGAAGAACGCGAAAATTGTTGGTTGGCAAGCTACCATGCATGATCAGCCAAGTGAAATATTTCAAATTCTCAGGAAGTCTCAACTTCCAGATTCATGACCAGTTGTCTACAGGCTCAATAGGATTAGTGTCATAGTGAAGCAACCAATGATACGCAATCTTAGCATAATACTGACCTGACTTATAGGCTCCCCAAATCAGCAAATCATCAAAACTGTCATTTACGAAAATACTTTGCATTTCCAATCTGATATCTATAGGTAGATGAGTGGCTAAAGTTTTAAAGTGCCAAACACCCTCATAAAAGACATTCTTTATTTTGAGGTGAGTATCCTAAATGTTTACCAAAGGAATCCTTTCACAAAGGCTACCTTTGTCCAGCCACTTATCATACCAAAGAGAGACTTCCCCTTTACCAATTCTAGTAATGAAACTCTCCTGGAGAACATCAGCAGCCTTCACAATCGATTTCTAAGTGTAGGAAGCACCCTTGCAAAGAGGACTATGAAGAATGTAAGTATTAGAGAGATATTTTGAAGACAGGATCTTCACCCAAAGCTTATCAGGATGATGGACCATCTCCCACACATGTTTCCCTAACAAGGAAATATTAGAAGATCTAGCTCAGTTAGAAGGAAATATAGTGTTTGGTTTAGATTTATGTTATCGATGCGCGTTTAGATTTTATGAAACACCCTTTGAACGTCACCCAACCGTAAAACACACAACCCTTTAATTAAGAGGGTGGCAGCTCATTATCATAGCCAAATGCTTTCACAAAAGAAAAAAATAAATCAAATAAAGAGGAAATTGTAGATGAAAATTACAAAAAGAGGATTTGAATTTACATGACTAATTAGAATAGAGGAAGGCACAAACTTTTTCTAATTCTAACAGTTCTTTAATTTTGTATGCTTTTTGTTTTTTTGGATTCCCAAGGTATCCCCGTGCGACTGTAGAGATTAATCTCTCGAGGTACTGAAATCTATTTAAGGAGTTGACCTTTCCCAACAAATATTTTTTCATACACATAGATCAAGAATCAAACCTTTCATCACATGCTTAACGGGCCCAATAACTCAATCCTTTCAGTATTTTTTGGTAGGCATCCTTTCAGTATTGGTGACAACTGAATCTGTTTCAAGGGTACTGGCGAAACTCTTTCTTTTTTATGCTTGCCAAAAAACAAAAGCAAACCAAAATAAAAATAAGATAGATAGAAGATGCGTATATATGTTTGTGCGTACTATCTGTTTGTTAGAGTGCCATACTTAATATTTCTTTTCCATCACTACAAAAAGTGGTTCAAGGTCACCAAAAGTCATCTGTAGAAGATAGTACCATTTGTTTGTTAGAATGCCATCTCAATCTTACTTTTCCATTACTTACAAAAAATGATTCAAGTTCACCAAATTCATCAATACAAGTGTTGCACAAGATGCATTCAAAATGTCCTGGTTCCATTCTTGTCACGCATGTGCACTTTAGTGGTAAAAGGGGCTACTTGAATATGTCTACATTTAACACTTCGAACAACTAACCAAATGCACGATAAACAATAATTACAATTGATATCCAAACAAAAATTTCCAAACACGGTATACTACTTTAATCAACGCTTAGCAAATTCATACATGACTCCAAATAACATGTTCTTACATACTTATATTTTTCCAATATTCTAATTTAATCGCACTAAGAAAAGTACAGAAGATTTTTCCCCATTTCAGCTTATTTGCCTTTTTGGAAGCAGTTAGTCCCAAGTGAATTCCTTTGTTGGCCTTCACATAACTTGCTTGGCTTCTAGCTGTATATCCTTCCGTGTGACCAACTTAAATCATAAGTAACCTCACTTACTGAAGCAAGAATGTCACTACTTGGTGAAAACATGAGTTTTCAGAGTTGCAACCTTGACTAGTATTGTTATATAGCAGCAGCTTTCCTCAGCCTTAATTCTCTCCACGAATCTGAAAAAAAACAGAATTAGTGCATAAAATATGTAAGAAGTGTGTATTCTTGTCTTGCATACCTAAGGGCAGTTGGTATAAAGTCATGACTCGCAATTTTTTTTTTTGTGCCCTTTGACAGCTGCACTTATTATGCTCGCTCGAATTGCTTGTAAATTGTACACTCAACAATATTTGACATTTGTGTTATTGTCCGTGGCGCACCAAGACCCTTCATACTGCCTATTACCCTTGGCCTGCTAGGTAAACGTTTCAATTGTGGTGGATGCTAGGATCCGGAAGTGTACTTACATCTGGTTGTGGATGCACAATCTCAGGCCTCAGCATATGCCTGCAAGTACCTTTGAATGCTGTAATATTCATCACAATGATGTTCTAAATTGCCTCTCTTGATTAATGAAATAATAGCATCTGGACAGGGTATTCTACAAGCCTGCCACTCCCACATCCATAAAACATATACTATTCAAAAATGAACTTGTCCCGTCTTGACATCGAAACTCATCTTTCCCAGAAGGAGTGGCATCCAATAACCTTGATTTCTTCTCCACATTATGGATCAGTTATTTCTTTGCACGAGGTGTCAAGTGTCTATTCCGTTGCCTACCCTTAGCCCACCTCATATACAGCCTACGCATAATTTTCAGTCTGAAAACGATCTGATCAGTTTTGTTTTATGAGTTTAAATTTGATTCTTAAATATAAAGATTTTTACACTATTATTTAATTATGTATAAATCGTCAATATAAAAGCTAAAATTGTAGTTATTATGATAATTAATTTTTTTAATAATTTAATAATGTGAAAAGAGTCTACACTAAAAGGATGAAAATTGAATCGTTCCTTGATACTCCCCTATCGAATTAAATGATTCACAAGTATTGTTTGTGATGCATGTATTGACTTCGTGCGCTATTGTCAAATGCATTCCTAGCCCATTGGTTGCATTGGGATGTCAATCAGATATCCATGTGTCGAGACGTTGTATTGATATATTTTATTCATTGTCGTATCAAATGCTTATGCTTCTCAATCGTAGGCCTTGTCAGCATCTAAAAAATAAAAACAATGTCCTGAGAATATCTCCGTGATACTACAATCTAAAATTAATGCAAATATGCATGTAGCAGTGCCTTTGTAAAGCATGAAGCATCACATTGATAACAGCTTTAGGTATATAAATTCTATGGAATACAGAAAAAAGTTTTGAATAATAAAAACGCTAGCTAACTTACTAGGACCTCTTTATTCACATATCAAATCAACTTCCATCATTAAAAAAAAAAAAAAAAAAAAGGCAGAAGGGTAGAACCACGATTTAGTTGTTTTGGGGGGGGGGGGGGGGGCAAACAACAAGCGAAAGCAAACCAAGAAAAGTAATTTTTATTGAATTGTTGGTGGGTGAATGAACCTGTGGAATTTGCGGGTAAAAGTCTTAAAATAATGGCACTTAATCATTAATCTAATATGTCCTGTTGAAAGTGAAAGATCAAATATGTCCTATTGAAAGTAAAAATATTCTTATTTTAAAATATAAGCCAATGGTTAATGGAATTAGTAGTAACTAGTAAGTCTAGACTTAAAAATTGGGATGACTAGTTGTCACTTTTCTATTGAAGATTGGAAAAAGAAAAGCATTCAAGAAGACGGAGTAGATGTATGCATGATCAGAAGAACGCAGGGACTAGGGAGTAACAGAAATTACCATTTCGGGAAAAAGTCCTTCAACTTGAGCGAGCAGTTACCAGCGAAACCGACGATGTGAAGACAACCCATTGAAATCAAATCAACGAAGTGAGGATGACCCAGCGAAATTCCTGTGATCTTGGATTACGTAGAGCCATCAGTATAATTTGTGCAGTGTTATTATAATGGGAGTAAAATTGTTATAAACAGAGTTTACTGAAAAAGATATAACGTTTAATATGGGGTAAAAAACTAATATTGAAACTTAAGAAAATTATTTATTTTTTTTAAATGTACAACGTTAATGTCAGAGTGCACTTTTAATATCGTTTGAAGATGTTTCAATTAACACGAAAACTAATTCCAGAATACCCTTATAATATAGTCAAAAAAATGAATTAGGTAAAACATTCACATTATTATTTAAAGTGATTAATGTTGTCACTAGGTGTTCTAAGTTTAATATAAATCACCCCTGTAATTATCTTAAGCGTCCAAAAAATTTATAATCAGTTGAAGATCTCTCCTTAATTTTTTGTTTGTTTGTAAAAGCAGACAAATTACAAAGAAAGATAAAAGAATCCGTTAATTTTTATTTAGGTTTATTGTTTATTGATAATGAGAATTTTGAACTAAAATGACTTTTATTCAATAGTTTTTACACAAACGTTAAATATAAATGTATATTTTAAACTACTTTTCGCATGAACTTTTAAATTTCTTTTTTAAAGACTTTTATAATGTGAGAAATGCTGTTTTGGCTGGAAATAGAGTTTGTATAGCTATGAAGTGTCAACTCAGCTTGAGAGGAAGGGCAATCGTAACGAGTTTGATTAATACGAAAAATAGCCGAAATTACGTTATACTATCTTACTAATAATATTGCTTAAATATGTTCTCACAAGCAAGGGTCCATAGCTCAGTGGTAGAGCATTTGACTGCAGATCAAGAGGTCACCGGTTCGAACCCGGTTGGGCCCTTAGGTATAATTTTTTCATTTTCTCAATGCCCATTAATCCATCCTCATGGGCCAATAAACCGGTTTGTGCTTGCATTCCTCCCTTTATTACTTCTGAGTTCTGACTTCTAAGACTTCTCTATATTGTTTTTGGGGTCTTGGAAGCAAAACAAGGCACGAAGGGGAGGAAACAGATGCTAACGCTGGATATCATGTCACAAAAGATTGGGAAGCGTGGGGATCAATTTTGCAGCTCTTAAGTTACAGCAAACGATAATTCTATGAACAAAAGCCCAATCATGTTAGGCATCATTTCATCGCTGGTCTTCATTACTCTTTAGGCTGCGCCTAGAGGGTTATTGGTAGCAGTTCTGATGACCCACCTACAATTGAAGCCCAACTGAATCGATGGATTAACACTACATAAGAAATGGTCTGCCCCATACATGACAAGATGAGCTCCCATAAACTTCATTATCCTCGCCTCTTGGGCTTCAGATGAACCCTTGTTAACATTCTCCTACGAACTGACCCATGCAGATATGAGATATGCCCTTTACCTACTCTACCCAACACTGTTGGCTACCCGCTGATCATTGGTTGTGCCCGTGTTGGAATCTACCTGTTACCAGTTGATTGGTGTGTGTCTAACTCTGAAATCAATAACCATAGGCCATTGTATTTTAATTTTTAAATACTGTTATGCACACAAAAAATTAGAAAAACAAAATTCACACATTATTTTTGCAATGATATTCACTTTTGAAGTTTTGGATTATTACATCAATACTTTTATGAATATTTTACATATATGATAACCTACTAACTCTATACATCCATTTATTTTTTCTCTCGTTAAGGGCTAATTTGGCGTGCACGGATAAAATTGGATAGATATAATGTTATTTTATTTGGTATTACACAATGTTTGATGCATATACATGATACTACAAGTTTATTCAAATAATATTTTTCTTATAATTCTATCCTGCCTGGGATGAGTCAATGAATTTTTGTTTAGTTGTTGTTTGAATATTTTTACATTCTTTGAATATAAAATTAATTTGGTTTACGATGTTAAGATTGTTTCTCTTACGAATATTTTTTGACGAATTCGAACCCGTAAAATTAAATTTAAACTTACTTTACACTTAAAATACCATTTATGAGTGAAAAGAATGAAAATTTAAACAACATTTTACTTTACCCCGTCACCCCACTGCCACAAAATCGTATTGCCCGTCGCGGCTACTGACCTACCACTACTACAATCATTGTTACCATCACCTTACTGTTTCTTAACCATTACTAGTGGCAAAAGTTGACTTTCATGAAAATCATTGTTTTAAGGACCATAATAAAAAAAGAAAAGAAAAATTGTGATTAAAGTATTAAATTTTTTTAAAAAAATTGGGGCCTACTCCCATGACGTTCCGTCCTGCCACCACCACCGCCACTACGATTACCACTACTTAGATCATCATCCTTTTTTTTTCTATTTTTATTTTTGTGGAAACTTGATCATCATCCTTATAACAACCACCACTACCCTTCCATTGCCACGATTACTACTAGTGCTCTCCAACTTTTATCATTGTTTTTGTAGTCTATGAATACTGTATTTTATTTGGATAATAAAAAATAATATAAAAAATATTATTATTATGAAAATTATAAAAACTCATAAAATGTTTTGATTAGCTATTTAATTTAAAAAGAAAAATTGAAAAAAGAAAAGAAAAGAACTAAAAACTGAAAAAAAAAAGTAATAAAAAAAGAAGAAGTTTGTTAACATTAAAAAGTCCTGAATTTATATATATATATATACATATATATATATATATTAGAAAATCATATACCCATTTTTATTCTTGACCCAGTATTCTAAACTCATTACTCACTTAAACTCACCCGCCCCATTTCCTCAATCCATGACACTTGATTCATTCCCTTTTGATCCATTCTAACCTAAGCCCAATCTGAAATCCTGATCCATCTCAATCACTCTACCCACACCCAGCAACACCCATTTTTTCCCCCATGCGAAACCCAAGCAGAGGTCCTCCACTGCTCCTCGCCAAGGTGTAGGGGGACCACGCCCTCCTACACCACGTCTTACTGCTCTCCAAACCCTGCACCTCCTCGCCTTGCTCCCCACTACGCTAAAGCTGCAGATCACACTCTCATACCACCTACATTCATCCCAAGCCTCCACGCGCGACTCTTGATACTCGCCACACACCCCCTTCAACCTGCAACAGATCCGATGGATGACCAACGGTGTCACACATGCGCGTATAAGGATTTAGGGATAGCGTTTTTTCCTTTATACCGGCTCGAGAAGGGATTGCTCTTGGTCGAGGACATACGACCAAGGACATGCTCTCTAAACTCGGCAAGGTCGTGCACAAATGAGAGAGAGTTTTGCAGAGACCCCCTATAAAAAAAGGGTTATTTCAATTTCGAGGGGAATGAGAATCAGAGAGAGAAAAGAAAGAAAATTTGACAGAGTCTTTTGGAGGGATTTTGAGGAAAGCATTTTGGGAGATTTACTATAAAAGATTTTTTTTTTAGTAGCTAGAGAGGGAAAGCCAAATAGGAAATAGCAGAAAAGCTCACAGAGGCAGAACATTAGGAATCACTCTTGGTAACCCCTAATCGATCCTTTTCCTTTTTTTGTTCCATTAATATTGTATTAAGGCACAATGTGAAGTATGTATGACATCGTTATTAATTTGTTCGCATGAATTGAATACATAGTTAACCTATCTCAGTATTTTGGTATGGATTTTGTGTACTATGAACTTATTGTTTGCGCTGTGAAATTTGGATTCTATATTTTTGGCCTATTCTTGCATTTCATCTTCATCTAACTAAATAAACCTTGTTTGAGTATTTTAATCTGAATATAGTCAATGGTTAAATTTGGTTGCTATGTGTTTTGATGGATTAACGTTGAGGAAAGGGTTTAAGGTAATTGTGTATGGCTGTGGGATTTAGTGATATTGCTCTAAATTTATGAATAAACAATTAGTGAGCTTCTTTTAGTTATTAGTTTGACACTCTGCATCAATTCTTTATTTTTTTTTTATCCAATGTGTGGAAGCTCAGTTTTCTTGAATATCTTGGGTGTTAACTTTGATTTTAGGGGATCAATGTGAAGCTGGCTATTATACATTTAATTTCTTTGTCATTTGATATGACCGTGGAATGTTGAGATGTGTGATACCACTTGCCAAAAAGGGAAGTCAGTCAAGTTTTTTTTTTTTTGCTTTTCCTTTGCTGCTGTTAGTGTCTAGATTTGATATTTTTCCATGCTTTGTTTCAAGGCTAGTGTTGCCATTCCTCTTGGTTAATTTTTGTCACAATTCTAGTATGCCTGTAGATGGGTTCGCAATGGTTAATCTCATGAAACATTTAGTCCTCTGTTATTAGATTAATGTTGTTATTCATTTTGAATCATGTTGTTAGTCCTTGAGTGCATTCTATGACAAGCTTTGATTGTGATGTGAGTCAGATTTAGGTTAATTGAGGTTTTAAATTTGGATTTGATAATTTTCATAAGTTTAAAAGCTACAATTAACTGGTATTTCAAAGAACTATTTGCCATACACTTGATAAATTCTTATGTTTGTTTTGATAGAAAAATTGCTAGAAGTAGTTTGACGTTATGCATGTGCTGTTATTTAAGGAACTTTGAGCTTGCTATAGGGAATTTCTTATACTCTTTTTTGTTTTAGTGTAATCCTTTTTATCATAGATATCCTATATTCTGTTTTCCTTATCATTGGTTGCATTTTTGACTATTTGAATATGGTTAACTACAGTGATGGTATATTTTTGCTTGGGAGATGAAATGAAGTGTTAGGGAATATGACAAATCACTTTGGCCGCATAAGAATGTTGGGTTAATGGGTACTAAGAGTTTATTTATTTACTATGTCTTGTGT
This sequence comes from Styphnolobium japonicum, assembly GCA_023212625.1. Taxonomy (NCBI): domain Eukaryota; kingdom Viridiplantae; phylum Streptophyta; class Magnoliopsida; order Fabales; family Fabaceae; genus Styphnolobium; species Styphnolobium japonicum. The sequence goes on from JALBWW010000002.1 coordinate 12,965,897, forward strand.
GTTGTGATCTGTGTGCAACTAAGAGCTCGCTGATGTTCTCGTTTTGGGGTATGGTAAAAACAGATGTCATGTAGTAATATTGTGTCATTTGATAGTTGCAAGCATATCTTAATAATTATGAGAATTGGAGTATCGTGATGCGTCTTTATGTGTTTCTTGGTAGTTGATAATCATTTAAGTAAAAGGAAATAACTTGTTCAATCAAATCACAAGGTCCAAGTCTTTCTCTTGCCCCCCTTTGAACATGAGTAACACACATATTTTCCTTATGTTGGATTATTTAAAAGATGATATTTTGGTCATGTTCTATGCAAATTTAAAACTCTGATTTATACATTAACTTTACAAAGACTTTATGATGTTGTTTGGGTGATTGTGATTGTTTTGACTTAATTTTAGTAGTCATAATCTTCGATTTGAATCTACTCTTCTATTCATATGTAAAAAAGAAAAACATTTTTATTCTCTGATGTATGACTGTTTGGGATCCATATCTGACTTATTCTCTAAGGTGAGTTTCTTTTTATTTGAACCCCATGAGGGGGTATGTTTTTATTTATATCCTTCCTGGGTACTGCCGTTATGGCATGATGGTGCTATTTTGTTTTGCATTATGGTGGGATTGAAATAACCATTTCATTAATTTGGTTTGATTAGATGATTTCTGTGATATGCCTGTTTGAATGACTGTGGGGGTTTTGACATAGCCAACCTACCAATTAGTGGCTAACTCTCTGTTTCACTATTTGATTTTAAAGCCCGAGAGCTGGTTGTTAATACGCGTTACATCCCTAAATTATTAATTTTAACCTACCTAGCTCCTATTTACATCCTTCCTAATTCCTCAATCCATTATTAATACACGTTATAAAACGACAATATGGAAGCATATGGCCAGTGTGCTGCAGTTGCTTTCCCCTCTAAGACAGCTATTAAATAAATAGAGTACTAAAGTTTGTTTCACGACAAAATAGAAAGCAATTTTTTTCTTGAATTAATTAAATATTAAATTAAATTAAATAATAATTTATTTATAAGTAATTAATAATTTATTTTAATTTTAAATATTTATATTTAGTTAATAATAAATTATTAATTAAAATAATTTAATATTTAATTAATTTAATAAATAAATCAAATTAAAATAACTTTTTACAATTGATTCATTACTCGAATCAATTGTCTTAGTCTTTTTTTTACACTGTCATTTAATTATGTATTGACACATTATTAAAATAGTTAAACTTTCTAGGTAATGGTTGTGATAGTCAAACTCTTTTAATGATTTAACAATACATAATTGAATGACATTGTAAAAAAAATTTATACTGACTGTAGATAGAAATTAAACTTTTTTTTATTATATAATAAAAATATTTTAAAGTTAATTATCAAGAATTAAATTCTTACTTAGATATTGACTAAGATTTAAACTTAAATAATTAATTACAAAATAACATAAACATATTAATTATACGGCACCAACCAATAATACCATTTTCACGGTGTCGGTGATTCACCTCCCGAACCCCAACCCAAAATTCATTCCTCCATCCACAAAACACGAAAAGGCCTCCCTCCTCTCCTCGATCCATTCCCAAATCCCAAACCCAATTTATCTCTCAAACTCCTCATCGCTCCGTCATTTTTGGTCGTTTGGTTTGGGTTTCCATTCTCTCTCTCTTTTTTTAGAATTTTTGTTTTTCTTCCATTGTCCCATCCATAATTTCTATTTACTTTTTTCGATCGGATCGGAATAGACATGGCGGCATCGCGGCGGCTCCGGGACCTGCAAGGCCAATCAGCGAACAAGATCTGCGTGGATTGTTCTCAGAAGAACCCCCAATGGGCCTCCGTTTCCTACGGCGTCTTCATGTGCCTCGAGTGCTCGGGCAAGCACCGCGGCCTCGGCGTCCACATCTCCTTCGTCCGATCCGTCACCATGGACTCCTGGTCCGACATCCAGATCAAGAAAATGGAAGCCGGCGGCAACGACAAGCTCAACGCCTTCCTCGCCCAGTACGGCATCCCCAAGGACACCGACATCGTCGCCAAGTACAACACCAACGCCGCCTCCATCTACAGGGATCGTATTCAGGCCATCGCAGACGGACGCCCCTGGCGGGACCCACCCGTCGTCAAGGAGAACCTTGGCTCTGGCAAGGGGAAACCTCCCTTGGCGCAGGGCAATCATAGGAATACTGGAGGGTGGGATAATTGGGATAACGATGACGGTTTCAGATCTCATAATGATATACGGCGTAACCAGTCCACTGGTGATGTTAGAGGGGTCAATGGTGGTGGCGCTGGAAACGTTCCCGCGAGATCGAAGTCGACGGAGGATATCTACACGCGGTCGCAATTGGAGGCTTCCGCTGCTAACAAAGAAGGCTTTTTCGCTCGGAAGATGGTGGAGAACGAATCGAGACCCGAAGGGCTTCCGCCGTCGCAGGGTGGCAAGTACGTTGGGTTTGGATCTAGTCCCGCTCCTGCCCCGAGGAGTAATCCGCAGAACGATTATTTCTCTGTCGTTTCTCAGGTGACAAGAGAGATTGATGAAAATCGTTTTTGTTTAAATAATTATTTTTATAATTTTATAAAATTTCTCCCCTATTATTTTTGGCTGGGAAATGATTTATCATTGTGAACTGTTCTATGTCATGTATTTGTTTCTGTTTAGGGAATTGGTAAATTGTCCTTGGTTGCTGCCTCTGCGGCTCAGTCTGCTGCTAATGTTGTTCAGGCAGGCACCAAAGATATCACTTCTAAGGTATTTGCAACAATTCTATAGACGGGTTGATTCATTGTTTAGCTGGTTAATTTATTTTGTGTTTCTATATGTATATATTTTGTGCGTATCAAACTGTTTTATTTAGCCCCTATATGATTTTCATGGAATTCATGTTGGATATTCATACCATGCAGCATTTGAAATTTTGAATGCGTTGCTTCTTCTTGAGTTTAACACGTGTATCTTAAACAATGACACTCCTTTCTCTATTAGCCAACTAAAAAACAATAAAATAAAGGAATACTTGAGACAGAAGTCACAGACCTGAGTTTTTTTTTTTCTTTCTCTACATATATATTTGGCCTTTGTTGGAATTGAAAATGCTATTTTGGCGTATGAGGAGTGCGAGAATAAATTATTGATATGTAATCTCTATGCCTTCTTTGAGTTTTGTCTTGTTTCTGAGGACAGAGAACAATAGGGAACAAAGTGTATACTGAGATTAAAATGAGAGCTTAAAACAATTTCCAAATTCTTCAGATAGATATTTTTACAAATTGTTTGGCAAACTAATAAATTGGTAATTAAATTCTGATCCTCATGCTTCATATGATCCTCTTGTTCAGGAACATATTTCTATTTTCTAATCTGTTAGAAGATATTATGTCCTTAAGTCATAAGTACATTTCAAATATGAAAATTAAATTATTTCTTTGAGTCATATAAGTGCCTTGTAAAAGGACCCACAGCATGCTTCTGAAAGCAGAAGACATTTTTTTTAAAAAGTTTCTTGAGAAATTAACTGAATACTTTAAATTTAATATTTGTGCTTATATTTAAGTAGAAGTGACTCAGGAAGAAACAATGTTTAACTCAGCCAATTGTAACATGACATGATATGATTGTTGTTGTGACCCTTCATACTTATGGAACCACTTGTGGTTATATTTAAGTAGTAGCCACCCATGAGATGCACCTTATGTTCATTCCTGTGAAATTCACTGAACACTTTAAATTTAATATTTTTGCTTACGTTTAAGTAGAATCCACTCAGAGAAAAACAATGTTAAACTCAATCAATTTTAACATGACATGATATGATTGTTGTCATGAGTTGTGACCCTTCATACGTATGGAGCCACTTGTGCATTTGAAGCCACCCATGAGCCTGCTTCATACAGCTGAAAATGGGATGGTTGAACATTTCAGATTCAATTCATTCTAAACTTGCTTGATACGAATGATGGATGGTTGAAAATGAGATTCGCCTTATTTTCATTTTTCACCCTCTACCAAGTACCAAGTACTGAAAATCAAAACCTTTCCATTTTCCACCTTCTGCCCAATGTTTTGTTTTAACTATAACTAAAAAAGAGAAGAAATTTGTCATTACAAATTGCCACCACTTTCACTCACTCCTACTTCTACGGAACTTTTTCTTTAAAATTATTATTATTTTATATAATGCAGTTTAAAGTCAGTTTACATCCAGTTTTTAGATTTGAAGAGAGAGAAAACTGTCATGCCTTAGATAAAGTTGGCTTTTCTTTTTACACCTGCATCACTGGTGCCTTATGAATAAAATTGATTAATGAATTGTTTTGGTAAAAATGATATCTGATGCCAGTCGCTGCCGCTGATGGCTGAGTAGTCATTAGCGGCCGCTATTGTGCTGCCACGGAGTGGGGGGAATCCTCTCTGCTCCCAAATGCTCGTGGCGGAGTGTTTCACTATTGCAGCGTGTAGCACCACAATAGCACCAAGTCGCGGCATGAATATTGCCCATAGCTGCTGATATTATGGCATCCCCTGTGGACCATTCTGCTGCTGCGGGGTTTTTTGGTCTCTACAGCCCCTAGATTGGAGAACCCATTGTCCATCCATCTAGATCCCGCAGTCCCGGCCTTCACTCCACGCACTGCCTGCCTGTTGAGAACCGAAACGCACAGCCTTTGAGGCTTCTTCCTCTGTTTCACAAGGCGCCTCTTCGTGTTCCCTGTGATTTTTTTCTTTCTTTCTATCTTATGTAGACAACTCATCAGGGTGCCCCTTCATTTTCCCTGAACACTTTCTCTTTGTGGGTTTCTATCTTTAAAGTAAAAAACTCATCCAAAATGGTCATTACTGCCCTTTTCAGTGCGCCTCTTCATGTTCTCTGAACTTGGACAATCATCCAAAATTGGAAGGACATCACTGCCCTTTTCTTTGAGTAATTTACATCACTGTCCTTTTTTTTTTGTTGTAATGTGTCATTCTTTTTATTTAGTTATGCTTATTAGACTTTTGTTATTAAATGTTTTATAATACTTTCACTAAGATAATTGATAAATATGTCTCAAAATTTGAATATTAAGACAGTTTATTATTTATTTGTTTATGGTATAAGGTTTTAAAACTTAAGATTATTAATTATGTATGTTTTAGAAACTTTTGAAGTTTTTATGACGTCCACCATTTAAGCTGTAGTGGCCGCTCTGCAATGCCGCTATAGCGTTTTTTGGGGGTGACACTACGCGCCGCGTTCCGCCATTAACTTGCCTGATGTTTGTAATAGCTGTGTTACTGTATTAGTGCCTTGCTTGAGGAGGAGACCTGGTGATGAAGTTTGTGGGTGAATGTTGATGGTGATAACTGAAAGTGCTGAGGGTGTAGGAATTTTAGATTTAAGGCGAGCAGAATATGTACTTTTTGAAGAAGTGTATGTGGATTGCTCTTGTTTGTGGTTGGGTGTCATATTTGCTAACTGCTAACTAGATTTGCAATGTTGGAAATGATTGAGAGAAAGACAGATAAACGTCACTACTGGCTCTTTGATGTTGAACTCACTGATTGTCATGCTGGGTAGAACTCTTGCTGCTTTGCAAAGGAACTTCCTGAAATCTTATTTTCTAGGGCTTCACACTGGCATTCATTTTTCTTTTGGGTGGGGTGGAGTCATGAAGATTTGGAGCTTTTGGGCCTGTCTTTTTAGGCCAAGGAATTGTGCATATTGTAAAATCTCATTCTATAGTTTCTTTCCATTCATAGAAGGGTGGAAAAGGTCAAAGTTTTTTTCCTTATACTTTTTCCAGCAATTTTCTTGTTGGCACTTGGTAGTTATTCTTTGCCGGATTAACTAATTTTTTTTTAGGTAAAGGATGGTGGTTATGATTACAAGGTCAATGAAACTGTCAATGTTGTCACTCAGAAGACATCAGAGATTGGACAAAGGACATGGGGTATAATGAAAGGGGTCATGGCAATGGCTTCACAGAAGGTTGAGGAGTACACCAGAGATAACCCAAACTGGAAGACTGATAACTGGCAACAAAATGAAAATGATAGAAATGGTTTATATCGGGAGTTCAATCAAGAGAATAAAGGCCGGAATTCTTCTGCCGGAGGAGGACAACCTTCATCAGGTGGACAAATTAATACTCATCACTCAAGCTCTTGGGATGATTGGGACCACAAAGATTCTAGGAAGGAAGAACCAGCTAAAGGATCAGCTCCTCATTCATCAGGTGGGCAGTTTAATACTTTCAACTCAAGCTCTTGGGATGATTGGGACCACAAAGATACTAGGAAGGAAGAACCAGCTAAAGGATCAGCTCCCCATAACAGTGATGGCTGGGCTGGCTGGGATGATGCCAAAGATGATGGATTTGATAATTTCTACGGAAGTGCATCTAATAATAAAGTTGTTGGTCATAATGGGAAGTCAGATGCTGCCTGGACAGGAGGAGGCTTTCTCTAAGGTTTGTAAATTATGTAATACTCGTTTGGAGACTTCCATGGAAAAGGGAGAACTGAACTTAGATAAAAGAGAAGGAACTAATGAAATTTTTTACATTTTATTTGAATGGCTTGCACTTGGAATTATTTTTAATCTAGTACTGTCATTTACTCTATAACAAATTCTCAACACGTCTCACAATCTTTTCTTTGTGGGCAATTGGATAACAATTGGGCCCCACTTAAATTTTTTCTAAATGGCTCAGATTCTGCACAATCTCCTCGAATGGCTATGCATCAATGATTTCCCTTTTTAACCTGCATGACCACAGAACTTCTTGAACTTCGAATGTATGATTCTTGTTTATGTGTGTGTTGTGGAAAGGAGGGAGGGGAAGGGGATGGGTTGCATGAAAGGACTCAGCATCTTGAGATTGGACATAATTATTTTTGGTTTTATTATGTGTTATTATTTTGATGTTTAATGTCTGTTTTGTTCTAGCTCCAAGTACATACTTTGAACTAAATTGTGACTTGTTATTCTTCTTGGACCAGGTTTGACCTATCTTTATTGTCAGTTTTATGATTTTGTCATAAGTGACAAAAATACAGTAGCTTTTGGATTGATGGCGTGCAGGCCAAGCAGGGTTGTCACTAAACATGATGGATGTGACCAGTGTCAACTATAAGTTTGTTGGTCATTGTTAAAATCAGACCCTATGTGCAGGAAGAATGATTTTATTGAGGTTAGGGTATTTTCAGCAAGTCTTTATTTTTTGTCTTTCTACCATCCTCCCTTCCCTTCTGTAATTTTTTGGGAACTTCTGTATGGTTGGAAACGTAGTTTTACATGTACAAGTGTCCAAAGAAAGGGCTAATTGCCCAAATCTTAAGAGAACTACTACCTGGAAGTTTTTTTATGAACATTCTCGTGACATGAAAATTTCAGAATTGTTTTGAACTTGTTGCCATTTAATTTGCCTTGTTTGTAGTTTTATTTGCTCCATATTGAACACGTGGTTCTTGCATTGTTATTTTCCCATATTTTCCCATAATTTATCATTATCATTATCCCTTGTGTCAACAATCCCTTGTGCCATCTGTGTAAAACAACATAAGACCATTAAGAATGGTATAACACTTCCATCGCACTAGATAGCTTTCAATTTTCAAAATAAAAAAGGGGCAAGCTAAAGATTGATATGCAGGTTAATGTCATTTTAACTACAGAATTGTAAAGAGTAATTTTTTTTTAATATAATTATTATATTTGTTAACTCATGGGCTTTAAAATATGCTTGCTAAATTACTGCATTGTCAGATACCGTGGAGTGAATGAATTTGCGATGGGAGGAGGGGTTTGGCGGTTGTCATACGTTTATTTCAACTTTCATAGTTTCTTTTTATAGGTGGACCACACTGCATGATTTGCGTATTTCCAAACATAGATGTTTATATAGATTCATGAAGAATCTAAATACAGGTCCTGAGCTGGGGGTTTATTTTTGTACATATTCGATATCATTCTATACAGATGATTCAATCCCTGTGATAGCATCGTTAATCACAATACTCTTGTCCCTAGCTATCTTTCTGAGAGTAGTTTCATTTGAATTTGCCAAATTATGGTCATTTATAACGAGCACTGAACTCTTAATGCCCTGACCTGAAGAAGTTAATAGATCTCCAATTGGCCCCAGCTCAGCATGCTCGGGACGCGAATCTTTGACGTTTGCCACCATGGTTGACTCAAAAAGCTGCTGCCCCTTCCCCACAATTACTAGCTCGTACTCCTCAGCCTTCCCAATTGTTAATACCTCCTCTGTTATGCTGCTTGCATCCTTTTCAACGTACTCCACTGACCCATGCCATTTAGTTTTGAACTCATTTACTGCCGCTTCATCCAGCTCCTGCTTATGACATTTAAATTTGTCAGGATGGTTGGCCTCGGATCAAAGCCATTCTCTTCATGTTGTTTTTCTATATTTTATTTACTTGTGTTATAGGCACTAGTCAGTCTAATTTGTTCTTTATAGTTTTTGTCTGAGGGAATTGAGTTAAAGGGAAAATACCTTCTCGATTTCCCAATTGTTATCGTAGGTTGGTAAGTTGCAGTTGGGTCTCCCGTCCATGGCTTCCCTATTTGTCGTGAATCTCACAACAGACAAACTATTTGCTGGGTGTTCTGCCATCCGACTGCCCAACTCTAAAACCTTCCGATCATCTGGTCCGCCATTGAAAAGTATGCACACCCTCTTCCGTGCCGCAGAACCGGACTCGGCTCCTTGTTCTGACCTTCTACCAAACCCACGGTTGACAAGCACTGCAACAGAGCAGGGTGCGCTTTGAAGCACCCTCTGATTGACTTCCCTCCAGCTATGTCCTATGTTTTCTATTGTCTCTTCATCTTCCCCTCTCCACCTTTTGTGGAATGGCAGTATGATCATTGCCACCCCTTTCTTTTCTGCAACATGGTATATGTCCTCGTGCATTGTAGACAATGATGAGATGGCTGTCAAATAATGCACGGTAACTTGACCTAGTCGACCGTATGCCTGGAATGCTGTGGCAATTTGGTCATGCATTGCTCCTCTTCGGAATCGGTTGATAAGGGGAAACCCATTCTTCCGGCTGCGTTGAACCATCAAGATGGAGGATGAGTGATCAGTGAGTTCAACGAGTTGCATAACGTACAGTTTGAGCTGAGACTGGTTGGTGGCTCGAATTGATTCAATGAAGTTGATTAGCGAGGGTACGTTGGCAGTTCCATGTATGCAAGCAAGAATGCGAAGCTCCGCTTGCAAGTTTGTGAGAGATTGCATTTGCCCTGGCAATTGGCGATGACGGATTTGGGAAGAAACAGCACGTGAGGATTTATATATGGCTAAGACCGTTGGGGTTGTCAAGAAGGTAGTGAAGAGAGCCATGAGCACCAGGATGGTAAACATCTCGTCGTCAAGTACCTGCTTAGCCATGTACATAACTTAATCGCGCATAATGAATGGTAACTACTTGGGGCTGGGAAGGTTTTACATAAGGGAGAAAATGAATAAATATTATTTACACAATTTTCACATACTCCTCATATTTCTAAATCAGTGAGGTGTGAGCTATGGATGACTTGATGCAGATGCTATGGGTGCTGGGTTCATATATCATTATGAGCTAGGTGGAGAGCTTGAAAGTCGGTTGTTGCTACTATGATGGGGTTGTGGGTTACTGCTGGTTTAAGGAAGAAGCAAAAGCAAAGACAATATACTTTTTTGGAAAAAAAATTACAAAACAAATTTGTTTTTTTAAAAAGATCTGACGACATTTCGGCAAAATAATGTTTTACACAAAAAGATAAAAAAAATAAAAATCTAGGCAGGTTTCTGCTGCCGGAAAGAAGTTAAAATTTTTTTTTTTTTTAAACAGGTCAAATCGACAAAAAAAGATTATTTATATTTTTAAATTTTTCTTAATTTATGGCAACTTAGGTCGGCTGAAATATTTATCTATCCGGAATTCGAATCCATAGAAAATTTTTGCCAAAAAATTGGCATTTTCTTATAGTGTTGGAATGAAAAGAGAACAATTTTAGTAAGCATTGTCAATCATACACATTCCATTTAATATTGTACTTGTATAAAGTTATGTGTATTATGTTATAAATTAAATGCATCTATCTTTAAAGTGTAAAATTATAACCGTCAATAAAGAAAAAAGGCTTAGAATTTTATAAGATACATGTAAATGGATAACATATCATGAGAGTTGTAACGGTTACTTAATGAGTTTGGTACGCAGGATAAATTGTCAATCATTTATTAACTATTGGTTTCACAATAAATGTTTAAAAGTCTATTAAATATAAATAATAGCTAATGAATGCTTGACAACTCAGTATCAATACTCTCGTAAAAAAAATTTACCGAATTAATCCTCACATATCATGGATATGTAAAAATTTACTAATTTAATTTTCTCCATCATTAGCCGTTATAGTTCTCCCCTATCTGAAGTGCAATCCTCCAACTTTAGTGGAAGTAAATAGGAGAGTGCCTACTAAACAATTTATCTGAAAAGAGAAGCAAAAGTTACCTTCTTTTCTTTGCCAATGTTGAGAACGATAAGCTCCACCAACCCTTTGGTATTCATCAACACTCCAAGCACCAAAGATTCCCTCAATGGTATCATGCACATCACCGCCATCACAAACGTCCCCAAAATCTTTCCTGCGCATGCCGTCGATATAACCAGCAACAGAAGTCCCCATTCCTTCACACCCTGCAACTTAGCCACATCTGTTTTCAACCCACTTGACGCAAAGTACAAAGGAAGCAGCAACGTGGACACAAAGTCCTCAATCCTCTTTGTTAGCCTTCCTGCAAATTCACCCTGTTTTGAAATCATTAACCCAAAAACAAACGCCCCAAAGATTGAGTGTATCCCTATCAGATCTGTCACGAACCCTGATAACATTACCCCTGCCAGGGTTAAGCATATGTAGGTTTCGCCTAGGACTTCGTGTTCCCTGGAACACTGACGGGCGACCCAGTTCATCATGGGTCGGATCAAGAACAGCATGAAGGCAAAAAACGCCACACCTGAAAAGAGCACCCAAATGGATGTCAAGGGGCTACTTTTGTGTCCACCACCAGCCAAAGCCACCGCCAGGGCGAGCAAAATCCATGCAGCGACGTCGTTGAAGGCTGCAGCGGCCATGGCGGTTTCTCCCACTTGGGTTGTCAAGAGCTTGAGCTCCGCTAAGATGCGTGCAAGCACAGGGAAGGCAGTGATGGAGAAAGAAACCCCCATGAACATGAGTTGCTGAACGTAGCCAACCTTGTGGTTTTCAAAATGAATGACTCTTCGGAGGAGGAAGGTGACTCCGACGGCGAAGAGGAATGGGAGGGATATTCCGGCGACGGCGATGCTGAAAGCTCGCTTGCCGCTGTGACGAAAGGTGCGCAAGTCGAGCTCGAGACCCACTAGAAACAGAAAGAATAGAAGGCCAATGCTGGCTACTGATTCGAGTATGGGAGTGCTCCATGAAGGGAAAACTAACTGCATGAAATATTTGTTGCGCCCAATAGCAGAGGGTCCTAGCACAATTCCACCCTGAGATTAATTCAACATGTTATATTAAGTGCCATTTAACTTGAAGAAATGTGTAACAAAAATTGCGTGAAAAAAATTACATATATAGTGCTGATTAATGATTTTAACTTACAACAATCTCAGCAATAACTTTAGGTTGACGAAGGGGTTTGAGGAGGAAGGCTAGGGTGCGGCTCACGAAGAGGATTAGGGTGGTTTGAACGATCAACAACGGAAAGGCATAGTTCAAAGGATTATCGCCCTGCCAGGCTCCATCCGATGATGTTCTGATGGTGCTCATGTTGAGCATCGTGGTTGATAAATTTCTAAGAGTGCTGTTTGGTATTAGGAAATGGAAACAAATTAACTACATATGAAATTGAAAACTTGGTATGCTGAAGAGTTAGAGGAATAGGGTTTTTATAGTGGAGGAGTGGGCATTAGGAGCGGAAAAGTGGGTGCACAACACAATGCACTCATATATATGTACTAATATTTCATGTATTTAAACATATTCACGAATAAAGAGGGCCATATATTAGGGAATCATAGCTTTTTTCTCCTTCTATCCCGTTCCTAAAGAAAAATTCACAACTTAGAAGAAAATTATTGTCAAATAAGAGAGAGAAAGAATAATTTTGCTGAATTGTCAGCATTTAATTAAGAAAATAAAAAAATGACATACAAAATGATAAAATATTTGAACCTATAAGAAATTCTTTGGTAGACGCTTTATTCAATAATTAATAACATAATCTTACACATGTTTAATGTTAAATAAAATACTTATAGCAAATAATGTCTACATAAGAATTTTTCTGAATCCTATATTAACCCCACTCTAAAGTTTTTCCATATTTATGGTGTTGTATCATTGTACTCATATCAACATAAAGGAAAAATTAATTATGAGATTAATTACAATCAACAAATTAATCACAAATTAATTTATCAATTAACCATGTGTGATAATATAAAAGAATAGAAATTCTTACATTGATATCAATGAATATATATATATATTAGAAGAAGGTTTTTTTCACTCGGATATGGCCTTGATAAGTAAGAAATGGAAGATTCCACTAAAACACAAATGGCCAGTACAATTATTGGTGCATGAAACTGTAGTCTTATGCTCTTTGAAATTCGGCGCACACAAAGTTGCTGAAATCGATCTTTTGCTTTTATATACTTTTTCTTTCCTTGTTTTTTTCTTTCTTTTTTCCATTTGGAACTCTGAGAAAGCAATGACATATCGTTTCTGCCACCACCTTCTGTCCAAAACTAATCTTGTCAGTGCTACACATTTTAAAAAAGAATATTATTTTGGCCAAGCTAGTTTCATTCACAAGAAAAATAAAAGGGGGTGTTCACGTCAGTTATCTAGGGTGATCTAAGTAAATAAAACTTGAGCTCAGGATGATTTTACTGATTCAGTAATGGTGAGATTATTTACAATGACACTTCAATGCTCAAATAAAAAAGAAAATGAAAAAGATGAAATGTATTAGCTAGAGGAAAAATTATACTTCTAAAATCAATGTTTTAAGAACCGGACCGGAGATCGAACCGGCGAGACCTCCGGGTCATGGTTCCATTGGTCGAACCGGTTGAACCGGTGGTCGAACCGGATGACGTAATAATTATAATTATAATTATATAAATAATTATTTATATACATATTCAATTAAAATAACCTTATTTTGAGAGGTAATAAGAATTTAAGAAAAAAATTAAGGTTTAATCTTTATTTAAAAAAATAACTATAATTATTTCTTTTAAAAATATTCATTACTATGAAAATAATTATTAATTTTTTTAAAAAATCAATTGTCCAACTTCATTAGTTCATTTTCTATCGCATAGATCTTAAAAAGCTACGTGAAATTGATATAAAATGCATTTAAATCGGACGAATAAGTAAAAAGTTATGACTTTTAGAAGATAGATGTGAAAAAAGATCCTAAAAAACTAATTTAAAAATCTGAAAAAGTAATAAAAAATTCAAAAAAAGTAAAAAAAAAAAAGATTGAACTGACCGATTTTCAAGAACCAGGTCCAGTTCATCCGGGTCGCCGGTTCAATCCGGTTCTTTCCGGTTCAATCCGGTTCTTCCCGGTTCAATGGCCAAAACGGTTTTTAGGATGGACCGGACCGGCCAGGCACGCGGGTCACGGTCGGACCGGTTGGACCGGCCGGTCCGGTCCGGTTTTTCAAACATTGTCTAAAATGAACATCTCTCACTCTATATACCTTAAATTTCCATAAAAGAAAAAACCAAACCAAGGCGTGAAAGAAAAAATTGGTTTCGTGAAGTGGGCTCCATTGCCTCTCCTTTGGAGGTGTGGGGTCAAATTATGTGCTAAGAAGATTTAAAAACTACACCAGATAAAAACAGTGGAAGCAGTTAGTGTTGATATTGAAAATCCACCAAGCACACAAAAGCTCACATCAAATGAAGTCTGAACACTTGTTAAGGATAATATTATAATACTTAAATTGGATAAAAAAATCCTCTTTTTTTTATATTGCAAGGGTATGCACTAAGTGCATAATAAATCACTTTTGGTTAAAAAATTATATGCCATTTAGGCAATAATGAAAAGCAAGGGTTTTCAAATTCTCATCATTCCAAGATTTTCTGAACTGATTTTTCTTTTGGATAAGATTTGAATCTGAATTTTGTTCGAATGTTAATAAAGTAGTTCCAAATTATGTTATGTTGGCGAATAGTTCCTTATTTTCACGCAATATATATTAAGCTCACTGCGCAGGTTATGTTAATTTTGTGCGATACTATTACACGATGGTATAATTAATTGGACTATTACATTTTTCTTTTTAGGATTTTTAGAAATATCGATCTAAATATTTAGTATTTTGGATTTTGAACTATTCGATTTTGCATTTAAATCCATCTAACAAACCAACATCAGGATCTGTTTGGATTATATTATAAAATAATTTATATTAAAATAATTGACTATAAACTAATTGATTTTAAAATTTTGTTGGGGTATTATAAAATATAATTACTTTTAGAGTATTATATTTTATACTGTTTCTTCCAGGGATTCTTTTTTTTTAAAAAATAAAAAAACTATTGAATTCTTACCTTAAAACCAATTTTATTTACCGCAAAAATTATTCTTTAGTCACTTATATATATTAGAATTGATTCCTACAGATTAATTTTGAACCGAACAACTACTGTTGTTGTGAGAATTGATTTCGAAATGATAAAACTATTTTTTAAGGTTTAGAAATCTAAGATAAGCAAGACAAATTTCAATTAGACAGGGATATCAAACATTTAGAGTACTATAGAATTCATTTATTTTTTTAGTTGTATAGAGGTTCTATTAGATCTAAAGAATAATGAGAAGTGTGAATGTGAGAAATTGAAGCCACACCACATAATTACATTTACTTTAATGTACCATCAAGAGAATTCGTGTCGAATAACATTGCTCTTAAAAAATTAGAGAAAATATTAGTTGAGATACGTTCTACTAATAGAATTATTATTTTTTATTTGTTTTTTTTTCTTTCAAATATTTGGTCCATCGGACTCGGCAACAACCTAGCTAGTAATTGTAGATGAGGTTGCTACTTTGGAGCCCAATCTTAATCTTTAAACACATTTTTTCAGGACTTCGGTTGGTGATTCTCCATTTTGACCCAAAAATAAAGTTGGTGATTCCATGTGCAGAGGATCATGACGTTCCTCTGGGGGCTTGGACCTAGACTTCTAATAGCATCCAGTCATGCGAGCAAAGAGGTGAGAGCTAATCATGTTATACGTTCCATCATACACTACCCTTTTTGTTTCGTCTTTGGCCCGACGTCGTACACTGCCTTATTTTTATTTTCCTTTCAACCCCAAGGCCCAATCCAGCATAGTGGGCTGAGCAACCTTAGATTTGAGGCTTGTTCCATATTGTAGTGTTTCTATATGTTTTAGCTTTTCAGAACCAAAAAATAAACAAACAAACAAATAATATATTGAGAAACAAGGCTTGAGAGAAAAGAAAATAGAGAGAAGAGTGAAAGAGAAATTTACTAAATGAGAAATTGTATGGAAGTTGTTTATAAAAGTGACTTATATAGTCTTAGATGTGTAACTAATTACATCTAACTAACTAATTACTAACCACCTAATTATGTGTGGTAATAGTCCCCCGCAAGGTAGAGGATGCATACTTAGTATTCTCAGCTTGTGATGAACAATACAATCTATCTCAAAATAAAAAATCACAAAATACAAGTAATGTCGTAATCACATCAGCTAACAAGAAGAAAAATATGAAAATTGATGATGATAAAAATTAACAATGACTGAAGTGTATAGTTCTTAGAAGTCTTCAAGCTTTCTTTAGGCCCTATCAATATTCTTTCAGCGTTTTCACGACACTCGGTTCAAGTAAATTAAGGCTCTTCAGACCACCAAATAACATCGCATTATGATGCTAAACAATTCTAAATGTGAAAATAATGCTCACCAACGGAGGCAAAATAGAGAAACAGAATCAACATTTAACTACTATAAAAAAACATAAGCAAACTGAATCAAAGCCAAATCAAAGCTAAACCAAGATTAACAAGAAAAAATGCTTTAGAGTTGGACGGCCTAGGACTGAACCAAGATCTAGCACAAGTGTTGAATGTTGTAACACATCCATCAAAATCGACAAAGAAAAATCGAAGCAGGAAATCCAGTAGCTTTTGGATGGCAACTTTGGCCACCAAACACCTAACTGAAACTTCTTCTTGCATGTCCAATCATGTAGAACCTTCAAAAAATTCAACCAATACCTATAGAACAACAGAGACCACAACGTTGCGGGGATGCTCCTCAAGGACTTGTGGTGACATCGTGGTGAATGAATCTCAGCCAAGAAACCAAGTGCATGAACTCCAGGTACTTGAGTTCTTGGTTCTATTCCCTCTGATAAATACTATTTACATACACTATTAATTTTTCATATTTGGTATCTTATTTCTTTTTTGTGTTTAATTGATTAGATTTTGTCACATTTTATAGGTTTGAGTTCCAATTGGACTTAATTGCATTTGTCAACATTAATTGAATTTTACACTGTTTCAATATTTTGGAAATATCTTAAATTATAGACATCTAATAAATATTAATATTACCTTGTAGGAAATATAAGAGGGATCTCTACAACTTTGATGGATAGCTTAAGAGCTTAATTGGGTGTTTAATGAGACATATTGGGCCGGTAAGTCAGCAAGGATGTTGTCATTGGAACCTGACCCACGTGTAATAAATTGGTTACAACTAAGGATATAGAGGTTAATTGGATCTGAAATCGATGCCAATGGAAAGCTAGAAAACAAATCTTCAACTTTCATTAAGAACACTATTCGAAACTACATCGTTTTGATAATGTTTTTCTTATGAGAAATTAGTTGTCATTTCAGATACCTCTTCAGATTGACTTGGGCATAACTTCATATCTTAAGCCCAAATTAGGAAAACGATATGGCCAATTAAATCTAAGAGGATGAAAATTAGTCCTAATCTAGTTGCAGACTTATAAATTGCATTTTATGATCAATTTTTAGGAGAGAAAGACATAGAACGAAAACAGGCTTTTTAATTCCCTCATTTTCCCTAGTCTTTTGAGTTTCTCTCAAGCTTCCTTGGACTGCAGCCATGGAAGGCTAATTCAGTTATCAATCCAAGATCCTTGAAGAGTTTTTGTTTGATCTTGAGTCTTCGTGTTGAAATTCGAAATTGATATTCAATTGCGTTTTCTTTTCTTTTCTAATTCTAATCTCGAATGAACTTCTGGGAATCTCTATTGGTTTGTTCTTGATTTCGAATTGTGATGTTATTATGATTGATTAATCTCAATTTTGTCACTTGAATTGAAGAGATTAAGTATGTAGATTTGCCACTTAAGCTAATAGGATTATTCAGTTTAAACTAGCATCGATTTTCATAAATTGTGTGATTGCACGTTTATGTATCTTTTGTTAGTTGAATCCTAGATGATCATCTAGTAATGAATGTTGGATTTAATGCAAAGATCTCGGTTAGATATAGGTTAACCAATCAATTGAACTCAATTGCATGTTTAGTGGTCAATGATAGATCAATTGAAATTTGGATGGATTTTTGGATTGGTTGTTCTTTTATTTGAATTCTGTTAATTCAATTTTCTTGTTTAAATTCTTAATACACCGATCCCCCTAATTTTTGTCTTAAATTGATCAAATCACATCCAAATTTTAGGGAGACGACTTGGTTCAATAATCACAGGTACAAATCTTGAAGTGAACAAATTCTTGTAATTTGATTGAGCTTGACACTCAGATCACCCTCTCAACCAAGTCTTGGTTCAAATGGGAGTTTGCTTTGGTGGCCATGATCGTGGTGATGAGTTTCGAATTTTGCACAAATCATCAAAGTTGTGTCTTTCTATGAGATGAGAAGATTATATTGGAGTTTTCTTTAGAAAACTAAGAATAAAAAATAAAAATGATAGAAAATTAATCTGCAAGAAGCAAAAAATGATACTAAAGGATAAAGAGAAAGAAAGACAGTTTTCCATGAGAACTCAATGTAGCATAATGAAGGAAAAATTTTTAAGATGGGTACTGTGAAAACTCTGATATCATATTAAGAAACATGACTTCATAGGAGAGAAAAATGAGAAAAGAGTGAAAGTCAAATTTACTGAATGAGAAATTGTGTGAAAATTATTTACAAGAGTAACTTGTATACTCCTAAAAGTATAACTAATTATGTAATTAATTACAACTAACTAATTAATCACTAACCACCTAAGCATATGCCGTTATTCAATACGTTGCAGCTTTCTTCTCAGGAAATAAAATTAAAAAAATTGTTGTAGCTTCATGCACATGTGTCGCCGGTAGAGATTCAGAAGGTATAAAATTTCGTTCGCTGCTCATCACAGTCACACCCATAAAATGAAAAGTCCAAGGCATTTCTTTTTATTTTTTTCCAGCCTTGATCGTATATAATATAATAATTAAGTACAGAAAATTTGATGAAGCAAAATCTTTACTTGAATTTTGAAAAGATGAATTTGAGCCATCTAAGAGTCAAGACCTCGATCGACCGCGGTTCTGAACTAACGGGATTACAGTTCACGGAAAAGCAAAGGTTCTATTTTGGCAACTAACCAATTCTTACATGTACAGCCCTAATCTGAATTTACCATCCGCTTTCAGAAGCCAAAACTGACAAAAAGCATGCAATGTACTATTTGCAGAAGGCAATATGCCCAAATACACCACTTAATTTTATTACACTTGGCTCACTCCTTTCCGTTGGGACTTCATACCTTTGGCTTTGATAGACCTCCTCCCTACTGGTTGTGACTCTATTGGAGTATCCCTTCCGCGTAAGATAGGTCCCTCTTGCTTATCAAAATATAAAATTAAATAATTACACTACATCGTCGTTGGCTACCGAAATCTCTTTCCCACTGGACGAATCCTCAGCTTTGAACATGTCATGCCTACCATTTACCTTGCACACGGGGGCCTCCTCTGTCAGCACCACATCGTGTTGTTGAATCACCAGCACCGACGATAGCACCCCATGTCCTGATGATGCTAAAATGTCTCCTATGGGGCCTAACTCCGCGTGCTCCGCTTGCCGCTCCGCCAGTTCCGCCACCATAGTCGACGGAAACCGACCCTTCCCAACAACTACGAGATCGTAATTCCCACTTTTCCCTATTGCCAACACCTCGTCCACAACGTTGCTAGTCACCTTCTCAATATACTCTACCATTCCATCCCACTTGCTTCGGAACTCTGCCATTGCCCTCTCATCCAGCTCCTGCAATTAATTAAAGTAATATAATGTTAAGTGGATATATAAAAAAAATGTAAAAATAAAAAAAGAACAAAATTAGTAACATATTTGTAAATTGGGCCTTTGGAGTTTGTTTTACCTTCTCTTTCTGGCGGTTCATTTTAGCGGTGGAGAAGCTGTAACTTTTCTCGCTGTTCTTGCTGGGTGAGGGGCGTAAGTGTAACACAACGCCGTTACCATCCAACCCATCTTTCTCAACGATCCTCACAACGGTCACTTTAACTGCCGGGTGCTCAGCCATTCTCTCCCCCAACTCCAAGGCCTCTCGATCATCGGGCCCACCAAAGAACACGATGCATACCCTTTGGGCCACAGTTGCGGTTGGGCCCGGAGTCTGAGACCCATTGCCATATCCTCGGTCCACAAGCACAGCCACCGAGCAAGGTGCATTCTTGAGCACCTTCTGATTCACACCTCTCCACCCGTGCCCCACATTCTCCAACACCTCGTGGCCGTGCCCACCACTCACATTCTCCTCGTCCACTTCCATCCTCCACTGTTTGTGGAATGGCAAGATGATCATGGTCACCCTCTTTTCCTCCGCCACGTGGCAGATGTCCTCGTGCATGGTGGACAGAGAAGAGATCGCGGTTGTGGGCCGGACCGAGACCCGGCCCAGTTGACTGTAGGCCTGGAAGGCCCCAGCGAGTCGGTCATGCCACTCGCCGCGGTGGAATCGGTTGAAGAAAGGGAAGCCATTCTTGCGAGCGCGCTGGGCCAAGATGATGGAGGATGAGCGCTCAGTGAGCTCCACAAGGTGCATGATGAAGACCTTCAGGAAGGACTTCTTCGTGCTACGAGTTGACTCTATCAGACTGATAATGGAAGGCACGTTGCCGGGGCCATGGACGCAGGCCAGTACGCGGAGCTCGTCGGTGACCTTGTCCTTGGAGTTGGTGGAGAGGTCACCCAGTTTGCGGTGGGTGTTAGAGCTCATGCCACGCGCGGGTTTATAGATGGCCATCACTGTTGGGGTTGTGATGAAGGTGGTGAACAGAGCCATAAGCACCAAGATTGCAAACATTTCGTCGTTCAAAACCTGTAAGTTAACAGCAAACAGACTGAATACTGTGAAATAATAATTGTAAAGTAAAATAGAAGGAAAGAAGGGAAACTATACCCTGTTAATTAATTAGTATTTGTTAAAAAAATTATTGTTTGCCAAAATTGTTACAAAATCAAGTCATCGATAGAATTAATTGGGCACGACTCTTTATAATGCTCCATCTTAAATTTAATAAAAAAGAAAATTAGACGACTTATAAATCATAGCTCAATTAGTATTTTTTCCAAAATCGCGTAATATATAATTCATTGGGTTGAATTAGTACATAAAAGAATTAATTCTATAAGGTAAATGTAAAGAGTGTGCCCTTAAAATCTTCTAGATAAATCTAATAAAATCTGACATAATTTAGTCTTTTGCATCATTTAATTGTTTTTATTATGTTTTTATGCATTGAAAATTCTTACCATGATGTAAATCGACAATTTCTTCTTAGGTTTTTTTTTTGTATCACCTTAAGCTAAGTCAAATAACTTTTTTGTCCTGTGTTATAATTAGTAATTTGCCATTGTCCCCCGTGTTTTTTCCTCTATTAAAATTAGTCATATGTAATTGCTAATTCTCCTATCATTTTGGGTGTGGAAGACTAGACACTGTAAGGTTGGCAATGGCCTATAGATCCTACTATATGGCTCATACTGTATTGCTAATGCTTGGACACTCAAGCATGCCACAGTCAAAAAGTGTGCGCGCGCGCGTCATTTTCAATGGGAGCAACCTAGACCCAGTCGTGAGGGAAGAATCTCGATGGTTCTGACTTATTACTAGTGAGGTAAAGCCCATAAGCTAAGCCAAATGGCTTCCTACAAGCTAATAATTACAACCACGAAAGTGGTGAGAAAGGAGCTCATGTTCGTCTTAATTAGGTCTAGATGAATGTATATATGCAACACCAAATCCTTAGTCCAAAAATGAAAACTTCATGACTTTTCGGGGTTATTACTTTTCTTCTTCTAGGATGTTGAGTGGGACACGCCATCCTTTCAAGAGGAGTAAAGAAAGTTAATTAAAGTGGTGGGAAAGGAGCTCACGTTCGTCTTAGCTAGGTTTAGATGAATGTACGCAACGCCAAATCCTTAAGGCAAAAGTAGTCCAAAAATGAAAACTTCGTGACTTTTCTGTGCTATTACTTTTCTAGTTCCAGGATGATGAGTGGGACACCCCATCCTTCAAGAGGAGTAAAGTTAATCAACCAATATTTCAAGATTTCTGATCCAATTTGCCCAGACATTAATGGAGACACTGGGCGAAATGTGGTTCCCATATACTTTTTTTTTTCAACCACTCCTAATTAATTTTTTGAGTTAAGTAACACCTCGTAATATTTTTATAAGTTAAGCTCTTTAGACCTATTAATTAGAAAGAATATCTTCCTAGCTTAATAATAATCAGCAATGATGTGAGCGAATACTTGATCGTTCGGACCTTGACACCTAATGCCAAAAACTGGACTGATAGACCTTAGCTTCCTATTTTGTCATTCAGCTAAAACGTGTTTCGTATCTCTCTTTGAAAAGGAGGAGGTGATGCTATATATATTTTATCAAAAGAAGATACTAATTGGATGAAATTGCCAATGAGAAAAGAGCAGGCAAGGCATGGAAGACTAACAAGGAAATAATTTAAAATGGAAATATCATGCAAGTTGACTAGTCATCATTCAGTTTGATCTAACTATTCAGTATTCACCACGCAAAACAAGTTTAACTTCCCAGGTTATTCGGCTGCTGAACCGAAGTTAAGCAATAAAAAGTCATCAAAGCAACACGGTGATTTGTATTACTTGCGTACCCATAATTTTTTTAAGGGTACTTATATTCAAAATAAGTTATCTATTATTTATTAATAATTGATTATATATTTAATAAAATTTTAAATATTTTTATAAAATAACAATCAATAAATATTTAACATCCGTACCATAGCAACTTTAAAGCTTCCCTATCACTCATCCCATAAAACATTTAATTCATAAAATATTCATCCAATTTCGTCAATTACAAAGACATTATTATTTCCCTAATTTATCTTTTTACTAATGAAATTAACACTATACCAAGTCAAATAAATTGCGTGTACATCTTCGGGGGGGTGACAAGTTTGCATTTAAAAGAAAGTAATTTATACCACACACATCTTTGGAATTAATAAGTAGGTTCGTCTTTATAAAATAAAATATAAATATAAATATAAATTTTAATAAGAATTGCTCTAATTAAGAAATAAAAAAATTTCTTATACAAAAAAATTCTTATACATAAAAACTCAAAATACTTAACATGTAAGAATACTGTACAGTGTCACCTAATCTAAAAGACTAATTAGGATTCTTGAAAAAAAAAAACTAATTTATTATTCATTTCCGTCAACTTTCCAGGAGTTCATGTTACTAACTGTCTAACTTGTTTATAGAACGCTGGCCTAACCCAACTAAATAATTAAAACATGAGCCACGCGTCACGTAGATGAAAGCGTCGAAAAAGAGCGAAGAGAAGAAGAAGCTGACCTTTTTCTCCTTTCCAATGTTGAGTACGATGAGCTCCACGAGGCCTTTGGTGTTCATCAGCACGCCAAGTGTCAGCGACTCCCTCGCCGGAATGGAGCACAGCATCGCCACCGCGAACGTCCCCAGTATCTTCCCTGCGCACGCCGTCGATATCACCAAAACCAGAAGACCCCAAGCCTCCGCGCCACGAATCTTAGCCACATCAGTTTTCAACCCGCTGGAAGCAAAGTAAAGTGGGAGTAGCAAACCCGAAACGAAGTCCTCGATCCTCTCTATCAACCTCTCCGCAAAATCCCCATCCTTGGGAATGGTCAACCCGAACACGAACGCCCCGAATATGGAGTGGATCCCGATAAGGTCCGTCATGAACCCTGACACCATTACCCCTGCCAAGGTCAAGCAAATATAAGCCTCGTCCACGGACTCGTGCTCCGGCGAGCACCTCCGGGCGACCCATTTCATCACGGGTCGGATAGCAACCATCATGAAGATCACGAAACCGACCCCGGAGAGCATAACCCAGACGGACACCAGAGGGCTCTTGTGGTGCCCACCGTCACCGTTCCCTGCGAGGGCCACGGCGAGGGCTAGCAAGATCCACGCAACGACGTCGTTGAATGCGGCGGCGGCCATGGCTGTCTCTCCCACTCGGGTGGTCAGTAGTTTGAGCTCCGCTAGGATGCGGGCGAGCACAGGGAATGCGGTGATGGAAAGCGCGACGCCCATGAAGACAATGAATTGGCCGAAACCGACTTTGTCTGCGCCGTCGACGGTTTTGCGAAGGACAAAGGCGACGCCGATGCCGCAAATGAAAGGGAGGGAGATCCCAGCGGCTGCTATGCTGAAGGCTCTTCGGCCACTGCGGCGAATGGAGTTCAAATCGAGTTCGAGACCTACAAGGAAGAGAAAGAAAAGAAGGCCTATGCTGGCCACGGATTCAAGTATGGGCGTGCTCCATGATGGGAATATGCGGTGCATGTACGTTTTGTTCCTTCCGAATGCCGATGGGCCTAGCAGAATTCCACCCTGCAACAAATCCAGTCACAATTAATTAATCAATGTCTTAATTCAACAATATTATGAAGATCCAATATTCTCTTCAGTTTCTTAATTATACTTTTAATTTTAAATTAGTCATAATTTTTTCTTTTATTAAAAGTTAATGATCTGTGAATTTTCTTTAATTTTTTCAGCTTATAGTTACAGAAACACATATATGTGTGATCAGTGAGAGAATTAAACATACGACAATCTCAGCAATGACTTTGGGTTGGCGGAGGGGTTTGAAGAGGAAAGCGAGGAAGCGGCTCACGACGAGGATCAAGGTGGTTTGAACTATTAGGAGTGGAAAGGCGTAGTCCAAGGGATTGTCACCTTGCCAGGCTCCATTGGAGGACGTTTTAATGGAGGTTATATTCAACGGCATGGCTGCCGTAAGTTTATGGACAGCGTACGTTTCGCCAACACGGGCCTTTGTTTTCCTTAGGAGCAGACGAACAACACTTTTTGTGGAGAGAAGTAACGTGGAGGAGAGGAGTCAGAAGAGTGAGAAAAGAAGAAGCTCCCAGCAATTTATGAAGGCATGGTGGGTGGAGGGAGTATTTATAGAAGAGAAGCCCAGCAATTTATCAAGGCATGGTGAGTGCATCCGATAGCTCCGTGAGTGCGTGTTGGTTTATCCCCTTTTTGTGTCTTATATATGTCATAATAGTTTAAAAAAATTCATACACAATTATATTATTAATAGATGAAAAATTTCATGTATTATTATAATAATTAAATTTTTTAAGTAATAATAAACTATTTCACATTTTTTTTTAACTTTTCATGATTTAATTATTATACAAAATTGTTTATACTATCAACAAAATAAAATTCTAATAAGAGTGTTGTTATTTTCGCTTAACTTAAGTGATATATCTAAAAGTTATACTATTTTGGGAAAAATATTTACTTTATTCTTGTCACATTAATACAAGTGTATAATCATAATAATAAATCTTAAATCATGTATTTACTTGTCTGTTCAATAAAACAAAAAAAAATGTTTATATCTTATATGCTAGAGAATATTTATTTTGCTCATCTAAAAATATATGTCACATTACATTAGTCTTATATTTATAAATATATTAAAGTAATTCTCTAAAAATATATATGATATCAAATTAGTTTTAAAATATTATACTTTTATTATCAAATTACTCTTTAGAAGACAAAACTAGTAATATTAATTGAAAGATTAATTTAGTGTATGGATAATGAAGGAGAAGCCAGGTATATTTATGAAAAATTAAAATAAGTGTTTAGTTGTTTACTTTTATTCGAGCCCCTATACAAAATATTTCAGTATATGAAAAGTACTCTACAAAATACTGATTTTTATCTAAAAAATATAATGTGTAAAAAAAAAAAACAAGTAAAACAATGTGAGAGAGTTATTTCTCACTAGCTATCCTAATAATAAGGTAACTTGATGCTAGCTGTACATTTTATTCTTTTTTTTTTTTGAAAGAACTGTACATTTTATTCGGGCTCTTAGAAATTGGCCATCAACTTTTTTTCTCTTCATTTAGAAGCATAGTGATTGCGAATGGCAGAAGAACATGCATTTGTTTCGACATTGGCAGCATTAATTAGGCCAGGATGGAAACGATATATATTACCAATTCTATTTACGCTAACGCAAAATCAATTATTTAATTCACTTTCAGTTTTCCTTACTATATTTGTTTTTAGTATTCATTAATTCAGTCACTTTTCTTAAGAATAAGACATGACTAAAATATTTTAATTTTAAATCCTTCTTTTAAAATAAAACAGAACAATAAATAAATTAAGTTATTGTGTAAAAATTTTTATTATTACTAAATAAAACGAATCACATGATTGTAGTATTTCGGCTGCCTAGCTAAGCATAAAAGTTGAAATGCGTAGTTGTCAGATCCAGTATTTTGGTAGCCAATGAATATGTAAATATGTACCAAATTCATGGTTTGGTATATAAGGAGTGATTTATGATTTTGAGTAAATTACTTACATATTTTCTCTTTAGATTTCCTTCGTAACTGAAAAAAAAAAATTAAATGCTGGACTTTTTTGATATCAGAGTTTATGTTTCCAATCGTTTAATTTTTTTACAAAGTCATACACATGATGGTGTGTGTATATATGTGTGTGTGTGTGTGGGGCATCTTTGACGATGAGAAAATACAAATTTTATTTAAAAGCATGATGGAAAAATAATCTTTTTATTTTACTTTTTTTAGAAGTGCGTGAAAAGAAAGGCAAGTTAACCTTTTTACATGTTATAAATTTTTTTTTAACATGTAAAGAGAAAGGAATTTGTTATCAAGTATCTTTAGAGTACTAGTTAAAGAATTAAAAATAAAATTATTACATGTAAAAGTAGAGCATATAATATTTTAGAAATTCAAAAAATATGTACTACTTTCTCTATTTAATAATTTAAAAATTTTATTAAAATATCTTAAATACTCCTTAAACTAGTGAGCATGACCCAAAACAAGACTTAAAATAAATAGAATAATTTTATATCTTCATAATCAATCAACTTAATAATCCTCCTCCTAATTATTTAAAGAAGAAAATTAAATGCTGTTTAAATTTCTAATATATTAAATGTTTCTAATTTTTCATTTAATAATTTTTATTTAAATTAATTTTTTTTATCAAGTTATTTAAAGTAATTAGGAATATGTTGGTAGAATATAATATTACTTTAAAAAAATTATATGGATATATAAGAAGTGAATCAATGAGATTGAATTGAAATAATGTTTCTCCTTTTTCAATTATGCTAAAAATTGAATTAAGATAAATAAATACATATGTATAGAGTGGAATAATGTTTTACAATATAGGTAGATAGGTTTATTTAATTGTTTTTAGCTGAAATTTTATTGGAATAAGAGCTAGAGTTTAAAGGTATTAAATTCAAGTATTAAATTTATCTTATAAAAAATATTTATTAATATAAAATTATATCTTTAATCCGCCAAAATGAAAAACATTATATATAAATTATTTATATATGAATAAATGTTGGATGCAAATTCAAGATTCTAAGTCACACAGACATAATTAATGAGAATAATTAAAGCGCATTTGTTTGACATATAAGTTAGGAGGTAGAACAAAAAGACTGATGTTTACATATGAGGTTACTTAATTAGTCCTTATGTAGTTAAGAGTAAATAATAATTTTGGTTCTTAAAAAATATAAGTGCTATTAATTAAGTTATTTAATGGATAAATACATCAAAATGATCTTTTAATGTCTATTTTTTATATTAAATTAGTCATTCAATGCTATTTTTTAATATCAAATTAGACATTTAATATGAATTTTTACATCAAATTAGTCATTCAAAAAAACTAATTTAATGTCAAAAATTATTAGAGGACTAAAGTGATAACATTTATATTTTTGGAAGACCTTAATAGGTGTTTACTCTATACTTAACAATGAGGTATGACTCAACTGACAACTTTAGTTTTATTTAGGCGAATTTTACTTGCTTAGTGGTTCAAATCTCACTAAAAACACCTGGTAGGAAACCAATATCGTACATAACAGACTATCTAGCTCAATATAAAATAAAACTAATATAAATAATTAAGAGTTTAATTTTGATTCATTATTAATGTAAATATTTTTAATGATTCAATCATGTCTTGACACATAGTTATGAAAAGAGTTTAACTTCTCAAATAGTTATTATTGAAATCAAAACCTCTTTTAATAATGTTACAACACTTAACTAAATTATCATATAAAAATGTTTATACTAATAATGGATAAAATTAAATTTAATAGATGTCAATGTAGGTTGCCTTAATGATTCTGGATAAGGCTCCACACTCTCCAAGTTTATGGGTTCAAATATTCCCTTAGCTAGTAGTTTTGCTTGGTAGTCATCCCTCGTTGTGGAGATTCCTGACATCCAGGGAGTATGAGTAAGTAATTTCCATATGGAGAAATCTTTTAAATGACTACCTTGGACTTGGAGGTAATTATTGGAATAGACCACTACATGTGTTTCAAAATCTTAAACATGTTATTGGCGCCCTGACCAATAATATTGGAATAACCTATCGTTACTATTATTTTTCTTAAGAAAACCTAATAATTAAATTTGTCTTTAGGTTAACTTATTTTATAGGTTAAAATGTAAAAAACCTTCTTTAACTATGGGTTAAGTTTATAAAACTCTCATGTGCTTTTAAACTCACAAATTCAACTCCATAAACTAACAAAACAGTGTATAACAACTCTTTTGCTAACCTACCATTTAAATAATTGATAGAAAAGTAGTAATGTGTTGATTTTTTTAACTAATCTCACCTTAAATCATTAATATTTATCCCTCAAATCATGTCTATGCCTCTTTTTTAGGCACTCATTAACCTCACATCACCGTTTGAGCGGTTCATGAAAATTTCAAACGGTGGTGTGAGGTTAATGAGTGTTCAAAAAAGAGACTAGAGATTATTTGAGGAACAAATATTAATGATTTAAAGTGAGATTATTTACGTCAATTATTTACATGGTAGGTTAACATAATAGTTATTATATATTGTTTTGTTAGTTTAATAAGTCGAGTTGATGAGTTTGAAAGCATATAGAGTTTTTCTAAACTTAACCAATAATTGGAAGGAGTTGCTTACATTTTAGCCTATTTTATATTCAAAACAAACTTATAATTAATGAAATGTTCAATAAAAAACTTTTGATTAAAAAACTACTTTTGTGCAAAAAAATAAACAATCTAAAAAATACGCTTAATCTAATGTACTTATTTTATAGAGGAGGCCACCAGACCACACTGTCTTCCATGTAAGATCTTTTGCAAAACTTCCAAAAGGTGAACCCCATAGGCCATAGAAGTCGTAGGCAGAGTTTTAAATCTCGGACTGTATCACGTAATGTGACTACGACATTTTAGTTGTGGTGGATGCTGCAACCGCGACACTTCACAATTGTAATCCATATCGACCAATATTAACCCGCATGAGCCGTAATGCGACCGCGACCACAACTGTAATTTAAAACTTTAGCCGTAGGTTGAGATCATTTTTTGTTGGCATACAAAGAACTTGCTTGGTAGCTGGGGAGGGCAAATTCAAACCAGTCTCCACTCTCCCACGTTGGCTTTGAGAAAATTAGACCATGACTAGGAACGGAGGGAAGGGAAGACCTGCAGATGCCATGATCCCTCCCCAAGATTATATATCAAGTTTTGTTTTTATATAAAATGATATTTAATTTGTTTAATTTATTTATCATTTTATGTTGTGTATGCTTAGTCTTGACCTCCTCAATTCTTAGCTATCCCCAACATAAGTTTCTGACTCCGCCCTTAATCATGACTATAAGATCGACTTAGGAACGAATAAGTGTTGAAAGTATAGGCCAACTCGCACAAACAATTGTATGGGAAAATATGGTTCTTTTCGCTTTGCAGATTTACAACTTGCAGCACCATTTTGTTTACTCCAGTCCGACTCGAGACTCTTTGAGTATTAAGTCGATCGGCAAATTAAGTCATTGAAGCTCTGATAGGTGACTCTCTATTCATGAGAAGCACGTATTAGTCTTAGACAAGACTTTTGTCAACACCCGATTTCTGACTACAGCTAATTAAATCACTTACATGCATGCCAATCTAATTAATATAATACTTTTACTAATTTGTGCTATTTTTTTGTTAATAAGTGCTTAAAGATTTATAGACAAAGAGAGAAACTTTGATATGTTTAATAACATTAATTATAAATTTTCTGTTATACTCTTATTATTCGGAATTTTTTTAGATGTTTTCATTTTGTTTTAGTTTTTGTTCCATCAATAAAAATATATCACTGAAATATTTTAAAAACACTAGTTAATTGAATTGTGTTATAATTAACTGATATATTTTTTTATTAGAAAGGAGTTCTAACACTTAGTGCAGACATTTTAATATTTAAGTGACATATTTGTAGTAATAAAACAGGAAATAAAAAATGAGAACATATAATCTAAATCCTTTATTATCAAAGTAGTTTTAAGGAGCGCTCAACAACTAATAATTATTTTCGATGTGTAATGCTCCTTTTGACATTAAAATCTTATGTTGCAGTAAATGATTAATAAAACATTTTAAAAAAACACTTTTTTCTATTATATTAAAAGTGCAAGCACTTAGATAGAGGAAGAAGAAACATGCATGTTTGATCGGTACTATGGTATTGGGGACCAACCAAGTGTAAGGCCCAACTTGATAAGGTAACACCCAACTAGAGATGTTAAAGGGGTAGGGCGGGGGCGAGGAGTACTCCTCTGTTCCTCGTCCCCGCCCCCATATTTTTTCCCGTCTTTGTCCTCGTAAATTCCCATGGGGACCTTGAAAATTCATTAAAAAAATTATAAAATTACAAACTAAAATCTAATAAAATTTTAAATATATATAATTAAATTATTAAATTTAAAGTTAAATCATAATAAGTTCAAACTTCAATAATTCAATCACAATATTCAAATTAAATAAAAAATATGAAAATACCAAAATGTTATAGTATTTTTTATATATAGTATATATAATAAAGGGTATATATATAATCTACTTGAGACGAGGACTCACGGGGCGGGGGGTATGATCCCCATCTTCGTCCCCGAATTACTTGGGGGGGAATTTTGTCCCCCATCCTTGTCCCTGTAGAAAAAAAAATTTCGTTCACGAGATTCCGAATGGGACAGTCTCCGCAGGGATCCCCACTACACGGGTAGAAATTGATATCCCTACACCCAACTTCTAGAAGCCTAATGATCAAATTGATATCCCTACACCCAACTTCTAGAAACCTAATGATCGGGAACCAGTCAAGGCCTATCCAATAAGGATAACAATCTAAGACAAAAGTCCTCGTACTGATGATATAGCGTCATTAGGAAACACGCTGCTAAATGTATAAGACTCTTCTAAGAACTCTCTCACCTCAGCTATAAATAAATAATAAGCCTCACAAGCCTCACTTGAACGTCGGAATACCTTTGGAGCTACCTACCTCCCATCTAGCTCCGAGAACATGCCAACAGCTCGTGATCACTAAGTATCTCGTTGGATTCCACCATCTGGGTATTCAGTCTAATCAGTGGCCTGGTGTAAGATTGAATTTCCTACATCAATATCACACACAAACCATTAAGACTTGGATCCGTGGCAATTAAGTTACGAGCTGGTGGACAAAAATATCTTTCTTTCTTTTATACTAATATAAGTGACTCCTCTCTTTTGTGTGGAGAAAGCTTTAGCGGACTTTCAGTGAATCTTTATGTGAGGGATAAAGTGGGTATACTTTCAAGTGAAATAAAACTTAAAATGTTTAAGGTCTTGAACTTTTTGGCACCTTTTATATTTAGATTACACTATTCTTATATCACATTATATATAAATTATTTGTATATTATAAATATAGCAGTATTTGAATTTAATTAAGACTATATTGAATATATTTAAATTTTAACTGAATTTACTTTCAATTTTAATTGTAGAGCTGAAATTTTCGCACTATTTGGTGTGTATCAAGTAGTAGAGTAAAACATAATTTCTCTTATTAACTAAGTAGGGCTATAGAGGAAAAATAACTTTATGTAAGTATTATCAATTTATTTATTTCACAATTTAAAATAAACACCCCCAACTTTTTTTTTTTTATGTTTCCAAAAATCATCTACTTTTGTTGTTTTAGTTATTATGTTAATAAAACTAATAATAAATGCGTGAGTAAATACAAGTTGGGATATGGTTTAAAAAAATAGTCAAAATATTTAACTAGACCGATTAAAAATCTAGATCGAGTTGGGCTAAAGTTTACAACCATGCTCCAGCGCTCCCCTTATTAATAAATTTTATTATTGAAGATAAACTAATTTTTTTTATCAAATATACCTCTTATCTTTTAAGTAAAATTTTAACAATTTAATATGCTAATTTTCATATATAATTATTATTAAGTACCCATAATATGTTTTAAAGTAGAAACTAATTTTATTTTATTTTTAAATTATTCAAAATATATTTTAATATTTTCTTCCGCATGTTAGAATAAAGAAAATAAAAATGACTGCATGCAGATGTGACTGGGGCCTCACTCCTTTTTTCTCTGAAATATTAATTTATGTAACAGGATACTATATTTTACTTATGTAATAAGATTTCCTTTTTTTTGGTAAAGAAATCAGTTTTTTTTTATAATAAAATATTTTGTATTTAAGAAAATGTGTTAGAAGATATCTAAAATTTTAGAACATTAAAAATAGTGTAATGGATATTTCTGTCATAAAAAACTATTAATAATAGAGAAAAATATCTTTATTTATTTATAGACTTTCAATGATATTAACGTATTACATTTTGTTTCCATTTTTTACACTAATAATCATTTTAAATATTTTAAATCATGTATTTAGTAGGACAATGATTATTAAAAAAATTGTAAAAACTATGTGCTAGCTATTATATTTAGGAGTGTTCATAACCGAACCAAACCGATCAAAACCGAAAAAATCGAATCGAAAACCAAACAAAGCCGATTAATTTTGGTTTTGTTTTATGAAAATTGATTGGTTTGGTTCGGTTTTCGGTTTTCATTTATGAAACCAAACCAAACCAAACCAAACCAAATTCATATAATTATCTATATATATTTTATAATTTACATACTTATAAATGATTATATTTAAATTTTTGGTTGTTTCTATAAATATTTTTAGATCAATTTATTGTTTATAATTATGTAATGATGTTTTTATTAGGATTTTATACCAACTTTTTTTAATTGGTCCATAAAAAGAATAAAGTGAAGATGTGTATGAATTTTTTTAATAAAAAAATATTTAGTCAAAAACTGATTGAATCGAACCGAACCAAACCGATTGTAATTAGTTCGGTTCAGTTCGGTTCTCTAATTTAAAAAAAAAAAACGATTGGTTCTTAATATAAAAAAACTGATTGATTTGGTTTGGATGACTTTCCTTTCTAAAATCGAACTAATCCAAATCACAAACACCATACATCAAATGATTGAACTCAAATTGCGACTAATTTTGATCTTGAAGTTTGAGCTCTGATTCAGCAAAGTCTTATTTTTTATTACTTAATTTTCAATATTAATACAACACTTAAAAAACTAATTTTCTTAAATATATTTAATGAGAAATATATATTTAAAATTTTAAATAAAATACTTAATTTTAATTGATGCAAAAATAAGCAAAACCCATGCCTAACAAATTAAAATGAGAATAATCTGGACATAAATTTAAAAGCTTATAAAGTAGCACTTCTTTCAATGAGTAACGTGTCGTTTCGTAATTTTAACGAGAGTTCGATCAGACCTTTGGCTTATAGACTTTTTCTCCTTAACCTTTCTACGAGTGGTTTTCCTATTCAGTCACGGGTATACACAGAATCATCACCAGCAGATGCTCTGGCTCATGGAATCTACGGTCCTCAGTGTATGAACATGCAGTCACAAGATGCCTGCAAAAGTGACCAAAAGATAGGCGAATCTGCATACTATGTGAACCACAATTTCCCTTCAACGTACTAGCTCCGCTTTCCCTCTTTCTCCTTTGCTATTTCCTCTCTTTATATAAAATTTCAAATTAATACCAACCATATAGTTATGCATCTTAGGATAAGTTTATCCAAATCTATGCTTCCATGCACGTGCGGTTGTGCCTTATATAAATGCACAAATATTACATATATGAAAATATAAAAGGTAAAAGATCACTATATATGCTTGTGTCAATTTTCTTCATTTTAATGACTGTCCTTGCCTCTCGTATTCAAGAGTACTGTGTGTGTGTGTATAACCCACTTTTTCAGCAAAGCGCTCAACAGAAGTATGCACTTGGAGAACAAAGAGTCAGAGACCAACTCATGGTACCCGTGACTTCTCGTCGACCAGGAAAGGTGCTCGATCTCACGAGTTTTCCTTTTCAAATATATGATTAACAACCGATATGTGTTGGTTTAAGTGAAAGGAGTTTAGTTTTCGTCTTATTTTGAATTTGATTTTTAAAATAATGTGTATGAGAAAAATATAATTGAAAAAAAATTTTACTTCTCATATCATACTTAATTGTATTTCATGAAATTAGTCTTTTATTTATTTACGGAGAAGATATCCTAACCTACACAAATATATATATATATATATTATTAATATACGGATGCACATTATTATTTGTCCACGCAATAAGAAAATAAAAGTTTATCATATAAAAGAATTAGTTGTGATTCACAAAAATCACTTGCCAACTAGTTCGCCTTTTTAATCGATCGAAAGTCAAAACGTGACTCTTTCTATCTCGCTCTATCCCCATATTTTTTTGTGGTAAAAAATGAGTGGTTTCTCTCCGGTGGCGAATCCTCCCTTAAATTTTTTGAATGAAGAAATAATATATATTATCATATTTATTTATACTCTTGAGTTACTCTTTAAAAAATATATATAATAAATTAAGTGTTCTTCTTAAAAAATTTGAAGTTGCTTATCTTTACATTTAATTCTTGGACTTCAGGTATTCAAATTAAGTTTTTAAAGGGATAAACATATTGAAACTGTATAATTTTTTTTCTTATTACTAACTTCCATCTTAAAAAATACATAAATTATTTTATATTTCAACTTCACTATTATATTTTGAAAATAATTATACAACTTTCAATTAGATATGTGTATTTCAATGAATATGTTAACAACAATATCATTTATGAAATTTTACTAATATATTACTAATATACTACTTTACGAACAAAAAGGAATAATTGTATATTTTCATAAAATCTTAAATACAAATTATAAACTACAAATTAAACCAAACTATGAAAAATGATGGGAACCATATACTCCCACACATAAAAACACACACACACTGCTAACATGCATCCTCTCGTTTTTTTTTATGTAGGTAGATATTAATAGTCTCCACCCCTTTTTTGGACAAAAAATTGGCTTTTTGAACAGATTATTGTTATTTTCAGAACTTATTACTGAAATATTGTTGTTTTGAAACATATTACCTATCTACTGTTATTTTTGTCACGTAAAAAATTATTATTATTATTTTCATGTAAATACGTCAAACGCGTTGGTGCATCTATGTAGGATACGTCAAACGGTTTGGCGTATCCATGTAGGATACGTCAAGTGCGTTGGCGTACTTAGGTAGGAAAAAACATATTTTCTTGCTAGGATATGCCAAACCGTTTGGCGTATCTTGCATGTTTGGCATATCCTGCATGTTTGCCTCAAACCGTTTAGCGTATCCTACATGGATGCGCCAAACGGTTTGATGTATCTTACGTGGCACATGAAAAAAAATTCCTTAAGAGGCAAAAACAACAGTAAATTAGTAATATGTTTCAAAACAACAGTATTTTAGTAATAAGCCCCGAAAACAACAGTAATCAGGTTAAAAAGTCCAAAAGATCCATCAACTTTTTTAAAAAAATAATTTAAATTTATGAGTATTTTAGTAACATACTTATTTTAAAACAAAAACATCTCTCCATCTTCCTTAGCAAAGACGTAATAGCCTATTTCATTTTATCTTTGTCATTCCAAATCAAATCACAGTGGTACACATTCAAAATCGAATCGACCAAACCAATCCCACAAAATCATAAGAGAAAAGGGAAATTTTGAAGCAAAGAACTAAGAATGCAAAGAATATATATATAAAGAAAATTAGAACTGAAATGGGGGGAAGAAGCTTCACTAGTTAAGAGTAACACCATCGACTGCAATGCGATGGGTATGCAACTGTGGTTGGCCTTGGCAAATATTATCGCAAGGTTTACACACCATGGCAGGCATCTGAGTCACCTCCTATTGAACCATGAATCTCCAAAAATCTCTCATTCCATAATTGCTTTGATAGTTTAATCTGCTTCTATAGTTTCTGCACATTCCAGTAGTCAGTAGTGGCTGGTCTCAGGAGAAAAAAAAACAAAGAAAGAGAACGCGCCAAAAAGTGAGTTTTTTGTTTTGTTTTTTAAATATTAAATAACACATTACTAAAATACTCATAAACTAAAGTCATTTTAGGGGGATTACCTTTTTTTTTGTCTAAAAACGAAAAGGGAAAAGCTGCTAACCTTTACTTTAAATAAAAAAAAGATGAGAAGAGGTTAGCAATCCACACACACATCCATCCATCCATCCATATATATATATATGAAATTTCAAAAAATATTTAGAGGGCTCCCGTACCACCATCAAGATCCGCCTTGTTTTCCCCCACAAATTGTTAGTAGTCAATACTCATTATTATATCCCTGGCTTTTTTGGTTTCCATTTATTGCAAAAATATGGATTTAAGGAGGACCCAAGGACGGTGGTTGGGTACTTGGGCCCATATTTGGGTTCTTATGTTTGTGCCTGTCAATTATTTTCATAGTTGACATTTCATAGTTGACACTTGGTGGATATATCACAATCAATTAAAATATTAGGTTAAAATATATTTTATTTTCTTAAATTTTATTTCATATGTATTTTGTCTTTTGAAATTTAAAAACATAAAATTTACTTTTATAAAATTTGTTGATGGATTAACCCATTCTCTTCAAATGTAATTCAAATAATTAATGACATCATTTCTCACTTGCAAAAAGAATGAGATTTTCATTTAGAATTCAACAATCGTCTTCATCTTAATTTCTTGCATATTGAGGAAATAATTTTGTGTGCCTCCAATTGAATGTTTCGTTCAACAGTGTTTGATAGGGATGAATTCTAAGCTCCATCAATAATTTTTGTTGGAGTAAATTGTACTTTTTTAAGTCTAGGAAAGTAAAATGCACAAGAGATAAAGTTGAAGAAGATAAAATGTATTTTAGGCTAACTACCCTTCTTGATTTGCATTTTTCACTATTATATATAACTATATAGACATACATTGAACGTTCAAATACAAATTAGGGCCACACCTAAAGAAAATCTTACCCAAAAAAAAAAGAGTTTAAAATTGATCTTATGCTATAGTCATTTAATGATATGTCGACATATCATTTAAAGAGTTAGAGTTTTATAATAGTTGTTGTGATAGTAAAACTCATTTAAAGATCTGTTAATACATGATTAGATAATAATATAAGAAAACTTTAGACTAAAAGTAAATCAAAATTAAATTTAAAAATAATTTGGTGGAGTATTTTAGTAATTGTAATTTTGTAGGTATATAAGTAATTGCAATATATATATATATAATATGTAATATCTTGCTTGTATTTAAAAACTCATTATTATGTAATATACATGGTATTTGATAGGAATTAGTAGTTAAGTAGCTATTTAGTTAGGTTAAACTACTTGTAAAAATAGGAGTTAGGTACCTCATTGTAAAGAAAGTTGAATGATATAAAGAGTGAGATCTAAGATCTTATATGGCTACAGGACAAGGTGCTCTAGATTTGACCATTTTATCTACTTGATTCATATCAGTATTAGTTGAATATTTGGATTTGAAATTACTAAATAATATTATTTAATTTCAGAATTTCATGTTGGATAAAATTATGTAATTTTGAAGTTATATGTTTCTTGACTTGCTTATGATGGTAGAAAAATTCTAAAAACTACCAAAAAGAAAAGATAAACTAATTAAAAGCATAATTTTGCTTGGAAGCAGTTGAGTTAGATGACTAACGAGAAAATAAGAATATTTTTTTTTCATAATAGACATACAATGCATATCAATTATTTGTTATAGTAACATAAATACATATATAAATTACATTCCTCTTAGTAACATTTGTCAAATTATATCTCTTTCACTTTTATAATAAAATGGCAAGTTTTTTCTAAAAATAAGTCATATAAGATTAAGCTTTATTTTATTTTATTTTTTGTAATTTAGGACTCACTAATAATTAAT
This sequence comes from Styphnolobium japonicum, assembly GCA_023212625.1. NCBI lineage: Eukaryota > Viridiplantae > Streptophyta > Magnoliopsida > Fabales > Fabaceae > Styphnolobium > Styphnolobium japonicum. The sequence goes on from JALBWW010000002.1 coordinate 13,003,831, forward strand.
TATAAGTGAGTTTATTGTTTTCCTTATGAAATACTTAATGATATTAAGTTAATAGTTAGTCAAAGACAAAAGAAAAAAGAAAAAAGAAAAAGTGGGAATGTAATTTATTTCTAAATTTAAGATTTGCTGTGATTTAGTCTAGTATAATTTACTCTAATTAAATATAATATAAACATAATTGCAAAGGATTAAGATGCGTCACATCATCGTCGTGCAATGTAAGACAAACATGAAAGTTTAAGAAAGTGATTCTATGATATTTTACTACCATGTTTGTATTTATAAATAGCCAATCAATGAGAAGAGGTTGTTGATTCCCATCAAAATAATAAAATTTACCGGTTCACAAACTAATTTGTAGTATAGAGAATGAACTGAATCGTCTCTCAAGGAATCCAAAAACAAAGATTCAATTAGATAAAGATAATTAAAAAAATAGGGTTTTGAGGATTGGTAAAGAAAATACACTAGTTGAATTAAAGAAAATTAATTAACAAATTAAACAATCCAAGTAAATTTACCGATCTTGGGTTTAATCCATCATTGATCACAAGAAATCCACTTAATCGCTAACCATGTTCCTGGCCTTACATCACATCAAGAAGCCTTAACATGATCAAAGAATCCTCTACTAGATAAGCATATAGGATTTAATTAACCAATGTTAGATAAATTAAGCACCATCCAAACATAAATTAACTTAAGATTCAGAATTTAACCAAGCTAAACAATCCGTTAAAAAGCTTTAATATATTGTTTAGTCTTTGTGATCCTCTTTAAATACATGATAATAAAGCAATTATCACATAAACATCTAAATCAAATTAAACAATTCAATCTAGATCAAATTCAAAATAGAAAGAAGAGAAACTTGAATAACAATTAAGTAATATGAACAAACAAAACATGATCTCCAAATTAAACATCAAGATAGTTAATCCCTAGGATTGATTACAAGAGCCTAGCCTTCTATGGATAGGAAGGAAGAACTCAGAAAATGAAGAACAAAAACAAAATTTTAGAGAAAAATGAGAGAATGAGGAAGAGAGAAAAGGGAGAGAACCCTAGCTGTTGAAGAAGGAAAACTAAAACTGTCTATTCGTTTTGCTGCTGCCTCCCTCTATATATAACCCTAATTGTGGTTACACCTCATTAGAAACACATCAGACACAAACCAAGGTCAAATATGAACTCCAGGGCCCAAGTTTCATGCTAATTGAAGGCCTAGAGCCTAAGTTATGCCTAGTTAAGTAGCTTAATCTCGTCAGCAATTCTTTTCTGACTTTCAGCTTAACTTGCATGCCTGAAACGACGTATTTTAACTTTGAGGTCTTCATAAGAATTGTAGCTTCATGTCTCAGATTTCATTTGGCCCTAGTTTGACATACAATAGACTTCTACAACTTGAGATATGGACTGTATACTGCGCAGAGGTCAGGCTGCCAAAATCATATCAGCTATCTGGCCCTATCTTCAGCTTCAATTTAAATTATCTTAACATGCGATTCAGCTCTCTGGTTCTTCATGAAACTTGTATATTTTTGTCTTAGCTTTCCACAGACACGAAGATCACCTCAAACGGATCACCGACTCCCAAGTTATGGCCTAATCAAGGGGGAAATGTCAAAATGCATCAAAATCCGAGAATTAATCACAATTTGCATTAAAGCCTAATGAGGCCCAACAACATAAAACCCAGCTAATATACTAATATTGGACATAATAAACATCCAATAAAGTCAAGTACAAAGCTAACATAAATGTCTCAAAATGATTGATCAATCAAACCAAATCATTAATACGTATGAGGGGGGATTGGTACTAAGTGAATGTGATTACGATTTGATTAACCTTTATCATAGAGCTAGATGTCACAAAAAGTCATATGTTTTAATATTGATATTACCTATGAGGAAATTATTATCAGCACAAGATGCACACAAATGTGGCATGCAATGTATAAGGAGAAAAAAAAGAAGCAAAGTGGGCTCTTTTTAGTGTGAGCTAATTAAGATAAGATTAAGAATGTATGCCAAGTCTTTCATAATTGAAGTATAGATCTGAAATTGAATTATGCCTTCATCAAGGATGAGTACATTTAGTAGGGCTGCACAAGATTCAGTTCGGCTCACCAACCTAGCTTGGCCCAAGTTGTATTGGGTTGAGTTGGAATCATTCTTAATGAAAAATTGAGTCGGAATATTGTGTTTATCGGGTCAAGACTAGGTCACTTGGCCTACCCCGAGATATATAAAATACTTATATCTCTTAACATAAAGAATTTAAAATATGAAAGATGAGAGTTTAGTACACACAAAAAATTTCTAATTAAAACGTTAGTTATTTATTTTCACTAACTACTTTAAAGAGCAGTTTTATGTTGATAAAAAAGAATTAATAGCAAATAATTTTTTGTAATGCTTTTAAATGCTTTCTATAAAATATCTTTTTGTATTATAAATTTAGAATTATTATTAGTTGAAAAACGTAGATTAAACATTGCTTTTAGATGTTTTTATCTAATTATCAATATTTATTAAAAAATTACTAGACATAGAACAATTATTATAATATGGGCTTTTAAATACATTTGAGTATAATATAACATATTATACCATACATATAACTACATTACAGTCCAAATATTCTCAAACCTCAGGTTGACTCAGTCTTAGCTTGATCAATCACAGGTCTGGTCATAATTGGGTCTGCTCAAATCTGAATCCAAGAAATTGGTTCAATCAAAATTTTGAGTCAAAATCAAGACAAGTTAAACCCAATCCATAAACATGCTTAACATTTAGGGAAGAGAGAATATTAACCTTCATTGTGTAACCCACATATTCATCGACTGAAAATTAAACAAGAAAATATTCAGTTATAATTGCAAGTTAACCACATGATCAAATAATATAATTTAGGAAGTTTCCTGACTATGGAAACAAGCGTTAAATATATACACGCAAATAACGATTTGTCATCACTATTAACGGTGACTGGGGAAAGGTTTTTCAACTTGACCAAAAGTTTATGCTAAAAGAAATGCTTATTTTCTTGTCCTTGGTGTCAAGGTAGTGTCAAGGTATCCAAAAAAAAAAAAAGTTTACACCTTCCAATTATTTATGCATCTTAGTTATCTCACTTGATGTGTCATCAGCTTATTTGAGTAAAGGCAGTGTTTTTAGTGTACTTGTTAAAAAATTACATGTAAAAAAGTAAAAGATTTAATGTTTTAGGAATTTAAAAAAACATTTAACATTTTTTTATTAAGTAATTATGAGAATTTTTTAAAACATATTGAATACTTCTTAAACATTATCCTAAAGGCATTGATTAGGACCAAGTAAATAATCATCTTGTATTCCCCACCAAAAACTACCACGATATTGCTTATAGAAGTTTACACTTTCCAATTATTGATGCATCTTACTTACCTTTGTGAAAATATGTTAGCCTCAATTTTGATGATGACAAATATATTACAAAAATAGTAACAAATATGCTACATACATGTACTTAATGAATATTTTAGATAATGTATGATTATATACTATTGTTATTCTTCTTATAAAAATCATGATTAAGTATGAGTAACATAATTTATAGAATATATTCAATGTACTTAATAAGTGATTTAATTAATTATTTGATATGTGTCTATGTAAATCATATATGCATAAAGAATTTTATGGAGTTATATACTTTTGAATCATGCATATTGAATGTTGAATTATGAAGTTGGACCAACTATGGTTTTGAAGTAAGTTATGTTTTGTATGATAGTTTACGTACCAAGAGTGAACATTGATTAGGAAAGTGGAAGATCTTAGCGTAAAATACACATTACTCTCCTGTAGTATATGACATTCTCAACTTACTTTCTTAATCTATTTTTTTTATCACTAAACTCCCATAGAGTATAGTTTTAAATGAAAAATAGCATTTTTAGTTAAATCAAATGGTGATGACATGTGCACAGCACATGACTTGGTATTATATGATTGGATAAAATACACATTACTCCTCTGTAGTATATGACATTCTCAACTTACTTCCTTTAACTAATTTTTTTTTGTCACTAAACTCCCATGGAGTATAGTTTTAAATGTCATCACCATTTGATTTAACTGAAAATGTTAATTTTCATTTAAAACCATACTCTAGGGGGTTTAGTGACAACAAAAACTGTTTAAGGAACTAAGTTGAGAATGTCATATATTGCAATGGAGTAATGTGTATTTTACCCAAGATCTTATTTATGCTTAATTCAATGAGAAGGAGAATGAATAGATACATCAAGTTTTTAGAAGATTTGAAGAAAAGAATTCTTAGAAGCTTGATTTGCATCAAGAAGCCTAAAGATTCAAAAGAGAATACCTTTTTTATAGGTTTTTCTCATTTCGTAGGATAGATGTTTTATATGAAAAGAACTCAAATAAATTTTTCAATCTTGACAAATGTTTTTAACATAATAAAATGCCCAACATGTATGTTTTGAAAAGTTAGTCATTATAATATTCAAAATTATGAAAAATAGCGAAGTTTAGAAAACTGACATTTGGTCACTTTTTTTTATCATAACTTTTAGAATACTTTGAGTTTTGATTTGAAACTTATTTCATATGAAACTAAACTCAAAGAGCTTTTCAACGCATGATCATTTGCTTAATTTCTTTCAGAAACAAAGAAGTTAATTATGACATTTGAAAACTAAATTTTGTATCTTGGATTGTTGTATTCAAATACCCCAAATGAAGTATTTGAATACCCTCTTTTACAGAACCTAGCTTGTGGCCAAATATTCAAATATCACAATTGAGTATTTGAATACTCACTTTACAGAATCAATTTCAAAAGTCATGTATTTGAATATGTATATGAAGTATTTGAATATTTTGTTCTTCAAAAAACTCAAATTTTGCCAAGAATAAAATACTCAAATATGCAAATGAAATATTTAAATACTTGTCAAAATGTATTCAAATACCAAGTTTAAGTATTTGAGTACTTCTTGAGCAGAAGACAAAAATAACGACTATAAATGACTAGTTTTTAGAAGAAAACTCTTTCAAACATCACCAACAATTATTTTATCACTTGGGCTATATATAGAAGCCAAGATTGAAGCATTAACAAATTGATAAACACTTATTTGTCAAATCATTATGAGGATTTGATCTTTTTCCATCAAAATCAATATTGGACCTCTTCATTGTCACAATCTCTCTATCCATTAATGCTTCAAGTTGTATTATCTACTCTTTGAGAGAGTTTATATTTCTCTATCAATTATAAACACTTGTAAGAGGGTAGAGATCCTTCAAGAAAGTTCATTGGTAGATTTCCCTTAAAAAGAAAAGAAAGAAGCTCAAGCAAAAGGGTAGAGGATCCCAAGGTGTGAGGAGTGCTCTGTTCTTGTAAATGTTTTTCATGCACCAGTGAAGCTTAAAGAGTTAAAGACTCTTTCACAAGGGTGGAGGATCCAAAGGTGTGAACAGTACTTTGTTATTGTAAAGGTTTTTCATGCATCCGTGAAGCTTAAAGAGTTCAAGGCTTTTGCACAAGGGTGGATGATCCCAAAGGTGTGAAGAGTGCTCAATTTTGTAAATGTTTCACAAACATCGAAGTTACAATCTTGAAGAAGAGTGAAATTTTCAAGTGGATGATCTTAGGGCTGAACGTAAATCACAATAAGTGATTGAATCAATAAATATCATTTGTACTTTCTTATCCCTTTATCTCTTAACATTCTAGTAATTTACATTTGGCTAGTTACTTGTTGAATTTTCACAATTGTTATAATTGTTAATCTATTGCATATCTTGTGATCTTTCTATTTAAATTATTAGAACTTGATATCTAGCTAATTTGCTAGATCTATATAATTATTTAAGTTCTATTTGAGTTATCTTAAATATTTGTATTAATGATATTGAATGATTAGTAATTAATCACACTATAATTTACATTGTTCTATAAACTTATATGTAATTAATATTATGCATGATATGAATTATTAATTATATACAAGTATTAATTATTGTAAAATATATTTATTCTGCAAGTATTAATTGTGTTCATTAAAATACATAATTACTCAAAATTATTTTAAAATTTATAATCACTCAATTTATCTTCCCTCTTATATAATGATTGCCCTTGGATAAGAACCTAGATGCATCATAGTTATCAGCTTATTTAAGTAAGCAATTACTTTGGATTCGTCAGCAAAAACTGTCATGGCTATCTTCCTTTCGCCCATTGGATTTAATGGCATTATTGTTTAGTTTAATTCTTTATTTTTTTTTATAATAGGGTTAGAACTTAGAACCTATAACCTTCTGCAAAATCCAAACTCCTGTTTCACTAACTTCATATGGATGGAAAGAAAAAAAATCATTTATCATTAAATATCAGAAGCTAAACATGCATAATTGTACGTGGTACCAATTTTTTTAACAATCAGATTATTTATGACTCTATCTATTATCTCATTTTTTTCTTGGTTAACAAAATGAGAGCGTTATGAATATTAGGGGTGGGAAACAATCGGGCTGAAGATGTGTTTTATAATCTTAATATTATTGGATGTTACATACAATAAATTAAATTTAAACTCTAATTTATATATGATATACATTTTTATATAACGTTAGAAAAAATTAAAATCATTAATATAAAAATTTATTTAAAAACTAGGTCAATTTAATTTTGGATGTTACATTGACATTAAATCAAATTTAAAATCTAATTTGTATATGATATAAATTTTTATATAACATGTTAATTTTTTAAAAAATCATTAATATAAAAAAGTCTTGGTCGATCTGATTTTTAAGAGCTTAAATTCAGGCCCAGCCTGAATATTAAAAGAGGCCTATTTAGGTCTTATTACAGAGCACGGACATATCCTATGGGCTGAGCCCAAACCTGAGGTTACAAAAATGTAAATGATGAGATTACAAAACATGTGGCGTCGCCCGGACTCGAACCGGAGACCTTCAGTGTGTTAGACTGACGTGATAACCAACTACACCACGACACCATTTGAAGGAGAAGGTAAATTTTAATTATATTTTTTTATTTTCACAAATGTTGTCCTTTCCCTCAGAGGGTGCGACTGCAAAAGGCAAAACCCTGTTCAGTGTCCACCACTTACCACCAACAATGGCGACGGTCCTCGACATGTCTCTGGACGACATAATCAAATCCAACAAGCGCAAGCGTTGGAATCCGGGCCCGCCCCCTCTCGTTAGATCCCTAATCGCTTTTCCAACCGAACCACGTCGTACTCCAAGGTCACCTCCGTTTGAACCTTGAAGACATCAATGTCTGTTTTTTAAGCAAATCCTGGTTTTGGGAGTAACAATGATGTCTCCGATAGTTTGTGAATGACAACATTGTGGATTAGTGCATCCACCAATGTGGAGGAACCAGTAATTTACTCATTTTTGTCATGAAGCTCTTGCACTCCTCTTTGTTGAGAATTGATTCAGGTCAATTACATGTCTATCAAGAGGTGGAGCTCTGTGTTAGTTATGTCTTCGAATGTGATATGAATAGTTTTAGAATTATTACCTAGACTCTCACGCTCATCTTTAAAACATTCAGAATAATCTGTGTTGAACATACTACTACTGCCAGCAAATTATATTGTTTAAAAGAAATGAATAGTAGGTTAATACTTAATAATGTGTTAGGTTGTTAATATTATGCTTATTAGTAGTACTGGGAAATAGAACCAGACATACTTTTCTCTTTATTTTATGTTACATAGGAGGTCCAAGGCTTAGTCTGGGGAAGGTAATGGTAGGTTAAAATGAAGCAAAAGGCCAATGATAGTCGGCTCAACTAGTACGATCAAACTGTGTTAACTAAAAGATTTTAGTTCGATTATGGTAATCTCTCATTAGTAGGTTATTTGTAAGTACCATGGTAAGTTTTCGTCAAATTTTGTAATATGTCCTGACTTTAAAATGGAACCTCCCGTTCTCCTAAACTTTTTGTGCATAGATAATAATGCAAGCAAAATGGCTTAGGGGAATTCGACCCAAGGATCAAGCAGTTTCCAAATGCACTTGGTGCCACTTGAGTTACAGCTCAATACTTTTCTTAGACTTGGACATGCACCTAATTGTCTTCATGTGTTGTGGATTCAAAAGAGGCCAGATGATGGTTGGATGATGGTTGTTTGATCAAATGATTCAAATCCATAACGAATTCCCTACATTCAAAGATGAAAATATGCCATTAAAGAGCTATTGTGAGTTCTGATTCTTTGAACCGCCTTGGTGCATATCGAAGTTGGAACAAATATCAAGTTTTTATTTTCATATCTTTTAAATATGAGACTAATCTTGTTCGGACTCGGGAATTTGATGGTTATGAGTCTTCTTAATAATAGCAACTCTAAGAATTGAACATTTGCCCCGACACCTTTAAGATTGAAGCTACATACCATTTTAACCAATTGATTGTTGGTGTTTTTTTTTTAGTTATGGAAATTTCCACACACACACACACACCTACCCCCTCGAGGCCACCCTTTCTCTTCCACATCACACCCTTCGGTAGACACGGAATTTCATGCTCAATAGCAAATGCCTGATTGAAGCATATCTAAACAAGGTTAAAAAATGTGAGCATTACAACTAGTAAAGCAACTTCAGTAGATGTCTGACTCTTAAATAACTATTTGAAAGCTTAGTTGATTGTTCTAATCTGTCATAGCTGTATATGTAGTATCTGAAATTTTTGTTGTAATTGCATTTTTCTGTCAGCAAGAGAAAACCAAAATCAAAATGCAAATGAAATCTTGTGTTGGCTTCATGTTCATGAAAAGGGGAAGCAGGGAGGGATACTGGTGTGGTGTCTATCGTTTTTTTATCTCTTTGACATTGGCTTTCCTAGCTTGAGAGTTGAGGTGTTGTCTGCTAAAATGCTAGCAGTCAATTAAACCTTTTAACATGTTACGCTATACTTTTATGATATTCTGCTTCTCTTTTCAGACATTGTGCGAAGTGCTTCTGTAGCAAAATATGGTCCTCTTCCGTTTCTGTTGAATGAGTTTTAGTATGCTCCAATTAAGGGTGAGCTCCAGAGTTCCAGTGAGGAGCTTTAAGTTCGGTTTTCTTGTTGGGCTGTCCAAAAGAGCATGTACCAACTGTTATTAAGTTCTGCACACTCCATACTATTCTATATTCGCTCTTCATGTTCAATATTTTATCTACAGCTTGATTGATCATGTGTTCTTATCAAAGCATGCTATTACTCGTCATGGGTTTTTATATTTTAGACTTAAGGTTAAATGTGGTATGTCGACAATATGCAGCGGTATGGTCATTATGGCAAATTAGCTATTTGCTTTTATGTTGCCCATTACATTTGCTGTTATCATTAACAAATCTTATAATGGTGAACAGTGTCCAAGGAAAGGGCTTGGCGGCATAGGACAAGTCCACAGCGGTGGCCGTAGCAGGAGAGGTCGTGAATGGATCAGAGAAGGTTTCTGCAGAAGATATTGATGCTGATTTAGATAAATAACGCCATGGAACGGAAACAGGCTATGGTCATGGCTATATCCTGTGTTTGTTTAATTCACTGATAAATCAACAAGTAACCAGAGGAAGCATCATTCTGAAGTAGATGTAGCAATTTGCAACTTAATTTAGTTTTAGGAAACTTGACCCAGAAACTCAGCCAGGGTGATCTGGATGGTTTCAATGGCTGATAGGTTGGCTACTTGGTATAAAACCGTCTATTATCAGTGGACAGCTGCTTGTCTAATGTCTATAAGGAATTATGTTATAGTATTGATTTCAATTTTTTTTCTCATCTCAGTCATTTCCAGGAAGACAAACAGTGCGAATTCACAAGGGAATTGTGTCGTAACCTATCCCTACCCCCAATTTTATTTATAATTAGAGGTAGGGGCAGTAAGACCCAAGATGAGAAATTGCGCAAACAAAACTCAACTAATCTAAAAGTTTAACTCGACGTGAAAGTTGCAGTCTTGCAGATATCAAGAATTACAAGTAAATTTATTTAGAAGAGTTTCCATAGGCGTAGACTATTTCCAAAGAACAATTATAGACCTACATCAATCGCAACCTAAATCGACTGGCGTTAATGCGAATAAGAACTACGATCTGAACAAAGACTGCTGGAGAGGCTTTGCAATAGCAGAATTTCATATTTGAAATTTCAATTATCATGATTAAAAACTTCTTAATCCTTCAATTTCAAACAGATCGAACATTACACTTCAACTAGGGGCCCTAAAACAGTAAAAAGTAAAACGATAACATTTACAACCACAACTACAAAACCCTAAGCTGACAAAATAAAATCAACCACCGAATCCGTAGAGGGTCCTGCCTTGCCTCTTAAGAGCATAGACAACGTCCATGGCAGTGACGGTCTTCCTCCTAGCATGCTCAGTGTAGGTGACAGCATCGCGAATAACATTCTCAAGGAAGATCTTCAAGACACCACGGGTCTCCTCGTAGATGAGACCACTGATCCTCTTAACCCCACCTCTCCTGGCCAAACGCCGAATAGCAGGCTTGGTGATGCCCTGAATGTTATCTCGGAGCACCTTCCTGTGCCTCTTGGCTCCTCCCTTGCCCAAACCCTTCCCTCCTTTTCCACGACCCGACATCTTCGACTACTAAATGACAGAATTTTTTGGAGCTAAGCACTAACCCTTCTGATTCTACCCGATTTGAAGATTGTTGCTATATGAGATGAAATGCCACACCATGGGGAATCGGTTGGGTTGGGTTGGGTTTATATAGAGGGAACTCTTGACAGGTGGGATTTGTGTTTTTCGTCTCCCAAATGGCAAGAGCGATCTTAGCTGTTCATTATAATATTATTGACGGCTACAGATCACGATCCGGGTCATCTGGTTTGGTTATTGAATGACCGTCGATTGTATGCGATGGACGGTATCCGTTCTTAGATGCTGTAATGCTCGAATGGCTCGTTGTCTTTTAGATCACTGACGTGGCAAGGTTATGGTCCTTATGGAGATTAGGGCTGCTTATTGGCTGAGAAATAAGGGGTTGAGTTTATTGGGTTTATATATATATATCACCACCACAATCCGTAGATATAAGAATTGGGTTGTGTTGAATTTAAAGGTTGGACAAAAAAAAAGTAAAAGATTAAAATTTTAAAATCTATCAATTAAACATGTTTAAATCTTTCAAGCTCAATATAAATAATTCAATAAACATATATAAACAACATATTCTTATTAGTAATTGTAAATTATCTGAATCTATTTCTCATATTCATAAATTTTAATTATAATTCTTCACTACTTGAGACTAAATAAAAGTTTAAATCTATCAAAATCATGCATAACATATATAAATTAAAGCCTCAACTCCAAACACATATATCACATATTCAATAACACTAAAAATAGGTTCTTCTTAGCAAAACATTTATTCTCATTACAATAATAAACTATTTCTCATGTGACTTGGAAAAATAAAAGTTGATCATGAGAAAGAATTTACTCATTCCCAGCAAATATGGAAGATAATTGTAAAAAGTGAATAAAGAAAACAGATATACCATCAAAATTTTCAGCAGCATATCCATAAATAATGGACGGGAAGAATGCATCATTTACTACCTGATAGATGTATAATATGAATATAAAAAACTGATTACTTGAATAAATGAAAAACTCAAGCTTATTGAGTTTGATTCCCTAAAAGACACACACATTGGATCGTATTAAATAAGAATAATGTTTCCTTATAAGAATTAAAAAAAGTAAAAATTGATTATTGAATCATGTATGTGTAGTCAAAATTATAATACCAAGTGATGTGACTATTTAAGTAGCCGTGTGTGACCTTTAAGTATTTTATAATCCTAACCATTCATATAATTCAATCATTAAAGAATTAGTAAGTATATTAATTAATAAGAATTATAGGATGTTTGTACTTAATTGATCAACTTTTTAGAAAGTGAAAATAAAACAAATTCGAACCATGGTTTTAGAATCATGGTGAGTGGACATAGGGGAATGATTTGCTTTTGAAAATATATACAATAAAATTGAGAGAGTCTATAGTATGTCTTATATAATAATTTGTGTTTTTGTGGTACACAATACTAACCTTCCTTTTTAGTTTTGTAAAAAAAATAATAATCTCAATACCTTGTTTTATCCGCTTGAGAGCTCCTTTTGTTTCTATGACTTAAGGATAAAGTATTGCCAGTTGTGGATGATGTTATTATCAAAATTTAACTTTCCATGATTTTCCAAAACATCATGCCTACAAGTTGAAGTTTGAGCCTATACATTTGCATTTTTTGAAGACTTCTTCAAGAGCATAATAGGAAAACATTTAACTCTCTTTGGAGAATGAAACCTCTTCATTTATGGTTTGTTTGGATTATGAGAGAAATAAAGTGAAAAGAAATAGAGTAGAAAGAAATAGGGAGAAGAGAAATAGAGTAGAAAATGAGTAAATTTTTAAGTTGTTTGGATTAAGAGAATTAGGAGAGAAATAAGAAAGAAGTAAAATTAAATTTTGTTGTAAATACATATTTGCCCCTATTTATTTATTTATAAAACAACAAAAAAAAGGTATATTAGTAAAATTTTCACCTCTACCCATTTCTTCTCTATTTCTTCTCATTTTATGAGAGAAATGAAAAAGGTGTGAGATCTACTATTTTTTTTTTCTTTCTTCTCTATTTCTCCTCTAACCAAACAAGAGAGTTTTCTTATTTCTCTTCTATTTCTCTCTTCTCCAATTCTCTCTTCTCAATTTATCTCATAACAAACAAAGGCTTAATTTGGCTGCTTCCAGAATAAATTACTGAACCTTTGCTCGGACAAAAAATTTCAATTGCTCGATCATTTTTTTGGTACATTTCTCGATCATTTTTATATCTATTATTTGCATGTTTTGTTCGTCACTTTAATATGTACCTGGAAGGAATGTTGAATTTCTAAAAATTGAAGCATAGATATAGCATGCCTATAAAAATAGCCATTATGCTCAAAAGACCGGCACAAGCAAGAAGTATTGATAACATACCTTGAAAGTTATGCTTAATTGATCTTCACTTTCTTGCTTAGTATGACAAACACTGACACCCTAAACCTCAACTCGTAACTTTTTGAATAGCTCATGAGTGTAAACTAGTGACATTTGTTTTTCAAAGGCAAGGGAGATTAGATATTCAAGACAGGATAAACAAGTAGGAGATAAAGTTTCACCGAACGGGCAATTTCAGGCCTCTAGTCGGAACAATAGGGTCAAGGCCTCCCCATTTACAGTCAATTGAAGAGGTAAACCAGTCACACAAGTTATAACAAGGTTAATCCAGAAACTCCACTCGATAGAGTAATAGGCGTTCTACTGGTCAAGCTTAATAATCGTGCTCCGGAGACTTCCCGCTGTTGAACTTTTATATCTATTGAATGAAAAACCTACCTAGGAATGGTATTAGCCAATGACAAGAAAATCGGACTCGACCGGTCGGTGAAACTGGTTGAACTTGGAACCGGCCTTCCTTCTTATGCGCGTGATGATAAAAAATTGTTCTAGCTAAGAATTGATGAATCCGTCTGTCCGGATCGATCCAATTAGGTTCAACTGTTCAAAAAAAAAATTATAAAATTTTTGTTAATTCAAATAATGTCATTTTGATCTGAAAATTAAATGCAAATCAATCTAAAAAGAACTATATATAAAATACTTAAGCTTGGATTGTACAGAATCTTAAAAACTAAATGTATAATTAATTATATATTTCTTTAAACTGAAATTGAATTTTTCTTTTAACAAAAATAGACTATAATACTATTACTGCTTTAGACTCTCAAAAAATATAAATTATTTTTTTATCATTTATATTATTTTTTATAATATTTTATTTGTTTAATTAGTATATAATATATATATTTATATAAATAAATATATTTAAATTATTTTATTATACTCCAATTCAACTATAATTTAATCACAATTAAATTATTAAACCTTAAATTAATTTCCTAATCAATTTAATGATGATACGATTTTCAGAATCTTAATATTAGCATTTTCAACAGCATTGCTACTAAGAATAATGCATCTTGGAGGGAAGAGACTAAGCTAGGAAGAAGGGGATCTTTTAAGGCCCATCAACAAGGATTTTGGTAAGGAATTTCTAGATTACTTGCATAGACTTGTGGGTTGGAAACTGTCCAGACATTCCCATTGAGGAGTTTAGAAAAAGTAATGGATGAATAATATTTTATTTTTAAATTAAAATAATTATAAAATATTTATAAAAATGAGTAAGAAATAATTAGAAGATTAAATAATAAATTTTCATTTTTTTCTCATTTTAAAATCTTTTCATATAAGATGAGTATTTACTTAATTTTTTTATTAAAAAAATCATCAATTTTTTATTTTTGGAAGCCAGGTTCAGGCCATCAGGGTGAGAAACATCAAGGCTAGAAGAATCTCCAAGTTAAAGGAGACCTTAATCAAGTGGATACTATTCTCTGCACCATACTCAATGCTAAAAAAATATTGTATACCGTCAATGCAAAAACTAATTGTACATCCATAAAAATAAAATAAAATTAACGTGTCTCGCACCATAATTTATCCAGCCTTTTATATCCACAATATCATAAAAAAGGTGGCAAAAATAACAAACTCATGAAATACGGAGACTTTCATTTACCTCTACCAACCCTCCCCCCCCCCAAAAAAAAAAAAATAGAACCACTAAATATCAGAAAAACCACTGTGAAACGCAGAATTCCCCAAAACTACTACTTATGCCGCTCTGCAGTGTTGGATAAATATAATACAAGTGTGCGTAAATATTCTTGTTAATCATTACCTATTAACATCATATATTATATAATATAAAAGAAAAAAGCATATCAGCTCCCTTACAAAGAAGGCACGAAAGCGAGCATATCCAAGCATCCACACACACCTCAGAAACCTCCAAATGGTGAATGACGTAGAAAAATACAACCTAAAATATGTCCGGGAGAAATTTCCCAGAAATGGAGCTACTTTCTTGAGCCCTCTGCAGATGAACCTTCAATGCGTAGTTGTTCAGCTGCATCAAGAAAAAACCATTAAAAGGCCACACAGTTCGCTTGCCAAGGAGCCTAGTATTCTATTATTCTACAAAATTCCATCAGATTAGAGGAATGGCTTGGAGCAAACGTATCTATGATCTGTTTGGAGAACAAAATGGGAAGGAACAAGAATCAAGTTAATCAACTAATTTTCTTATTAGTTTAAGGGGCAGAAGTAAACAGAGGCTTGTTAAAGTTTCAAAAGAAGAGTAACACTACTTGCATGACTATTCTAATCACAACTGCTGACAGCGGCACTTATGGCTCCATGTGCATGTGGGTTTAATTGCCCCACTTGTGCACAATTGTGTTTTCAGCAGTTATGCAAGTAGTACGTTTCAAAAGAAAGCACGTTCCATTTGTATTTGTATTTTACCTTCTCGAGCTAAGTGAATGAGGACAGGCTAGGATCAACTAAAACTATAACCAGGTAAAGAAATCACCTCTAAGCTTCGTACTTTTTCTTGGTACTGGTTTAGGACATTCTTCAACTGCTGCACTCCCTTTGTCTTCTCCTCTTGCTCTAAATTGCGTTCGTGTTGGATGGCAACTGCTCTTTTCAAAATTTGGTTGTCATTTAACAAGCTCTGCAAATGTTCCTTCAGAGAAGCATGCATCAGCTGCTCCATGGACACAAAAGCAATGAGGGTGATTATGAAGAAAACCAATACTCTCCACCTAAGGGTAGAAGGGGAGGGGGTGTAACTTTCCAATTTGGTATTCCCATGGATAGAAAATTAGAAATGAAATGCATAAGTAGATGCTAGACTACCTCCTCTGACACTCTTGCTTGCGCATTTATACATTGTTCAAAAGCCTCTAAAAGTCTGGCTGCACGTCCCCTGGCATCATCAAGGTCTGTTGCATTCATCATCTCATTCACAAATAAATCTACCCACTTCATCCCATCTGTCGAAAGTCCACAACTAGCTGTTGAATTGACACACTTTTTCTCTTCAATTGTCTCCTCCAACATTCGACTACCTGGTGAATTTGAACAAAGCAAAGCAACCTGAGCCCAGGGCATAAACATATTTAAATGAAAAATATGTAAAAGCTAAGTAAACAAGCAGTCAAAAAGATAAACATCCTGCATGCCTTACATGTAGCTTGATTTTGATCAACATTGGCATCGCAATTTCCACTCACAGCAGAATCGGTGTTTTGTGATTTCTCTCTTCCAATTCCATGAATGTCTCCAGAGGAAAGTGCATCCAAGCACTCCATGGCATCTTCAATCTTACAATCGTTATTTCTAAAGACTCTTTCCACAACCTAATATGAGCAAAAGTTAATACGATATTTATCCCCAAAGGTTCCAATTAGACAATCACCCTCCTTCAAAAATGCCATTGGTAAAGTATGTAATTCAGTCCTTTTTCTTCTCCCCCTCATTGCTACGCAGTTACATACAAAATAAGCAAAATTGCGCAAACAATAAACAAATCCTGTCTTAAAACAATGCACACATGACACACCGATCAAATGAACTTATGGACGATGATTATACAAATTTGTAGCAGCTTAAGTTTGACTTAAAGTTATAGAATCTTTGAAAAATATAAAGCTGCATCTGTAATTGAACTAAACTACTAATATGAAAAAACAGAGCCACTGACGCACCTCAGGGTCCAAAGCAGGGAACATTTGAAGCAATACTGAAACAGAGTTGTCAGAGCCAAATCCGGGTTCAGATCGGTTTGGAGAACCGTAACTGGATCTTCTGGATTTCTTAGCGGAAGAGTACTGCGGCGAAGAAGAAGATCCAAAGATCTCTTCATAGCCTACCCTCTTCCCGCAAACTCCCGCAGACATGGCCACCTTAACCCTATCACTCTACACACAACAAAACCCCAGCACTGTTATTCTATATCTGCACCAAAAAATAAATCAAACAAGATTATGGGTCTTTGTCTGAAACTCTGGATGAAAAGTGATAACAGAGGCCATCAGACCCACAAGTTCTCTAATTTTGTTACTTCAAGGCTCTGTTTTGTTCTGTCTCATTTTTGGTTTGGGATGGATGGAATTACTATTTGTTGGGTGAGTAGTTGATTATATATTACCAAAAACTAGGGTTTCATGGAGGCTGTGAACGGTGGTGGTGGGGTTGAGTTTGATGGGACTCGCAGATTACACAATCTTGAGGCCTTTTATAGATCGCCTTTTTCAAAGTTTACAGTTACGGTAGATGCAAGAAAAGTACTATTGGTATTGGGAGAGACAACAGCCAGTTTGGATGTTGGAACTTCTTCATTTTCCCGAGTTTGTTTTTTGTTTTTTTTGCCTCGTTGTATCGGGCCATCAGCGGTTGGATCAACTCGTTCTCGTTGCTTCTTGGGCTACTACAGAGTTTTTTTCTTTTGTCCTATAAATTAATAAATATAGCCATTATATAAGAAAGTAAGAAACTATGTTATAATCACCTTTTGAATTCTTTTAACTCTGTTATTCTTTGACTGTCTTAACTCTGTATTTTAAAACCGTACAATAAAACTAAACTTCTCACCAATATAACGTGGGATAAATGGTAAATATTTGAGTTCTTTGGATATGTAGTAAGAAGTTTAATTCTTGATATATATGTATAGAAAAATATTTGTTGAGAGAGGTCAATTCTTTAAATAAATCTCAGTACCTTGAAAAATTAGTCCCTGAAATTATTCATGGAGATACCCTAAGAAACAAAAAAAACCTAAACTTTTCAAAGACAAATGAAATGAGTTGCTATGATACTCTCATCATGTTGGTATTTAAAATGAATTGTCAATTATTTATTAATTATTAATTTTATAATAAATATTTAAAAGTCTATTAAATATAAAAAATAATTAATAAATACTTGACAACTCACTTAATTATCAATACCTTAAAAAAATATACATACTGAATTAATCCCCCGAATTAATATGGCTAAACTATATAACCTATTAGATGTAACCTCGCAATAGAATGCCTAAGAACACCTGTGACAGTAAATGAACCTTGTTTCAGACTGATTCAGAACAACGTCTTTTTGTCTGCCGGAACGGTGCGGTAGATGCAAAAGGGACTCAAATGCTTAAGTCATGGGTAAAATGTTTTTGGTTGAATGATCATACTTAGGGGGAGAACACCCCATATCTAGTTTTGCCAATGGTGGATGGGGTATTTATGACCTGTCCCAACTAGAAAATTGAATCATGACTCGAAGTGTTTAGTTAGATTCAAATATTTTTTTTAGATTTAATGTATTTTTCAAACTAAATTCAAGTCACTTTTTAAGTCACGTTAATATGATTGGATATTAAATAAATTATTATTATTTTAATATTTTTATTATGTATTATTGTGATATTTTTTTAAAATTTATACTTTTATCAAATATTATGACTGTTCATAATTTTAACTATTATATCTTTCACTTATTACATAATTATCAATTAAATTAGATCTTTATATAAATAAAAAATAATAAATACAAGTAAATTTATACAAATAAAAATAATAATCAAAACATTATATAAAAAAAATATGTATCTTAATTGAGTTGACTCGAACTTCAATATAACTAAATTTAAGTCATAAAAATTGATCAAATCAAAATTTTAAGCTAAGACTAAGTTCATGTTCAAGGCCAATGCTGAACACCCCGGTGGAGTTCAAACTAAATTATGATTGTCCTGACGTGATCTATTTTGAGTTCTTCGGCATGACTATCTTCTCAAGAGTCATTTAGCGGGGTGTTAGGAGGAGACTGAGTCAAAAAGTGGAGATACTCAACCTGGGCCGTAAGGAACCCGAGCTGGGCGGAGTCTGGGATCTGGGCCCAAAACATCCATTCCGTGTAAACCCAATCCTTTCCTTTTGTTTGGGGGTGTTATTGCATAAGTACTATGAGTAGAAAAATTATTCGTTATAATGACTACACCAAAAAAAAAAAAAAACCCTCGATATTATACTTTTACATTAAATTAATAAAATTACTTTTATGAAACACAAGTTGCAAAGGTAGTCAAAGTTTGCATCTA
Source organism: Styphnolobium japonicum (assembly GCA_023212625.1). NCBI lineage: Eukaryota > Viridiplantae > Streptophyta > Magnoliopsida > Fabales > Fabaceae > Styphnolobium > Styphnolobium japonicum. The sequence continues at coordinate 13,022,971 of JALBWW010000002.1, forward strand.
TAAACCCGAACGAATCCCATAACTTCCATTTTTTTTTGTAAAAATAATTTGTAATAGTTCACCAACAAAATTGACATAGTAGCATATCCGTATCTTTAATCTAATTGTATCACATTTGAAAAAGATTATTTATTTTAAATATTTTTTTAATTAAATTTTATTTTCTCTAAAATTTATTTTATTTATTTAAAATGTGTAAAATATTAAGATTATTATTTTATTAACTATAAATAACTTTTTTTAGAAAAAAATTTATTTTAAGCTTTTGATTATTTGATTTCAGATTATTTCAAAAGCTTTAAGAGAAAAATATTCATTTGTCTTCGGCTAAATAACTTTTTCAATCATTCCATATATCATTTGGTAATTTAATATATGAAAGTGATTTTTTTATACAATCCAAACAAAAATCTTTATCTTAAAATTGATTATGAATTAACACATTCAAGCATAAATTAATTTTTTCATAATTATTTTTCTTAAAAATCAATTATACATATAATCAATTTTTAACATAATATTTTTTTTCACAGCTAATCCAAACGCACACTTCTTCATTATTAATTTTGGATATCTTAGGATTGTCAAAACAAGTCAAATTTATCAATTCAGCCCGTTTACTTGCATAAATTATGCGAGTTGGAGTTTAAAATTAGTGACCCGTAAAAATGAGGATAATTTTGGATTGACTCATTTAATCCGCAAGTTAAATGAGTTAACTTGTAGGGCAGCCCGTAATATCTTCTTTATTTTTAAGTTTTAATTTGTTTGTATTAAAAAAAGTAATTTAAAATTTTAAAAATTAATTAAACAATATCTTCTTTAGTAAAAGCATAAAATGCACATACTGTAGGCTAGCAATGACACAACTGACATCCCATACACAAACACATTTATCAAACTCTATAAGTTTATATTATTTATTTATTTAAATTCTCTCTTGATCCTTTAAATAAAATAAAAGTATTTAATACTATATCTATGTAATATAATATTTAATTTAAATTTATTAAATTTAAATTTATTAAATTTAAATTTATTTTAAAATTTACAAATAAAAAAAATTACAAGTTCACCCACTTAAACTCACAAGTTAACATAAAACGAGTCAAATTAACTGATTTATAATTCATTTGAACACAAACAATTTTAACCCGTTATATTTAACATTCGGCCCGTTTAACAGCCCACGATTGGCGATACCTAACAAAAAAAGGTACAATATTTCTTACACGCGGTTCCCTTGCACTTATTGGCATTGAGATGGGCAAAATGGTCAATCGAATGAACGCTATTCAGTTCGTTATTTGTGTTGGAGCTTTGCAGGGGAAGTAGTGAAGTACAGAGCGAGACCGAGGAAGCACGACAACACTCGCCCGTGGGAAAGGAGACAAAGGGGGGACACCGACTGCGTCAAACGGTAAGCTCAGCTCATTCTCAATTTCGTTTCTTATTCCATTTTTTCAGCATTTGGTTTCCGATTCCTTCGTTGATTCTTAAGGATCAGATCCTTCCCCAATTCCCTCTTCGAATTTTATTTTATTTTTTTTAATTTCAGTTTCTTCAACATCGAAATTTCCGATGCCAACACTGATTATGGGTTTTCGTAGATGCTGCAGTTCTTTGCTTGATATGCTTCCTTATCAATTTTCAGATCGGGGTTTTTACTTCTGTCCCGTGCTTGATTTTAAAAAAGAAAAATCACAACTTCACAAGTATAGTTCTGTAGCCAAATTTATTTATTTTTAAAAAAAATTCTTATTTTTCTGGTATTGGAATGGAAATGAAATCGAAGCATCCGAATACTTTTGTGAAGGATCTATTTTCAATCATAAAGATTAAAGATTGGATAGGGAACAAGAACATTGGAAATATAATGAGAAAATAAACGTTAGTTGCTCGAGTAACCACAAATACGAAGTCTATATATCCGTTTGTGGCATCTCCATATATGTGCGGGTGATACTATACTGCCGTCATGCAAGACTCAAAAGTTTGGAGGGACTAGGATAAATTTTAGATGTGATATTCTTGTTATAGATTGAGCTGTTCCGTAAATGGAATTTGTCTTGACATAGATGTGATTATGTGAATGTGGTGTTTCTGCTATACTATTCATGAGCATTACAGGTGTACATGCACTTTAATTCTTAACTCTTGTTTTGTGTGTGTCTGTTCCAAACACCGTGTTTTGCAATTAAGGAACCTTGATTATAATATAGTGTGATTGTGTGAGGTTAGAGGATTCTAATAGGTGAGTGCTGCTCAATTTCATGGCTATATTGGTACGGATGATGAAATGATTTTTTCTATGAAAGCTTAGTTATGCCTAGTTTAGTTTGTGTTTCAAGCCCTTTATCATTAATTTGACATCCTTGGGTTTCAATCAAATATTGTTCAGGTGCAAAGTGATATTTAACAAATTCTTCCTATTTGCTTATGCTCAGTAGAATATATAATTTGAGTCTTAGTTTTATATTTTTTTATAGAGACCAACAGTTCAAACTAATGGCTGTTGCTTCAAGTAAGCAGTCTGACAAGAATAAGAAATCCATTTGTGATATCCCAAACCAGGGTACTGACATATATTAATATTGTTGACTGTGATGTTACAGATGATTGATGATCAAGATCTGGGATTTTTTGCCAATTTTCTTGGCATCTTCATCTTTGTACTGGTGATAGCATACCACTATGTCATGGCTGACCCAAAGTTTGAAGGAAACTAGGAACACTTTGGAGATGTAATTTTAATGTTGTAGACTGAGCTGTTTCACACTGGAAATTAAGTTGATATAGTTAAGAACTTCAGTTTGGGAATGTGAATGTTAGCTTACTGCTAAAACTTTCATAAACATCAAAGGTGCATTCACACTTTTAATGAAAATGTAAGGTTAGAGGATTTTGCTAGATGATGTGCTACTATATTTGGTTCAGTCATGACATGAGCAATATAGTATTGTATCCTTTTTATTTGGAGTTTTCAAAGTAAACTTTTCCCCCTAATTTACTTTTAACAATATATCCCAATTCCATCACCTATTTGAACCTTTAGGAGCATGATGTTATGTGACTCTGGATTATGTTAACATTGATGTAAAAATGAGATAAAAATAATTCGGTCCTTTTACATTGCATGCATGGCATATGTGAGTTTAGTCTAAGATGGCACTTACTAATGTTTGCCGTGTATGCTACCCAATGTACCTTGAATAATTAGGTAATTTCTTAATTTCTTCAATAGTTGGTTGATGCTACATCAAGTATTCGATTTTTTGTTGGGTGCTATAAACATCAGTTACAGGAGTTGGATCATTTTTTTTCCAATTGGATGCTTTTATATAAGATACCATGTACATGTTATTGGTTAATTCGTAGGGCTAAGTCACTTCCAAGTCATGGTGCTAGATTTACTCTGAACGCAGAGCGCTGATCTTACAATAAATTTCTTTCAAGTTTGCTTGACTTGAGGGATTCTCCCATATAAGTAGTTCTCTTACTTCACTCTCAATCTTTATTGTTTCTCTCATCAAGCTACTGATGCAGAATCCCAAGCAACTGTAATGAAAAAGCATTTGGCCTTTCAGCATCTCCTCATCTTTGTTAGTATGAGTTTTGGTAGCCATCTCCTCCAGATGTTGGAGGAAAGAGCCTGTAATGCTATCGACCTCTTCATTTCCACTCAAGATCCTAAATGCGTCTGCATTGGGATATTCCCCCGACTCGACATCGCAAGGAAGATTTCTATTCTTCAACTCATATTTTAGTTCCTTAAGCGACTTCATCCTGGTTATCTCTTCAAGGCATTTCAGTGTGGGGCCAACTTGGGTCTTGAAAAGCTCTATATTCTCGTTCACCCGATCTTGGAGGTCCACCCCAAATTCTCCATCTTTCTGTGACAATCGCGTGACATGTTCCATTGAGTATGCCACAAAAAGTAAGAGATCTGCCATCCTCGATAGAGATTCCAGCATCTTACTGTAGCAGGCACCATGAAATGGCAGGAACCAGAAATTCGGCTCCAACTCAGCTTCTGCTGTAAACTCTTCTAATTGACACACAAGAGATTTCAGCTTCTTCTGTCCTTCTCTCAATGCTTGAGAACTTGGAGATTGCATCTCTTCTTTGCTAGGAACAATACTGGCGATCCCGCCAATGCAATCTTGAAGTGTTCTCAAGCTTTGAGAAAGTTCAGATTTTGCTAGAGTTGCCGCTCTTGAGGGACTTGAGAGAATCTCTACGATGATCAAGCAAATAAGTCCTATTGTGGCCTCGGTGATTCTAGCAACTCCAAACTGACTTGGAGAGCCATAATGCTTCCTACCAAGGATTAATAACGCCCCTATAACTGCTGAAATCCCACCAGCTTGTCCATACATTCTACTATGCCTTAGAAAAGAAGAGAAAACGACCCACGGTAAAAGAGTTAAGAACCTTAAATCCACAAATCTTTGGAAAATGAAGCAACAAAGGATCCCGTAGATTGACCCCATTGCTGTTCCTTGTCCTCGCGCATTTGCAACTGAGAATGTTGGTTGTCGTCCAGTCACGAAACTGATGGCGATTGTGAGTCCTGACCAATATCCATCTTCTTTGTTATATATCAAACCAAATAACACAGCAAGGCCTAATGAAAGCGAGCACTTGAATGCAAAAACCAAGTTGTGGCTGCTGGGCATCAAGTTCATAACAACCTCTCTGATCTTTCTGCAGCTCCATTGGGCATCATCACTTTTCTGAGTTTTTTCTACCATGTGGTCAGTTTTCTTTGCAATGGGCGAGTCATCTAGGAGAAGTTGCACACAGTATAAAAAGAATGAGGTTGGGAGATCCTTATAGGTTATGGAAAGGTTTTTGCTCAACATTTCTTTCTTGCTCTTTGGAGTTGTCGTTGCTTCAAAAGGAGCAAAGCATGTAGCTTGCTGATCTAATTTTTGTCTGAATTGTCCTCTGCAATTGAGCAAGACACCTCTGAGCTCCTCATCAATGACACCAACAGGAAAAGAAGTGCAACTTGATAGAGCAATGTCCATCCCTCTTATTGGTATCTCCAAGTCTTGCAGTTTTTCTATGCAGTTGGGATTGAAGATTCTCATTTGAGGCCTTTCCCAATGTATGCCATCCTGTTTGGTGAAAAAACCAAGACCAAAATATTTAGCTCATCTGCAACTGCTAGAAAATCAATTGCCTGAAGACGTAGGTTCAGTGTTGAATGCCTTACTTTAGGTTTATGTTAGCTTACCAAGTTACTTCTGATACTCTGGAGAAGCTTGGCTCCTACTGTGGAGAGGGACTTGGCTTGAGTGAAGAAATCAACAGCAGTTGAGTTGTCTGAAGCAGAGATAGCCTCTATATTGCGATTAAACCTCTCAGAAGTATTCTCAGTGTATAATCCGCAGAACTTCCTTGCCTGAAAGCAAGATAAAGTGCAAAGTTTTTATTTTTTTATTTTTTGTCCTTTTGGATGAATGAAACCAACAATTATAACAGTTTGCACTTATACAACAAAGCAGGGCATCTGCAGGGAGCTTCCGATAGCTCTAATAGAAATATGCTATGTGGAGCTCTTAGCATCTTGTCTGTGGACTGGGGTACAGGACAAAGGACTCTCTCTAATCGTTAGGGATTGGAGGAATAGGATATAATTAATCGGGCAGCATAGGAAGGCAATAATACAAGAATAAATAGATTATGGTGGGTGTCCATTTTTAATTTGCTAGTAAACTTTATATTCTGAATCAGTTCCTTTTGTTCCCATTATATCCTAACATACTGCATAGTTCTCATCCTTTCATTTTGCTCCTCCGTATTCTATGCTAAATGCTCTAAGCATTATGCCCAGGGACGCAATCACTTGGAGGCAAGTTGACTTTGGTGTTCCTACAGTCTTTTGATAACTAGCTTTCAGAAATTAGTTCCAAAATTTGTTGCAAGATAATGTTTGATGTCAGGTTAAAAAAAAAAATTATGTAAACTGCTAATGATTTCTGAAAAGAATCATAACTTTTCTCAGTAATGTTAAATTTGGTACCAAAACATTGTAATATTTGCAAAGTGTCAAAGATATTTGAAAAAACAAAGGGGGAAAAACACAGAGACGGTTATATAAAGGATTTAATTTTAATCCACTGTTAGGGTAAAATTTCTTTACACTGTTATCTAATCATGTATTGACACATCATTAAAAGTGTTAGACTTTTGAAATAGTTGTTATAATAGTTAAACTCTTTTAATGAGTTGGCAATACATGATTGGGTGACAATGTAAAGAAACTTTAGTGGATCAAAATTAAACTCTTATCTAAAACAAGCATTGACTTCTTTCTTATTCGTTCAGCTTTTTTATATTGTTCCTCAACATGCCAAATGCTGGGTATGCTCAGCCAAATTCCCCTTTCTCTCTCAAACACATATGTGCAAACATGCACACGGAGACAAGATTGCTCCCATCTTGTAAAAAAAATTCTCTAAGAATTTACCTAAAATAATTTTTCTGATATGTCTGATAATTATATATAATTATCAAAAATTACATTAAGAAATAGTTTGCTGACAATTTCCGAATATAATTATAATTTGCTTGTGATAGTAACATATTAAGATTTTTCTTACTCGTATATAAAATTAATACTAAAATACTGTAATGTGAAGGTGTCAAAGGAATGCAAAAACAAAGTATAGATGCTTCCAAGCGATCATGAAAAGCAAATTAACATAAATTGGCATTTTTTTTTCATCCGCTCATTTGTTCCTCATGATGCTAAATGGACAGAATGAACCAAATGTCTCTCTCTTTATGCACATGGACACACACTTGGAGACAAATTTGCTTACAATTTTGTCGAAAAATGCTTTGAGAACTTACTTTAAAAAGTTATTGTAAGATAATATTTGATTTTATACATCAAATACTTATATATATATATATATATATATATATATAAAAGTTTGATGTTTGCTAGCTAAGATTATTTGAAAACTGGAACAACGCCTGAAAAAAATTACAATTTGGTTGTAATATTAACATTTTCCTCATGAGTATCAAATTTGCTACTGACACGTTAACAGAATTTGGAAGTGTCAAAGATTTATCAAAAAGAAAGAGAGAAGTGGTTAACATGGACTAGTTTATAAAATCACTATATAAAAAAAAAAGCTATAATATTTTTGTAAGAAGAATAATTAATTAGTATGATGATCAATTATTTGTTATGGCTATACTACTTCTGCTTCTCTAACGAATATATTGTTCATTGTGAAATATGAATGGAATATTCGTATTTGAACTTTTCTGATAACACCCTTGATTATTCCTTTTTTGCAATGGTTGTAATCAATCATGCTCTGTGCATTGAACACCAAAGGGATAACCAAGTATGGCGATCAGATACATGTAACTTAACAGTTCATAACATTTTTCAAGTTCTAGCTAGATTCAAATTCTATCTACGAGTGTCAGCATGATTTGTAGATAAAACAAATTTACCTCATAGTAGGCGAGCCGAGGATATGGGAACAACATGGCGAGGACAGAAGCCAGAGCTCCAAGGGCTGTAGAGGATGCCGCATGAATTGGGTGCATGGCCACTCCTGCTTGTGCACCATGTATCACTGTGCTCACGTAAACAATCACTAGCTGTCCAAATGCAATCCGCTTAGTCATCAAGTGGGTTGATGCCGGCAGCGCAACCACAAAGGCACTGACTGCCACCGCCAGCGCCGCCACGTGGTTGGTGAAGTGGGCAGGACCTATCACCTGCAGGCTAAGTAGGGAGAGGATCATAACCTGGAGGGTTGCACAAAGGACGTGCCAGCAACCTCTTAGGGTGTCACCAAGTGTTGCATCTGACACTATGAGGATTGTTGTCACATAAGAGAAAGCTGGGAACTCGAGGTAGCGACGGAGAGGTGCAGGGCCATAGAGGGCGGTGCAACCTACTATGGTGCATGCCAAAGTAGTTCGTAGAGCAGAGCCTAGACGAGCTCGCCACACCTCTGCCCTTGTGTTAGCAATAGTGGTTGTTTTTGACATGTTGAGAGAGGTAATTTGAAGCACAAGAAAGAGTGACTTGGGAGTAATTTGAGGAGTGAGGGCCTTGTATGGAATTGCAAGCCAGAGGGTGAGGGTGTGGTTGATAAGAGGCCTAAGAGAGGAACATTTGGGTTTCCTAATAAATGGCAGGCCTCTGCTAAGAGGATGTGAAATAGACTACGACAGCTGCATTGAAACTGAACAACAGTCCAAAGGTTGCTGCTATAGGACCGCAATACTTTTACCTGCCACTTCAGAAAGAAAGATCATGGGTTAACATTTTTTTGGCGTAGTTGGTTGGATATTCAGTAGAATAAAGTTATTAGTGGGAAATAAGCAGTAATTATGCCAAAAGGTGTAAAAAAAAGCATAAAAAAAAAGAGAGCGCATTAGTTCAAATTAGTGGGATACCCGGGAAGAACGATTGGTTGTCTTTCTGCATCAGCAGCAAAATCATCCAAAATATTTTTCTTATTATTTTGGAATAATCATTTTTTTAATTAAAATTTATTTTATTTTATTTATTTAAAGTGTGTAAAATTGATTATAAGTTAAGATTATTTTTTCATTAACTAAAAACAGTTTTTTTAGAAAAGTTTTTATTTTAAGATTTACTTATTTGATTTTAGATTATTTTAAAAGTTTTAGAAGAAAAATACCTATTTTCCCTTAATTAAATAAATTTTTCAATCATTTTACATATCTTTTAGTAATTTAATACATAAAAATAATTTTTTTATACAATTCAAACAAAATTTTTTATCTTAAAATCAATTATGAATTAACATATCCAAACATAAATTATTTTTTTCATAATTAATATTTTTGAAAATCAATTATATACATAATTATTTTTAATATAATTTTTTTTCATAATTAATCCAAACATACACTTAATAAAACTTCGCTTTAATTTCCAAATTATTAGTCAATATATAATATGCAGACCAAGCATGCAAAGTTTACTAAGTTTTTTTTTTTTTTCTCTCAAGGCATCCTGCACCCACTACTGCGCTTCTTGTTAAAATGGCGTACGTGTGAAAAATTAGATAATCCAATTAAAGCAAAATTTATAAATTAATATTGGCCTGTAGCATTAAAATGCATTCCCCGTTGAAGTATCACATTTGAGAAACAAAAGCCAAATTGAATAGTAGTATACACCTGCTATTTTACTTTTTGTTAGGTTGCTTTCATCTCATTGAAACCTGTCTTATAATAATAAGACTCATATCATTCTTATAAAAATGGGATCGGATAGGTCAAACTTATCGATAAAACGGTGAAACAATGAACTAGTCATTTGCCTAGTTCGAGTTAATTATTAGATTAATTATACATATAAATTAGTAAAACTTAATTGATTTAGCCAATTTTTATTAAACTGGTCGGATCATGCAATTGTTTTATTGGGAAAAATATCCTAAAAAGAGATTAAATGTTGTTGTTTCAAGGTGAAAATTAAATAAAAATTGTAAACTTCTGAAAATCATAATTGTAAACTTGTTTATTCGATTTAGATATATTATATATCAATTTCACATAACTTTTTAAAATATATGCGATGCAAACAACTATAGGCTTTTTGGGCAAATCATTTTATTTTTAAAAAAAAAAACCTTTTTTTTGTGAGTTATAAGAATTTTTATGAAAAAAAAAGTTTTTTCTTATGAAATAATAGTTAAACTCTTTTTTTTTTCTTTAAGGTTTTTATTTCTCTCAAAATTTAGGTACTTTAGTTGTTTACAATAATAAATATCATTATGTATATTTATGTATATTTTTTTATCAAATATTTATATACTTATTTAATGCGATTTAACTAATGACTTACTGTTTAAACTCATTAACCCAATGTATTGGCCAAGTCAACTATGCTCCATATCTTTTACATAGCCCTTCCCTAACATGAGAATACCCCCCTCCAAAAAAACAGAAAGAAAAGAAAAGAAAAGACCTTGCCCCGCATCCCCAACCTACGTGATATTTTGTTTGTAAATTATCAGTAGTTACATAGTTGACCACATAATGGGGCAACAATTGAATGTGGGTGGAATCAGTCCGAACTCCCTTTTTGTACAAATTGTAAACTTGCCCTATGTGTAGAATAGAAACTGGAAACAAATGGGTGAACCACAGACAACAAATTGCTGACCATAAGTTTTTTATGTAGGCCTAACAATTATGCAGACACTCAGCAACTAGCTTGACTTTCAAGACCCATCGCATCTTTATTTAATCTTAGATAGAACTGCATGCCATGTTCTCTTGGGTATGTCAATTATGCTACTTTGTTCCCAGTTATAATTTATTATTAGAATTCCGCAGGCAACTAAAAGCTACAAATCACATTCTGATGGAACTTTTCCATTACAAGAACTCAGTCCTCCTACTTAATAAATAACTTTCATCTGGCTCTGCTACGGGGAAAGGATGCTAATGGAGGGAATTAGAGCATGTTTGGGAAATATTTTTTTTTTTTTCTAAAACAACTTTTTATTTAAAAAAAAGTTGTTTTATTTAAAATTTATTTTATTTGTTTAAAGTGTGTAAAATTAATTATAAATTAAAATTATTTTTCTATAACTAAAAACAGTTTTTTTTAAAAAATAGCTTATATTTGAAGCTTTTAATTATGTGATTATAGATTATTTCAAAAGCTTTGATAGATAAATACTCTTTTGTCTTCAACTAAATAAAATTTTCAATCATTCCATATCTCTTTTAGTAATTTAATACATAAAAACGATTCTTTTTAATACAATCTAAACAAAATTCTTTATCTTAAAATCGATTATGAACTAACACATCCAAACATAAATTAATTTTCTCATAATCAATTTTTTTGAAAATAGATTATACATATAATCAATTTTTAACATAATATTTTTTCACAGCGAATCCAAACACACACTTAAAAATTATTACAACATAGATACTCAAATTGAGTTTATGAGATTAAGAAGCTTTTTTGAAAATGACACAACTGGATCCTTTATTAAATCTCCCTTCCTACCCCAAATTGAAAGTCCGTGAGAATACAAACCTATATATATATATATATATATATATATGCATTACCTCAAATCTTCATATGCCGTGAGAGTGAATACCCATGACCCACATTGACCCACATTTACCAGTCCCTAAATTATTAATGGTGGATGGAGCTCCCTCTAACCCAGGGTACTGGGTTCCATGGGCGGCCGTAGTGAAGCAATCTACTCAGACAGCCAAATGAATAAGTGGGTATACAGCGAGCATCAGTCTGAATCAAATGTTTTTAGTTAATTGTTTGGTGTTATTAACATAATTGTATGCCTACAAATACGTATACCTTAATTGGATTCACTCTCCATTTTTTGTATGTTTTACAATCTAGATGTTTTCTATCTACGTATCTAATATGAAAATCAAAGAAGCATTTAATTATGATATAGACCTTTTTCTTTGTCTTTATGTTAAGATTTTTGTGTGTGCGCGCGCGCGTGTTTTGGTATAATAACACTTCATAGCCTTGTTTCTTCTTTTATCTATTTGGCCGTATGACAAATGTTATTTATATGATTGCTAGGCTACAATATGAAGCGTAGGTAATAGTCCCTATCATTTCAAGGGGAAGATATATACTTAGCCACACATTAGACAAGCAATAACTCTCACAAGGCTCCCTCGTTTAATTGGTAATAAGGATATATAAAATACCATATGATTAGAAGAGCCTGATCTATTACAGGTTCATGCATGCTTCACACTTGATTCAAAAAGTTTCCTACAACACGCTCCCATTCAAGTAATGCAAACGATAATCCAACCAACTGGTTGGACGTCTAACTATATATAGAGAGGCACCGTATATATATATATCGCCAATCTGTGATGTGTATTTTTTTTTATAGTGTTCAATTTTAATTTATTGTCAGTGTAAAAAAAATTTACATTATCATTTAATCATGTACTAACACATCATTAAAGGAATTAAATTTCCTGGATAGTTATTGTAATAGTCAAACTCCTTTAATAATGTATCAGCACATGATTGGATGACAATATAAAGTTTCGACTAAACTTTACATTGACAATTGATTAAAATTAAATCCTTTTTTTAAAGTAATGGTTTTTATATATTCATAACTCTAACGTTATACAAAGCAATTTAGGTGACTCCACATATAACTTTTTTTTTTTTAGTAAACTCAAATGAAGTATGCAAAATTACAAATGTAGGAGTTTTGTGCATAAGATTCGGAAAATGCCATTCTACTTGTCTGTACTTATTGTCTTATTGATGCAGCTGCGGTTTTATTTGTTAAAATTGGTATAATGTTGTGTTTGATTTTAGGTTTAAATAAATTTTTGGTTCTTATAATTTATAATTATTTTGATTTTAGTTTCTATACTTTTTTTTTTGTAAATCAGTTCTTATACTTAAAATCGTTTGTAAAATAATCCTTATCATTAAACTCGTTATGAAGTTGTTAATTTAAGGGACCAAATTAAAAATAAGAGAAAACTATAGGGATTAAATTAAAAACTTATAGAGACCAAATTAAAAAAATAAAAAATTATAGGAATCATAAACTAATGGGGTCATAACCAGAATTAATGGTAGGGACTATTTTGCAAACAATTGTAAGTACGATGACTAATTTACAAAGAAAAAAAGTATAGAAACTAAAATCAAAATGAGTGTAAATTATAAGGATCAAAAGTTTATTTAAACCTTGATTTTATTTATCCCTGTTTATTCAAAAAGAAATAGTAAAATACGACAGAACTTGTAATTGCATTTTTTGTTGTTGGCCGTGAGACAACTACTATGCTGTATGAAATGATCAAGTTTGCCAATGTCATGAATATATATATATATATATATATATATATATATATATATAAACTTGTGGATGATAGGAAATTAGACAAATTTGATTGCCACTGTCGCATATGGGATATAAATGGCATCCTGTGTTATCACACCATTTGTGCCATGAAACATGAGCATATGGAGAGAATACCTAAAAAGTTAATTCTAAAATGATGGACAATAGTTACTAATGCTATCATATTTTTTTCTTCAAAAGATCGATGAGGATGAAGACTCTTAGAAGATTTTTTTTTTTTTTTTGTAAAATCATGAGGTGTCCCTATACTCTTTAGGTGTGGGACTAATCATTACTTTGAGTAAGATTCGAACTCCTGTATACTACAAATAAAATTTACCTACATAAAACTTAATTTGCTAATTAAGCTACACCTCATAATTGTTAAAAGATGTTCTTAATGTGATGTGATGTGTTACATATATGTTCTTCATGTAACTCGAGGTATTACCTTTAAGCAAAAAGTTTGCAAGATTTTTCACTTTTCAATAACAGAATAAAATTTATTTATGAATAACTCAGTTGGAGCGAAAATATTATTCATGCTAGAATAGGACAACTTTTGTCACTCAAATTGTCTAAATTGAAATAGTAACATATGTAAGATTAAACATCATATATGAATTTAGAACACGTTAATTACCAAGGTAGAATGTGTACCTTTGTTATCATTAGGCTTACCAATGAATCCATAAGAGGTTAAGTCTTCATTTCCTTCTATAAGTCTTAATATAGCTTTGAATGAGTAAAACTCACAATTTGTCTAGATAAGAGATGAGACCTAGCTTATATATAATATGATGTCTCAACCCTAGTCAAGTCCTCCCATCACAGACCTACAGGGTTATGCCTATACTAACAGTCATCCGTCACATTAGTCTAACAAGGTGAATGAGACTTAAATTAATTGATCACCAACTTGAAGCCTCATATGAATCAACCATCAACTTGTTTTATTAAAACATAAAATTATATCAATTAGTGATAATCCATAATAAAAAAATATTCTAACATCATATATAAGTGAATTTGATTTTGAGTTCAATTATGAAACAATATTAGAATTGAATAGGGGGAATTCCCTAATTGCCCAATTTGATAAGTGAACATTTGTATATTTGATATTGAGTTTAATTATGAAACAATATTAAAATTAAATCAAGAGGCAATTCCCTAGATAGTTGATCTATTTGAGTTGGTAACATTTGTGGATTTAATTTTAAGTTTAACTAAGATTATAGGTTCTCATTGTGAACGAGATTAAAATTAATCCGGAGGTGATGTGGTAAATCAGAACGCAAGTATACGTTATCGCAAATCAAGTAATATAATAGTAAGAAACTCAATCTTATTTAAACAACTTAATAAGAGGAAGTGTTATTAAAGATTAAAAATTAAAGTAAACAAGAAGAAGAATTTAATGATCAAATTAACCAAGCCTAGGATTGCAATTATTCCTCACACTTTACTTGATTCTCTTACTTCTATCTAAGATCAATTAATTATCTGAATTGTTAACTAGAAATCCTTAATTTATCTATAAGCCTCTTTCGATGGTCAAATAGAAATATCCTTAATTAATGATAAACTATATGTCTATGTTTATCAACTAATCAAGAATTCATTAAGTTCCGATTTCATTAATGGTTACATATGTCATATAGGTATATGTCTGTCCTATATAAACTCAAGGTTTTCGCACAAAGATCATATGTTATCTTACCTAGATCTAAAACCAAAATCTCTTTGTCAAGTTGCTTAAGGTTTATTAATTTAATTTAATTAATGGCCAATTAATTAAAAGCATTAAGAACAAGTAAGATAAACAATTCAAGATAATTAACCTACTCTTGGATATGATAAACGAATCAAATTACGTGTGAGTTCAAATTGCAATCATAGTATAGAAATTTAGCTACTCATTATATTAAAGGAAACAAAAGAACAAGTGAAAAGCATGATAGAAATGAAAGTGGTTGTTGGAATTAACAAGAACACAACGGGCTAGAGTTTCGGGATTTACTTTGAACAAATTGGAAGATCTAACCTTGAAATCAAAGTATAAATCTCACAATTTATGAAAGCTTCACCCCTAACTCTAGGAAGAACCTTAACTAGACATCAAGATGAAGAAACTTGAATAAGATGAAGATTATATTATACAAACTACAAGAGCTTTGGGATTTACTTTAGACAAATTGGAAGAATTAACCTTGAAATCAAAGTATAAATCTCACAATTTATCAAAGTTTCACCCCTAACTCAAACTACAATGAGAGAATTCAGAAATGGGATGCCCTTAAGTGTGGCAAATGCCTTCCTTTTATAGGCAAAGGCTAGAACTATTCAATTACAATTTTGTCAAATCTCTTTGCACATGGGTTAAAAATTCAGCTCCGAAGATTACCAAATTCGTCATTTCTCCCGTCATAATTTGGAAATCTTCTCTTCATGAAAGTTGTAGCACATGCAGTCGTGAAGAACATGTCAAAAATTCAGCCAGATCTAACGGTTGGATCTTGAGCTATGACCATTTTTCCGAAACTACTCAGATTATATCAATAATGACAGCCACCAACTTGTTGACTAATTTTTACCCACTTCCGGTGCTAATCTGGAAATCTTCATTTCTATGAAAGTCATAGATAATGATGTCATGAATGACATATCAAAATTTCAGCTACATCCAACGGTTAGATCTTGAGAAATCACTAAATAACCGAGTATAGGTTTGAGCAGGAATTTTCTGATTTGTCCTGAATTTGATGTAACGCAAAATTCACTGAGTTTAGGTCTTCATTTCTCTTTTGTTTGAGCTATACTGATATCAACATTCAAGTTCATGATATTTTGATTCAACAACTGCTTTGAATAGTCCTTCGGGTGTTCTGCTCAATTTGCAACAACATAACCAATATATGAGGAATTATGCAATTTTCACTTCATATATGCAATAATTTCATAAGAATAGATCAATGAGAGGTGCTAAATTATGCATATAAAATATGTTTATCAGGAGGCAATGTTAAAATTGCCCTAATTGAGATAACAACATAAGTGAAATTGATTTTGAGTTTAATTATGAAACAATATTAAAATTGAATCAAGGGAAATTCCCTAGTTGCCCTGCTTGAGTTTGTAACATTTGTTGATTTATTTTAAAGTTTGAGAATATAATTTTAATTATGAACAAGATTAAAATTGAACCAGGGGCAGTTCCCTAATTGCCCTACCTGGCTTGTCTTCTAATTGTTATGACTCTCATTTTGCCATGGACATTTAATTTGACAACAGATAACCAATTGATCATACATGGTTAAAATTTCAAAAATTGGATCACATAATTAACAATTGTTGCTTTTTTTAAGTGACGTGGATCGTAAAATTGGATAGCTTTTTTTTTTTTGACAAAGTAAAATTAGATAGCTTGATTCTACTTCATCATTAACTTCATGCATACTTTTTCGATGGCTATGTACTTTTTTCCCTTGAGAAATTCTGATTTAAATAATAACGAGGGAAAAAAGACTTAAATTTGTTTTTAATCTCTATAAAATTCACTTTTTTTATTTATTTTAGTATTTATAATTACAAAAAATTTAAAGTAGTCCCTAAACATTTTAATCTTTTTGAAACTAATCCTTATCTTACACATCCAGCTATTCCTCGACATTATCTTCATATGTGGCTGATTGGTTAGTCGTCCGTGAAAAAGGGAAGGGATTGGTTGGTCAATCGATAGTCCGTGAGAATGAAAAGGAATTGATTGGTCAATCAATCGTCTGTGAAAATGAGAAAGGGATTGATTGGTTAATCGGTCATCTATGAAAATGGAAAAGAAATTAGTTGGTCGGTTTGTCATCTGTGAAAGTAGAAAATGTATTGGTTGGTCTGTCGTAAGTGAAACATGGGAAGGGGATTGATCTGTTAGTCGTGAAAATGTGAAGGGATTAGTCGATCAGTCATAAGAGAAGATGACGTACGAAGATAACATCTAGGTTTGGATCAAAATGTAACAAAATGATTGGTTTCAAAAAAGTTAAAATTTTTAGGAACTACTTTAAAAATTTTGTAATTATAAGGACTAAAACAAAAAAAAGTGAATTTCATAGGAACTAAAAACATATTTAAACTAAAAGAAAATTATAAACATTTAAAATTTTCTCCTCCATTATTTTCTTTCCTCCTAATCAAACATAGGTTATGTGGCACAATGTCTCTTTTTAAAAACTATTTAATCTCAAGATTAAATTATAGTCAATTATAAAAAAAAAATTATTAAAAAGAAAAAAAGAGTACCTCTTGTACATGCGGTAGAACGGATTGGCCCTGAAAGATGCATGAGCATGACAATGTGTCGATTTTTTCTACAAAGATATAAGAATTCATCTAGTTGCCCATATCCATTGGGCCCGATTTTTATCTGACAAAAAATTGGTAGATTTGGGTTAGCCCTAGGCCAGCCACTGAAGAAAGACATAAGCCCCCAAACAGAAACATATATCTGGATATTTTCTGTCGCACTTCAACGAATCAGACTGCTTCATCGCCATGGAATGCCACGCATTCCAAATGACCAATCCCAGAAAGATGCATAAATTCAAATGTATCTTATAGCTTCAGGAATTCCATTAATTCCCTTCAACGAAGCCTGCAAGGAACACGTTAAGGCTTTGGTTCCAATGTCACCAACTTAACTTTTTATTAAACATCTTCATGAATAGTAAAAATCTGGGCACCAGACCACCTTTCAGCCAATCCACGTTTGTTTCCATCGCACATCACATGCTGATTTTTCTTATTAGACCCACCTCTTGGAGTTATTAAAGATGACCATTTAGTTGTTTGTTCTCAGATTGGGATGATGCATGTTTCCTTGCGTAGTTATTCTCTAATTTTTCTTTGTATACCAAAAAAACAAAAAAATAAATTATGAAGTGTAAATTAGTTTTGTTATGGAAATTTTATATGAAGCATCACACCTCGTAATATCAGTCATATGGCGTGTTTTTCTTAAGAGTTTGATTTCTATCAACTGTTACACTGTCATCTAATCATGTGTTGTCATATCATTAAAAGAGTTTGACTATCACAACAACTACGTAGAAAGTTTAACTCTTTTAATGATGTGTCAATATATAATTAGATGACAGTGTAAAGAAACTTTACACTGACGGTAGATAGAAATTAAATTCTTTTCTTAAATATTTTGCAATACATGTACATTATGAAGGTTTCTCTAACACTTTTCTTTTTTGTTAAAGGTATTGATATCGCTTTATAATTAGTAATTAATATTTGATCACATATCTAATTTATCACTAGGAGTGCATTTTGATAAAAAAAAAACTAAAATAAATTTTTCTATAAATTTTTAAGTATGTTTAGATGCAAATTAAAGAAAAAAGTAAAAGTTTAAAAAAGGTTTAGTTATCACTATTTTTTTTGAAAAATAATGATCCATAGCTTCTAAAAAAAGAAGAAGGAGAAATGATTTTTAATATAATTTTATAACTAAAATATTCTTTACTTTTATTAAAATTTATATCTCATGTCCTCTCTTTTTTTACCTTGCAAACCACGTCTTCCTCATTTTGGATGTATTACGTTTTCAATTTTGTTATAAAAATTATTTTTATTTTTTTTGTTCAAACAAACTTAAAAGTTTTAATGTTACTTAAAAATACTTATAAAATATTGCATTCAAATGTAAAATTACTTTTTCTTTAATAAAAAGCTCAACTGAATATATATATATATATATATATTCAAATGAGCACTATTTACTGAAACAAGTTTTTTGTCACCTTTTAATTTCTTATTAAAAGAACATAAGATTTAAATTCCTAATTATTAGGAATACCAATACATTCATAAAAATAAAGAGTATTAAAAGAATTTTCGTATATTATTATTTTTTTCAAAAATAAAATCCAATTTTTATTGGTTTAATTATATAATTATGATATACAATTATGTTATTATGCAAGTCAATAATTTTTATTTAAATAATAATAATGAGAAAATAGGATTTTCAACTTTGCAATAATAACTTCCCAGCTGTGAACGATATTTTTTTAGAAATATAAAAAGTAAATGATTTAATAATTTTTAAAAAATCTCATCGAACGTAATTTTCTATTTTTAAGATGAATATTTGAATGTTAATGTTCTACACTGAGGTTGTGGTAGTGCAATGATTAAGGGAGTTCTTGAAGCTCTAAAAGAGAAAGGAAAAAAAAAAGCACTTGAACGAAAATGTTTGTTTTAATTTGCTTTCGACATAAATGTGAGGTGATACAGCGTTTAAGGCAGCATTTACAAGAAATGAACAAAATTTTCTTCTCACAAATACCCTTAAGTTGTGATTAGAATTAATTAGAAATAGGATTGATTTGAATTAATTTAATTTAATTTGAAATTTTAATTTTATATTTAAAATTTATTATAAAAAATTAGATTTGAATTGATTTGAAAATAAATTCTTATGTTTGGAACTCATTAATACAAAGAAATAATTTGATTTGATATTTTTATTTTAATTTTTTATCCTTATATTATTATAAAATTAAAAAGTTAATAAGGATAAAATAGTCAATTTAAAATAATTAAATTTAAAATCAAATCAAATCATATTTGATATGATTTGTAAATTTAAACAATTAAAATTGATGGAATTTTGAAATCAAATCATTTTTTATTTTTTAACATTCTAAATATAAAATTTAATTTACAAATTAAATCAACTAAATTTTATTTTTTCACATTTTAAACACACTCCTAATGTTGGGAAGGAACTTAAACAAATAAAAAAAAACATGCAGCTTAGGTAAGATAAGAGAAAAAAGAGTGTTCGAATCTCAGTAATCCATACAAAGCAAGAGACCCTTAAATAGGTGCATGTAGGTTACAGGCGATAAATGATCGTGGTGAGACTTTGTAATTAGGATAGTCAGTCGAGGTATTCTTGCCTAGGTTTAAACTTATCACCTCATTTTTATATATATTTACAAAAATTTAAGTTAAAATTACTCACAATGTGTTGAATTGTTATTGTAAGTCCTATTTTAATGTGTTGTCAAAAAAATTGTAAGTATGTACAAAAGTGAGATAGTGAGTTTTGGACCTAAGCAAGAATATTTTTAGTCAATAAGCACTTCTTAATAATTTGGGCAGGACAAACTAAGCCTTATGGTGTGTTTGGATGAGAGATTTAAGAATGAAATGTAATTTTTAAGAGGATTTAAAATGTGCATTAAATTGCTTAGTTTGGATAGTTCATAGAAAATTTTTAAAAATTCTCAGTATTTTGATAAGGTATTTTTTTAAATTCAAAATCAAAGATTTTGAAATTACACCTAAATGTGTAGAGTTTCTAAGATCCACCATCAATCTCTTCTCATTTTTGCACGTCTCTCTCTTCTTCTCATTAGAGAAACCCTAACTTCTCTTCATTCATGGCTTCTCAACCTCCATAGCATTGGAAAAAATTTGGAAGATAAATAACACGAAGTTAAAAAGCTTAGCAAGAAACCATTAGAAAGCAAACAATCGAGGAGAAGAAGAGAAGGTGAGGCTTTTCTTTGCAAAAGGTGAGGCTTTTCGTCAGATTCAGTGGGCAAGAACCAAGAGGGGTTGCAAGACATTGAAGAATCCATGATGGCGCCATCGCCGCCACCATGACGCAACGACGATCTACTCCTTTTGCAGACCAAGTGAACAAGAATCGACAACGTTCCTCAAACTTCAAGATTAGACAAGGCATCTCATCAAGGATTTCAAGAACTTGCCTATTGTCGTCTTCAGTGAACATGGTGGAGGAGATAGAATCATAGTCGTTGTTGCTAATGCTCTATTTCATTTTTTTCTTTTTTAAAATGCTGGATGAGAAACAGGGAATTTTGAAAAGGGAATTCAATTGGTTTGATTTTCCAAACAATAAATTTTATAAATAAAGAGAATTTAATTGAAGTAATTGAATTTTATTATATTTTAAATTTCCTAAAATTTTAAAATTCTTCATCTAAATATAATATTAGAGTTTTTTCCTTTTGTAATTTTTTTTAATTTCTAAGTATTTTTACATATAATTACGGGAATTAATCCCTCAAAAAGATCAATTTTACGTTTACTTAAAAGAAATATATACTTCCTTCTCCCCAACGCAAGCAGAATTTTAAACAGACGGGCCCAAAGTTAGAGAATACATAAAACCAAAATCCAATTCAACCAAATATATTAATATATGTTTTGCAAAGAAAGTATATATTAGTATATGGATAAATGGATATATAATTTATAAGTCATGATCAATTGACATTGCTGTAAGAATAAAACTCTTACATCAATTTATGATTGTTAATTTTACTTAATTTAATGGTTCAATATCACTTAATTTAGTAAATAGAGAAAATTGGTAGAGCAAACTTCAATAAGTAGAGAGAACAGTATAATTAACTTAATAATTTAGTAAAAAAAAAACTTAATAAAGAGAGAGAATTTGAATATTGACTCTACTCACTAAATTATAATATTCATTAAACATTAAATATTTTAATATGTGAATATTTCTAATTTTAATTATTAGTTATAAACAACGTAATTTATAATTCAGTAGATTAAAAATTAATACTATATTAGTGTAAAAAATTTCTTATGAATGTATTCCTTGAGTTTTAAATAAGCCAACCTTCTCTCCTTTTAAACTTTTTTTTTTTACCAAAAAAATGTATTCCTTGAATTTTCCTTCTTGTTGTCTTTTTATAATTAGAATCACTATACAATGAAATTTTAATTTAATAATTTCATATTACATTAATATATAATTTTTATTAATGTTTCTAATATACTAAAGAATTCATGTCTTGTCTAATAATTTTGTAGGCCGTTGAAAAAGTAAAATTTACATCAACACAATACCAAATTTGAATGTAGATAGCTACAAATTATTTTATTTGTAATTAATAATTTAAATTATAAAGTAATACTTATTAAAATATTAAAAATGCATAATGAATATTATTATAATTTAAAGAATAGATTCAAGATTCAAATGATCTCTCTTCATTAAAGTTACAGACAATGCTCCGGGGTCCTAGTCTTTCGATTTCATTAAAATAAAATAAAAATTACGAAACATTGACTACTTTTTTTTAAATCAAAGATTGAAGGACGCGGACACACATGTTTAGAATTTCTTAAAGTTAATTTCAATATTATATCCCATTATTAAATTTAGCTTTAATTATTCGTTTTTTTTCATCAAATTAAGTGATTTTGAAAAATTACATTAAAGTAAAATTGATAGTTAAAAATTAATGGAAGAATTTATTCTTACACTTAAACTTGACTTATAATCTATACCATGTATATTTATTATTCTATTATATCTTAATAAAGCGACAACCTTTAATGCCACATGGCAACTTAATTACAAATCATCAAAACTTTTTCTGCTTTATTTTTTCTCCCACTTAATATTCTTTTTTTGGCACGCTTTTTTCGCCCCCTCTCGCTAAATTTTCTTTCTTGCATCTTATCTAGTTAGCGGCCAAGATCAGCTCCTTGACACCCCTAACAGTTGCCGCCTTTACCTCAAACAAGTCACCGTCTAAGGTCTTTAGTGACTTCTTTTAACATATTTGAATTGAAGTTTAAAATTTTTAAAATTATAATTTTGGTAAAAATTTATTTGCTATTATTTTTTGTCTAAATCATAATTTTGAAGTTCCAAACTTCAATTTAAACATGCACCAACATCTATTTGGTTTCTTGTGCTATTATTGTTGCACTTGCAGAGAGATAATGATGGAGTGAGAAAAAACGTAAAAATGATTAAATTTAAAGTAAGCAACTATATGGGTTATCAGAATTGGTTCAAGAACTCTTGATTTGTATCTACTTTGGCAGAAGAACCTAGGCAGTTACCTAGTAGCCCCTGCAAAAAAAATCTTGCCTTTCTAAGCTACTTGGAGCTTCTATATACTTACAAGAGAAAGTAGTGATTTTGATTTGGGTTTCTTTCAAATTTCTTAAGAAGTGAGAAAAAGTTGGATACTTGATGAGACCGAAACAAACATTTCATTGACAACGAAGAAGCAACAAATAAAGCCTTTGTGGGCCGGGAATAGAGGAGAAAGAAAGACATATCTTTTGGCTACCGAATTTATTGACTCCTAAATTGCTTCTTTAACAAATAACAAGAGACAAAATGAGATGAGTGCTAAAATAGGACATATTTATTAAATTTAAAAAATACAAAGCTTAAAAGTTACCACATAATTTTCATCTTAAATTTTTTTGGTTATATGAGAAAAATAATAAATATACAAAAGAGTTTAATTTTAAATGACACTTGGTATAGTATTTTTTTTGTTGGTTACAACTTGGTATAATTTTTTTATTAAATAAAAAATCACATATCACCTCGTCACCACCTTATAAATAAACTTAAAAAATGAAACCCATAGCCTTGCATATTCTACAAATATTATAAATTTAGCTAATTAAAATATAATCACATTAAAAAATGATTGTATGCTAAAATAAATTTTTATAATAAAAAATAAAAATATATGAGAATGAATAAATAAATATACATAAATATCAAATTAAAGTTTTATTATTTGAATTGTAAAGTAAAAATGAAAACAATACTTGTAATAGAAAAATACAACAAGCATATAGAAAATAAAAAATAAAAAATATCCGTAAAATTTACACGAGGGTTGAGCAGTATAATACTAAGTGAGCATAACTTTTATCCTGAAAGTTTAATTTCATAAACCACGCAAAGAATTTACATTTATAAAATTTTATTTTATTTATTTATTCTTCAAATTAAGTTTTTTATTTTTTTCAAAATAAATTATAAATATAGCTGCTATATTGGATTAAATAGTAAAGTATTTTTTAAAATTTTAAATTTATGACATTATTATTAATTTTATTTGAACACAAATTATATGTTTCTTCTAATCTTAATTAGAATGAAAAAGGTTGCGAATAAATTGTCTAATAAGTAATAAATAAATAAAAGTATGAGGTTTTTTTGGTATCTTTTTTTTATTAGGGTATTAATATTTTTTTATAATTAATGATTAAAATTTAATTACGTATTTTATTTAATTAAAATATAATTATTTTATTATATTTTAATATTTATATTTTAATTAAATAAAATATAAAAATAAATATTAGTCATTAATTATTAAAAATACTTATAAAAATAAATAATACTGAAAACATTTCTATTCAAATTAGAGTGTTTTTTTTTAGTTAATAAAAAAAAGGGCCAAGGCCCACCATATTATTATTATTTTTTGACACACAACAAGAAGTAGAAAAGTCCAGGAAAGAGCGGAAGACGAGAGTGAAAGGTTAGGGAGTCAAGCCCGCCAGCCACGATGCGGAAAAATCAGATCTGCAAACGTGAAAATTATGCTACCCACATCCAACGGCACCTACGCGTGGGTCAAGGAACATTCTGGAAGGGAATCCAAACCCTAATATGGAGTACTATAAAATCTCACTTTTGCACTCTTTCTCCTCCTCTTCGAACTCAACCTTGAAACTCAGGGTTGGCGCTGTGGTCTCGATCCTCTTAGATCTCTTCTCACTCGCCGACGCAACCAGCAAAACCCAATGGCCGGAAAAGGAGAGGGTCCAGCGATCGGAATCGATCTTGGAACGACATACTCGTGCGTCGGTGTTTGGCAACATGACCGCGTTGAGATTATTGCCAACGATCAGGGTAACAGGACGACGCCGTCTTACGTTGGCTTCACCGATTCCGAGCGTCTCATTGGTGATGCGGCTAAAAACCAGGTTGCCATGAACCCCATCAACACTGTTTTCGGTGAGATCTGCTATGCAACTTTGCTTTTACTTAAGTTTCTATGTTCTTGCGTGTTTTTGCCCTGTCGATCTATCCAAGAGTTTGTGATGGTAAATCTGTTAGTTTATTTATGCAATTGTTCATAGGGTGTGTGATTCGATGAGTGTGTTAAACTACCAGTGTCTAGTTGATACGATGGGTATAGCTGTTGCTTAATTTCTTGATTTTGCTTTTTATGGTTTCTTATATTTGTGCCTTTGAACGCATAAGGAAGACTGTTGTTTGATATGATTTTGATGGGGTATTATGACGTTTTAAATTATATTGAATGCAAATTATTTGAAGAGTGGATGCATTTAACTTTTGCTAGATTTCCAGCCGTGTAATAATCATTGACGTATTTACTTAATCAATTAAGTGAAAGCTTTATGTGATCTTTATCAGGATCTTGACCTTACATATAGTTTGTAATATGTACAAAAGGCTGCATTTTTGTAGATCTATTGTTTCATGGGAATTTTGACTTATTTCATTGTTTAAGACTCATCATTCTAAATCACTTTAATTGAATGGTCATTGTCGCTTTCATTTTTTTTTATGTTTGTTGCTTTTGTTTAATGCTTCAAGTTGTCAGATTTACCTCACAGTGGATTCAAATTGTGTATATATTAGCTACGAGATGACCTATTTATTATATGCTTTGTCTCTCTCTCTTTCTCAGATGCCAAGAGGTTGATTGGTCGTAGATTCAGTGATGCCACTGTTCAGAGTGACATTAAATTGTGGCCTTTTAAGGTCATTGCTGGCCCTGCTGACAAGCCAATGATTGTAGTTAACTACAAGGGTGAGGAAAAGGAATTTGCTGCAGAAGAAATCTCTTCTATGGTACTTATGAAGATGCGTGAGATTGCTGAGGCCTATCTTGGATCTACAGTGAAGAATGCTGTTGTTACGGTCCCTGCTTACTTTAATGATTCTCAGCGTCAAGCTACCAAGGATGCTGGTGTTATTGCTGGTATTAATGTCTTGCGAATTATCAATGAGCCTACTGCTGCCGCAATTGCTTATGGTCTTGACAAGAAGGCAACAAGTGTTGGTGAGAAGAATGTCTTGATTTTTGATCTT
This sequence comes from Styphnolobium japonicum, assembly GCA_023212625.1. NCBI lineage: Eukaryota > Viridiplantae > Streptophyta > Magnoliopsida > Fabales > Fabaceae > Styphnolobium > Styphnolobium japonicum. Next base: position 13,048,843 of record JALBWW010000002.1, read on the forward strand.
GGTGGTGGTACCTTTGATGTCTCTCTACTTACTATTGAGGAGGGTATCTTTGAGGTGAAAGCCACAGCTGGAGACACTCATCTTGGAGGTGAGGATTTTGATAACAGAATGGTGAACCATTTTGTTCAAGAGTTTAAGAGAAAGAACAAGAAGGACATCTCTGGCAACCCCAGAGCACTTAGGAGGTTGAGGACAGCTTGTGAGAGGGCTAAGAGAACTCTATCATCTACTGCCCAGACTACCATTGAAATTGATTCTCTATATGAGGGCATTGATTTCTACTCGACCATTACTCGTGCCAGATTTGAGGAGCTCAATATGGATCTCTTTAGGAAGTGTATGGAACCAGTTGAGAAGTGTTTAAGAGATGCTAAAATGGACAAAAGAAGTGTCCATGATGTTGTCCTTGTTGGTGGTTCCACCAGAATTCCCAAGGTTCAACAACTTCTGCAGGATTTCTTTAATGGAAAGGAGCTATGCAAGAGCATTAATCCCGATGAGGCTGTTGCATATGGTGCTGCTGTTCAAGCTGCTATCTTGAGTGGTGAGGGCAATGAAAAGGTTCAGGACCTTCTCCTCCTGGATGTCACCCCTCTCTCGCTTGGTTTGGAGACTGCTGGTGGTGTGATGACTGTCCTGATCCCTAGGAACACTACAATTCCAACGAAGAAAGAACAAGTTTTCTCAACATATTCTGACAACCAGCCTGGTGTGTTGATCCAGGTCTTCGAAGGTGAGAGAGCAAGGACTAGAGATAACAATTTGTTGGGAAAATTTGAACTCTCGGGCATTCCTCCTGCTCCCAGGGGTGTTCCACAGATTACAGTGTGCTTTGACATTGATGCCAATGGTATCTTGAATGTCTCTGCTGAAGATAAAACTACTGGCCAGAAGAATAAGATTACTATCACCAATGACAAGGGTAGACTGTCGAAGGAAGATATTGAGAAGATGGTTCAAGAGGCTGAGAAGTACAAATCTGAGGATGAAGATCATAAGAAGAAGGTTGAGGCAAAGAACGCATTGGAAAACTATGCATACAACATGAGGAATACCATCAAAGATGAGAAGATTGGAGGAAAACTTGCTCCGGCTGACAAGAAGAAGATTGAGGATACCATTGAGGAGGCTATCCAGTGGCTAGACAGCAACCAGCTTGCAGAGGCAGACGAGTTTGAGGATAAAATGAAGGAATTGGAAACTGTCTGCAACCCTATCATAGCCAAGATGTACCAGGGTGGTGCTGGTCCAGACGTGGGTGGTGCAACTGAGGATGAGGAATATGCTCCTTCCGGTGGAACTGGTGCTAGCCCGAAGATAGAAGAAGTGGACTAAATGTAGTTCTTTTATACCTGATCTATGATTTATTTTTTGGAGTTATTTAATGCGTTTTTCGTTGGATTTAATTGCGTGGTTTTAGTTGGATCGAAGACAGTTTTTTTGAAGTATTTCCTTCTGTTGGGTACGTCGCTTTAAGCATCGTGTTACTGTTTGCCGTATTTCGTTGCTCTATTGAGATATTTATATATGCTATATTTTGCCAGTTAGTTATTTTTCTGTGTGTTGAGATGTTAAATAACCTCATGATATACTATCTTCAGCCAATCAATGTGTCTTGTTGACGACATATTCAGTGGTTATTAACAGTGTAATCTTTATCGTAATCCTTGTCGCAAAAAAATTTGCGGGGAATGAATGCATCTATCAACTAGTGGTCTCTAATCAAACGAGGCAATGCGGTGTTTTATGATGTCTTCAATATAAGATGCAAGCTTTCTTATCCTGTGTTAAAAATAGAACAAGATTATTGATAAATTAATGACTTAATATTTCTTTTGCTTGCTACTTAATCGTCTTCTTGTTGAAAATTTCAGAAGGTGAAGAAGTATCTTGTATATAAAAATATGTAAGAGCTACAGTCTAATTTATTTATTTTTTAAAAAAAGACTACGATGTTTGTTGTTTTTTTTTTTTTGGGTCTACATTAAGATATTCACCGTCAAACACAGTGATTACTCTTTTCATTAACTTGCAGATACCTCTAAAGATGGGACAGTTGACCTGAAGTTTTAAAATTTTTCCCTGAAGTTTTAAAGTAGACATGAATCGAATCTTTAACCTTTAGTTAAAGGTAAATGAGCCTTAGCCGCTCAATCACTCCCAACTACAATCTTATTTTAATTCCAGAGATTTGAGTAATCTTATTTTAATTCCAGAGATTTGAGTTCGGTGGTGTGAATGACGTGTAACCGTTAAAGCTGACATGACACCGTTATCATCTAGTGTGTAGTACAAATTCTATTTTAGTTCTAGTAATTTGAATTTACGTGTATACAATATGGTGTCTGACATTTGAAGTCATTAATATGGTGTCTGACATTTGAAGTCATTTGCAAGTCCCTCACCAGTTCTGAAACTGCCGAGATGGATAATGCTGAGCTATGATGCTGTAGGGAGATGGAGGGCATTGACAATTTCTTTCGAGTGAGAAGATGATTTTTTTTATTTTTTTGAGAGAATGACCCAAGGGATTAGTTTGAGAGAGATAATTTTTTATTTAGTTCGTTTTAAAAATTAATTAAGTATTTAACTAATTGAACTAATAATTTACATATAATTAATTAATAATTAATCTTTATTTTAATACTTAATACGTAGTTAACTGTATGTAAATTATTAGTTAAATTAGTTGAATATTTAATTAATTTTTAAAATAAATCAAATCATAATTATATTTTCAAGTTAACCTTTGGAGTAATTTTCCTTTTTTTTATTTAGAAATGAGTGTTTTTTCAAGTGAGTGATTCGACTAATATCTCATTATCCTAAATAAGAGGGTGAATGTGTTACACTATCCACTGCTTAGAAAAGAAATTTGAAATTATTGAAGATTCCAATGTTTATATCTTCAAAGATATACTGCATGATACTACAAATGCATAATAAATGTTTGTTCAATTTCCCATGCTTGAACTTGTAATGGTGCTTGAGTTTCTCATGGGGGCATATGAAAACCATGTGCATAATGCCCCATAAGAAAGTTTTGATCATTATGCAGCAACTCTCATTAATCACTGCACCCATGCTAACCATGTCTTGATTAGGGGTGCTCAAGACATGATCCGACATGAGCTAGGTTAGACTTAGTTTTAAGGGAATAATCATATCGAACTCAGGACAACATGATTAAAAGACTTAACTATCTACCAACTGTGTCAGACTTTGTTAATAGCTGCTTCTAATTGAATTAACAAAATTATTATCATAGACAACAGAAAAATGATAGGGACCCAATTGCGAAAAAGTTTAAATGTTAGGAATCATATTACAATTGTGTTCAAATGTTAAAGAACAAGCTTAGAGTAAATTTAAATGTCAACAGTTAAAGTAGAATTTAAAAACCCTAAGTAGTTGGGTCAAGTGATACCAACTTGGGAACCCAGAGACGAACCATAGGTTCAAATCCTATAGAAATCACCATACTGAAAAAGATTTGTACATAATGCGCTCTCCATTCCACAATTTTGCCCAAAAACCTTTGGCTCAAGTGGTAGTTGTGCTGTATGGCGAGCAAGGGATTTGATTCCTTCCAATGCTCTCCCCTCCCCTCCCAATGGGTCCCCTATAGGGGTTCCCATAGGGCTCCACCCCAATGGTGAGGGTCCTCTTAAGAACTAAGAAAGAGAATTTAAAATATCATGCTGGATACTAATGGTTGGGGAAACCAAAATGAGTTTATTGTTTATATGTTAAGGACTAAACTGAAGAAAATAAAATGCCATGACAAAATTGATAACAAACTGAAATGTCTTAGACTAAAATAGGATTTTAGTAAAAGAAAAAAATCATTTATAAACTTTCTAAATAAATTAAATGTTAAAATTAAAAGCACATAAAATTATTTGACAGAGAACAAACAAAAACTAGTTATTTACACTTCGGCCCTAATTGAAAATTGGGCGCATCTTATAGATACTTACATTAAGAAAAAAAGGCCATTGCTTTCGTACGGGAGAACATTTTCTCCCTCTTCATGTGGGAGTATGGGACTTATACATAAAAGAAATTATTAGTTTTTGCTCAAAAAATGTTATTTTTTATTACTTTTGTTTAAATTTGTGTAAAAATACAATTCTATAAATTTGTACCTTTTTTCATTAAATCATGTAAGTTTTTCAAGAGAAAAATCCCATAGGACGTAAAAGCCTAAGGAAAATCAAAGATCCCAGAATCAGATAATAATAGGCTATATATGCCCATGCATTAGATTTAGCTATCGAGTCAACATGCACTACGCTGGAAAAGAGAGGCTTTTTGTACAGCCTCTTCAGAATTATACTGTATACAAATGCACTATAACGGTGTTGACTTCGCCCGAATGGATTAGATTAGATTCCACGATGAGGATGACCCAAGATCAAGGAAAAACATATATTGCTGTCAGAGAAAGTGTGAACATTTTCTCACCAAGCTGAAACTGCAAAGCGGTACACATAAAGTGGTGCAACTACGTGGGAGCAGTTTAATTGGTTCCCCACAAAACATTCACAGACTGGAGTGCCAGCAAGGATTACCAATAGTAAACTTAAGGTTAAAATGTAAATAACCATCTTTTAATGTGAACAATTAACTTGCTCAAATGTTTAACATTTAATAAACATCCATTCAAGTGCCATCCAAACTTTCAACATTTTCCAAGAATCATAAAATTGGAAATTTCGCCTAAAGAAATTTGTTGGAATCATATAATTTATGATTATCAAACTCCCAACTTTTGGCCTCCTTTTTCATACCTTATTTAATGCCTTGGTCCATAAAAAAGGCTATTTGCAAGCAATTGAAAATTTAAAGAGTAAATATTTAACTTAATCTTCTAAAAATAAGATATCATTTTGATTCTCTAATAATTTTTAATATAGTTATTTAATGTCAATTTTTTTATATCAAATTGGTCCTCTAAAATTATTTTTTAACATTAAATTAATCTTAAAAAGATCAATTTGATATCAAAAATAATTAAAAGACCAAATTAATACATCATTACAAAATTAAGTATTTACTCAAATTTAAATAAGTTAATTGTCATTATTGTTAGACATATGGTAAGTTTTTTTTTGGTGGATTTGACATATGGCAAGTTAATTGTGAGTGTGACCTAGATAGGCTCATACGTGGTAGCAGAAGATAAGGACAGCTGCCAGACTGTTCATAACAAAAAGAAAATGTCCCCAGGTAGAGGAATCATTTCAACGAACACATACTCTATGGGAGGATATACTCACTTCCTCATGGAAGCAAGACATTCAATCCAAACAGTCACATGATATTCACTGAATACTAGCAAGAGATCAGACAAGTAAATTCAAAATACACCAGTAAGGGTTGGGTAAGATTTAATAATTTCATATAAATCATCAGGAATGGATGTTCAAAGATAAAGAATGATTACAATCAAAAGCTAATAGATGCATGGACCCAAAAAAAACCATCGCAATTAGTAAGAAAAAAATTGAAAGACAATTGTGAGATGCACGTTTGTATTATAGATTACACAGGTACAAAGTTAGTAAAACAATGATTTACGGACCATGCTGGCTACCCCAATAATTTTTAATAAGTGCCTAACTCAAGTCAACATAAGATCATTCCCTCCAAGATGAGGGCGAAGGCAAACACGAACTTCATGCTCTTCTGGTCCCACACGAAGTTTTGGCACCATGATCTCAAGCACTGATCCTGGCCCATCATAGTATGCTTCTATATTGGCATCTTCAGGAATTCGAGTTGAAAGAGGGATTTCACGAACAAACTCCCCAGGTGGGCAGTGCTCTGACGATGGATCTGTAAGCTTGAATGTCCTATCATGTCTCTTGATAAATGGCTTCCGAGATGTGCTCACACAAGAAACCTTTATGATACCATGAGTGAGAGTATTCCTCCAAGAAACTTTCACACTTGCAAGATCCACACATGGAAGACTGATAATAATCAAGTAACCTTGTTCATCCTCATAAATAGTTTTTGCAGCTGTAACAGGTCCACAAACATTCTTCATCACCCCGCTAAAGTCACTCAACCAGTGTGGCTCACTCGGGTGCATTTCTATATCTGGAATCCGATCAGAAGGAGGATTAACAGCCAAGTAACATTCTTCATCATTCCCATAAAGAAAAAATTCCTTCCTCTTCTTGCTGCTGACAGGAGATAGGTCAATCCCGTCACCATTACTGTGGTTAGACAGATGCGTTGACAAATTCAGCCCAGATCCATTAAGCAGTTTCTTTGGGTGCAGATTTGGAGCACTCTTAATTGGATGAGGTGGTCTCTCAAGCTCAAAGTCCGTGTTGGGAAGATTTCTCCATGAACTGAAATCGCTTGCTTCAGGTGGGATCTTGAAATTCAAATCTCGGCCAGTGAGTTCCATCCACCGTTTCTGCTCATCCTTATCGAGACCCATTAGATTGGGTGATGGAACAACCTCAATGCCATGCACACATTGAGGGTTAGAAAGTCCTCTATAATGCTTTCGTTGCATCCTGTGGGATCGAACAAAACCCTTGTCAACACTAAATGGAAAGGGGCGCTCCCCTTGGCGAGAGTGCCCATTCATGTAACTCCTCAGCTGCATCTTACCCAATGCATTGTCGGGCCTCTCCTTGAAAACCCACATGTACATGTTTTCCATGTCATGTTGAACCATGAAAACATCAAGCTTAAGATCAGATTTATCAAACCCTGAAACACCATTGTTGTCCCTGGTAATCTTGGCCTTAGATTTTTCAAGCAATACAGGCTTAAAGTAAAATCGAAAGAAAAACCAAGCACCCCATATGCTATCAACTCGCTTTGAGAATTTCCTCCCAGCTTTTGGAAGGTTGAGAAAACTCTCAGTGTCGTATCCTTGAGTACCAAGACCAACATCTAAAATATCACATGGCTCAGAATTCCATGGCTGTGGAGGCGGGCTACGCTCTGCTGACAGGGGCAAATTGATATCTGGTGGACGGGAAAGTATGATTTGCGGATTCATCTCCAAATCCAGTTCCTCGTGAGAAGATGCACTTGAATCCATGGACAAGAGCGTAGATGGGTGATGATTCTCCATTGACAGACAAGTGAGAAGAGAATCACCCATTTTACCTCATCTCGTTGATGAGTTTTATTGCTGATCGGTTCAATGTCACCATCCCAAAAACAATTCAACAAAACAACCTTATAGAGACACCTTCATCATATCAATCCCCACTATTAAAACCCTAGATTTATAAATCAGATGACAGAATCCTCACACGCTCACTTAAAAAAAAAAAAAAATCCCAGCCTAGAAATTTGGTATTTTTGGAAGACTCAGAAACAATATATATAATATAAGGGATGATAATTTGAAAAATGCTAAAGGAAAACTATATCTAACCCTAGTCCAAGGATCTCCATCAAACCTCAAAAAAAAAAAAAAAAACTGTATATCTTTTCCCACAAAATATTATCCTACAAATTAAAAAATAATAATAATAATTTGATGGTCAGAAATAGAGAGAGCCAGAACGAAAATCAAAGGGGATCTTCAAGGAGTACCTTTGAGAATAAGCATCAGAAAATCGAGATGAAGAACCTCCAAAGCCGATGATGCTCTTCTCCATCATATCATCTACAACCATATATTCTACCCCTCACACCCTTTCCTCTCTTTGACCAAAGAAAAACCCTATTTTCTTCTTCGACCCGTCAAAAGAAAACACGGAACAGGATAGAAAGGAGAAGCAGAACCGTGGGGAACCGTCTCACACTCTCTCTATAGCGACAGCTTTCATGGGTTATGTTATGGTTATTAAAGCCTGCATTCATATTGAACCGGGTCTGTCTGACCCGTTTCCTTCATTTATCCATCACCACTATTCTAACTACCTAATGCTTTTTTTTTTTAATTATTTTATTTTGATTAATTATTAATATAAAACTTTTTTAACTTTTTAAATTGAGTTTAATTTTTTACAGTGTCATCCAATCATGTGTTATCAAATCAATAAAATAGTTGACTATCACAACAACTACCTAGAAAGTCTAACTATTTTAATGATTTAGCAACACATGATTAGATGATAATGTAAAAAAATTTTATATTAACAGTGAATACAAATTAAATCTTTTTAAATTTTACCTCGTTTAACCCTTGAAATGTTTTCATGGTTTAATGAAAATTGCAAACTTGGTCCGTCTAGTCGTGTTTATAAATCACCGTAGACTCTATCATTGGAGGCTATCAGTTATTTATTGAGATGATGAACTTTTATGTTTGATTTATAACATTATGTTCTATAGTTTGTAACTTATGTTATGTGGACCAAGCTAAAGATTTTTATTTGTGTCGATCAGAGTCCACACAAAAGGTTGGGGGATCCACTTTGGATTCATCTTTATTTTATTTTTCTTTATTAGAGTCATTTCTTTATTTTATTAAAAAGAATAAATAAAATTAATTACTTATTTATGGTAGATCAAATTTATAAATAAAATTAATTAAGTTTGAAGACTAAGTTACAAATTGAGATGATAACCTTCCTAATTCCTAATGGAAGGACTTCTATATTGGACTCTTATGTTTAAGAAAAACAAAAATATGTAAATCAATTTAACAAACGAAATTAACATAAAATAAAAAGTAAATAAACTCACTAATTTGCGCTTAATTCAAGCCATTTGCCTTGGCGCCTTATGGTATATTGGCTGACTTAAGAATTAAAGTTGATGTAGTTCAAAAAGGGCACATGTAAGATAATTAATTTGGCAATGCTCATTGTTAGTTGAAGGGTAAGGCCAATAAAATTTATGCATTAGGCCACAGAATTTTAAAATATTATATATATACATATATATCTTTTTGAGGGAACTATTAATTTTTAATGATAAAAATATAATTTTACATATAATAAAAGTTAATATAATTAATAAAAGATTGTATATACTTTACCACACTCATAACTTAATGCTTAATCAAGCTTTTTTATTATCTTTTATTTTTCTTCTCTTCTTCCTATTACTTAACTATCACTTAATAATTTTATAAAAAATTAATTTAAAATTTCCATCTCAAAAGGTAAAATAAATAAATAAAAATATATTATGTTTAATAAATAAAAAAAGAGGCATTAATTTTACAATTACCTTTAGGCCACCTAATAAGTCAATGCTACCATGTTGTCACTAGTAGGGGTGTTCATTGGTTCGGGTCGACTTGATTAACTCGACAAACCAACCCAAATCAATTAAAAAAATTTGGTTCGGGTTGGGTCATCGGGTCTAATTTGATCAAAATCAACCATGATTGGTTTGGTTCACGGATTTCTTATTTTATAACCCGATGACTCAATGAAATGACCGAAAAAGTAATAAAATTTTAGATATTATCTTCTTGTCATTTGGCTTTTCATTCATTTAAAAAGCTAATATATAATGATATATTTTTAATTTTTATTTTTAAGCCTCAATCATTCAATTATTTTTATTTTGTTTTAGTTGCATATTAGAATAGTAACTTTTCAATGATTAATTTACTCATCTGTGTAATAAAACTCTACAACTTAAAGCATTCTCTGTGAAATAATATTATATATATAGAATCTTATTTGTGAAACAATATACATTTAATGTCATACATTTATATTACAAATGAAGCTTATAATGATTTTGAGACATTAAAATATTTTTCTCAAATTTGATTTTACTTTTATCTTAATACTTGTATTGTACTGGAAGGTTTATATGCTTAAAATTCATATGTAATTGTCTAATTGAATTTAAAATATTTAACAATAGTAGATTTGTTATTTTGCTATGAAAAAAAATGATCGGACAACCTAACCTTAATTGGGTTGGTTTAGTTCAGGTTGTTCGATTTTTTTTTTCAAAATCGAACCAAACCAACCCGATCAAAGTTAATCGGTTTGAACATTTCCCCCCAAAAACCCGAACTAACCCAATCCATGAACACCCCTAGTCATCAATGCAAATTTTTAAAAACTGAAAATTCACTTGAAATTAATTTTCATTTTACTACAAATTATTGTCCATTAGAATACTAGAGATTTCGTAAGGTATAAACTCTCCCTTTCTCCAATTATAATACAAAATACAATGAAATTTCAAGGTGACAAAATCCTAAGATATGTTATTTTATCATGCAATGATATTCCTAATCTCTTGAATAGGGTTACACTACTAAAATTTCGAAACATGTAAGACAACATTAAGCTTGTCTCAATATATTCAAAACCAACCAACAAGAGTAGAAGACATATTATTGAGAAAAGTGTTAAAAGGAGAACCTCAGCATTTCTTTATTAAAAAATAAAGATAATACTCATAATTATGGTTGACTCCAATGATAATATTGAACTAAGATTAAAGGTATTAAGTTCAATTTTTGTTAGTGATCCTTTATTTGTAAATCATCTGTAAGTATGGTTATAAATTCTTGTTGAAGCTTGTGGTATACCCTAACCTTATAATGGAGTAACATCCCCTCCCTCTAAACTTTAAATTACTGAAAAAAAAAATAACAATAAAGATGACCTTACCAATGGCATGTTCTTAGGGTTAGGATAACTTATGGATTTTGAAACCAACTATAGGCTTTGGACCATTACTAAAGCAAAAATTAAGAAAAGGTTTTCTAAGAGAAAATGAGACCTTTGCTAGATGTCTTAGCGTATTAAAGGGAAAGCCTTTACGAAAGACTTTGGCTTGTAGTGTATGTTTAAGGAGTAATTCTTAAGTATTTTGAAAATAATACTCTCAGCAGTTTTCTAACTATCCGAGTTGATTTAAATTTTATTATATAATAATTTAAATTCAATTCAACGACATGTATGGTTATACTGTGTCGCAGGTTATGTTTTTAGTACAATGTGTAGTATTCTTGTAGTACATAAGAATCTCTCATTTTTAAGTGTCCTTTTGACTTGCATTTAAGAGGTTTACAAGACAAAATCCTTAAACTTAAAGGAGTAAAAAGGTTGATGACTCAAATGACAAGTCACAGAAGAATTAAGTAATTCCTAAATGAAAAATATGTAACAATGTTACTAGGGAGTCTGGACTCCTTCATCACAAATGGAGCGCAAAAAGGGAAAAGGGATGAGTACCACATTATTTTTTTCTCAGCACCACTTTCTTCCACTCTGCAACGACTCCCTAATCCTGAGCATTACGTGACAAGTATAATGTAATTGACAGTTCAAAGCAAGAGAGTTCAGGCTTCACCCGAGATGAAGCCTTTGTTTGGATAGGGAGATTAAATGAGAGCAGAGAAAATAGAAAAAAAGAAAATGAAGAAAAAAGTATGTTTTCTCTTTATATGTTTGGATCAATAGAAAATAGATAAAAAAGAAAATAAAAAGTTGTGAAAACAATGATTGAAAAAAATATATATAATTATGTAAAATGACATATATATCCTTATTATATATGTAATGAGATTACAAACATGTTATTTTTCATTTTAATATCTAAACATATTTTTTATAAACTACATTAATAAATATTAATTTAAAATTAAGTTATTAACATCTAAGTTATAAAATTTAATTTAAAATTATTTGTTTAAAAAATAATATAATTTATAATATTACAAATATATACAAATCTCTCCCTCTTTCTTCTTCTTCTCCTTTCTTGTCACCCTTAAACCCACCCAACCCCAATCCCCACGGCCTCACCCCCCATTTGCTCGTCCCTCAATCCATCTGCCTTTCCCGACCACCAACTTCTTCTTCCCATCCACATGCGCTCCGTCCTAACCTTCCCCCACTTCCTCACCTTTTCACTCCTTCTAATCTTCTTCATTTTGCTTTCCTCTTACAACTGGATCCGTTGCAGTGAGTAGTTGTTTGGATTTTTTTGTAACTCTAACGAATTGTTGTGTTTAAACAGTATAAAATGTAGTTCTTGGTAAAGGAGGGCAGAGATGGAAATTGAAAATATTAATGTTATTCTCTCTATTTTCTATGCTCAAATGCGAAGAAAACTTTCATGTGGGTCTCACGGAATTTTTTTTTCTTTCTCATTTTTTCTTGGTATCTAAACAAGAAAAAATGTCTAAATTTACTCATTTTTTCCTCTCTCATTTTCTTTCTTTTTATTTTCTCTCAAACCAAACAAAGCAGAAGAGTTTAGACTCTCTACGATTATTCAATACTTAAATATGGTAGACAAATCATTAAAATATACAAAACTTGAAATTTGAATAGATAATAGCTAAAATTCCTTAACTAGAGTTGTATAGGCTTGGATAAAAGGTAAACCATAGTTAAAAACTCTAGGTGGCCTTCATATCTAGACTAATTTTTAAATAGATTATAACTTTTGATTTGTTTTTTTAATTTTAATTAGAATTGTAAAATCAATTAATCCGCTTGAACTAGTTTTTATTTTTATTTTTTTTTGTCGGGCTGACCCAAGTCAGTCTGCCAATGAAAATGGTATTTTGGTATTAAGTAAATCAGGTCAGCATCTTTTATTGACTCGATTTCTTACCGAATCAAATGGGCCGACCAAAACTGAAATTCACAGTCCTAATTCAATAAATTTACTTTATGCAGCCTACTTTTAAATGAATATCAAGTTATCTAAAGACGTGAGCCAAGTATCCACTGAAAAAGAAAAGTCAAGACGCACTTTACCAAATTCATTAGCTCCAAAATTTTATCATTTAGACCCTAATTGCTGTTTTTTTTTTTTTCGTAATGTTGTTAAAATTGAGTTCAATAATAAATTAGAGAGATTAATGATTCAAGTTTAATTATTTAATTAAATTAAATGATATTATACAAATAATTTATATATAATAATATAAAAATATTTATAAAATATGAAAATATTAAATTTTTTTATTAAAAAAATTGTTAGTTAGTCAATTTAACAAAATAAAATCAGCAATTTAATAAAATTTTAATTAATTTAAAGTAATTTGATTATAAATTTGATTATATAATTAAATAATAACCGTTTAAGTGTTTAATTCAAGATTATATTAGTCAAATCATCCGATCTACTATAATATAACACTGGTAACATCAGTCTTTTAAGGCCAAATTTAAGTTTTTGACAAAACCAATATTACAAAAATACCTTTGATCTAAAATAAATTCAAACCTTTTTTAAGATTATTATTCTTACACAAGACTTGTCAAAAAACAGTGCACAAAAATGGATGTGACAAAAATGAAATTTAACAAAAAACTTGTTATACATGTTTTTTAAAATTAATTTTGTTTAAGTAATTGAGGTGGCTATTTTCAACACAATAAATTACCCAAGGCTTGTTACTAGATTTGGGTTGTGCTTAAATGGCTTTCAATCATAAATACGACAGTTTAGCATGAAAACCCACCATTATTCTGGTTGTAAAAAAAAAAGAGCAAATAAAACATTGAACCAAAAATATGAGCTATTCGTATAAAAAAATATGAGCAATTCACAATGAAATAGCTTGGCTGGGTCAAATTGGAAATTTGGAATATCAAAAGATGCAATTTTTAAAAAAATATTAAAATATAAAACTGTTGTAATATAATAAATGACTAAATTATATGGATATATTAAAGCAGTGAATAAAAAAATATGAATAATTTCCGAAATTTTCAGAATAATATTTTTTAAAAAACTAACATTAATTGTATAATTATATGTGATAATTTGATATTATATAAAAATATAAAACTTATTCTTACCAAAAAAACATAAAAAATTATTAAAATTTCTTTAAGGATTTTTAAAATTATAAATAATATCTTAAAGATGGATGTTTTTCTAGTACATTTCTTTCAATGAGGGTAATAGTGTCTTTAACAATTAGTTGTCAATATTTAATCATTATCCTACTTAACTTAAATATAAATACAATAAGTTGTTTTTCTTTAAAAATTTTGTTTTATGATCTCACTTAATCCCAATCTCTAATTTTTATAAACCAGTATCCATTATTTTTTAAAATAAAAAACTTTATCTCATTTGGGAGGGTCTATTTTCACCCCTTATTATCTACCGTCACCCCTCTCCAATTAGCTTTTATTTAGTTTTCTTAAAACACCCTTCATTAAATAGTTATCCATTTAATTACTTAACTATTGCAATATTTATCTCTTGTTTTTTTTTTCTTTTATGGATACAGTAATTGTGAGTTCTAATTAATTAGAAAATATTTAATTATATTTTTCTTATATCAACTATTGGAAAATGATAAATGTCACGAATTTTTTTTCATGAAATCTATTACAAATGACATGCTTGAACTTTATTTCTTTGTAGGTAAGAGAGAAGTTGATTGTTATAGACTTATGAGAGATATTGAAGTAAATTGTTGTAGGTCCTGGAAAAGATGTTGAGGCTAAAAAAATGCCACATCATTTGTAATCTTTCTAAAATAGTTTTTATGTGAAATAACATTACTCATTTATCACATAATCACATTCCCAAGAATAAAAAGTTTAATATTCAACAATCAATATTCAAAATTATGTAATTTCAATTTCCTATCAACTAATGAACCAATCGCTAAAAAATGAAAGTATAAGAGAAACATTAAATATATTTTTTTATTAAAATTAACTAATCTTTATAATTAATATGATGAGTTTGGGTAAATATAAGAATAGGAATAAATAATTAGTTTGAATAGAAATAAATAACTACAATTTAACTAAGGATATTTTGAGAAAATAAAATAGAAGCTAGTTTGTGAGGAGTAGTAATAGACGCTCCCTCTCATCTAATATATATTGTAAATATAAAAATAATAAAAGTATTTATTAAATAATTGTTTACTCATAATTTTATTTAAAATATATTAAAATTTGGAAATAAATAAAATAAAAATTTATGGAGGAATTTATCTTTTAACTATTATATTTAATTTCAATCAAATATAACATGTAATTAAATATTAATTACCAATTATTAATAGTACCTGTGCTCTTATAAAAAGAATAAAGGGTAACAGAAGGAATTTCCAGTAAGGACATGTTTTAATATGTTTGTCAATAATGTATTTAAATTGCATTTTTACACTTGATATTTTCACCATGACTTTGAGCCTACCGGTCGCCTAAGAAAACATGGGCTTAAAAATTCGCTTTTTCCTCTTGATCCAACTTTAAAAAATCGATTTTCTCAAATATGCTAGCAGCTTCGGCCTTTTTTCTGGTGAACAAAAAATAAAATTGAAAACAAAAGCAAAGCTCTTGATGTAAGCTTTTAAATGAATTTAGTTTAGTCTAGAATTCAATATGAATTGGGAGAAATCACAAAAGAGTATAGTAACTCACACAAAATTATAAGAATAGAACCTTTAAGAAAATTTATCAAAAACACTGAAACCCATGTCACGTGTCAGAGGAGGATAGGTTTTGTAATGGAGAAATGAAAAAGTTGTTAATGGCCAAAAAAGGAGAAAATAAAAAAAGTTGTTCATAAAAAACGACATGGCTTGGGAACTCGGACCCAGTTGTTCCACAGTCCATAAAGAGAAAAAGAAAATGATAATCTCACAAGATTCCATCCTGGACCATCAAACATGAATGAAACACTTCCCGACTCCACTCTATCTGACCGCCCTCACAGTTTGCACTCTCGCCACACAAAAGAACTAATGTGTGCTTCAACAGTTGCTTGCTTCTGCTTCTCTGATTCCCAAAATATCACTTCCTTCACCCTTACGTCTTTTTCCCTGGTGCGGCACATCACTGGCTCAAATGAAACTGTGCAAGTTTTGTCATCTTAACATCAATGATACCCGAATCATAAAATGGGCTACGCAAAATATCTGTTATCTTTTCTTAAGTCAACAACTCAACATATCAATTTTCAACCCCTCGGCACTACAATGGGAAAAGGAAACAAAAAGATAAAAAAAGAAAGCTATTCTACAGGCTCTACAAAGTTAACTCTATTCTAAAATCATCCTGAGTGAGAAATCATTTCAACTGCAGGATGTAAACTCAGGAACAAATACTATTGGTGGGACTGTCCTCCACTTGGAGATATAACATTCTATCCAAAATTAGAGATAGTTTGTGTGATAAGATAATGAATCAGATATCCAATGACAGATAAAATAATCAATTATTCCAAAGCCAGACCAAATATAGTGCCCTGTGAGGCGACTAGTCCATACCAGTTAGAGATCGGACACGTAGATCGAAAACATACTAAGCAAGGTATGATTCGATAATTTGTTGTTCAAAGATTAATAGTTCCTACAATCAAAATGCAAGGGAGCAAAAAAAGAACCACGGCAATTAACGAGCTAAAATAAATTGCTAGAGACAAATGTGAGAGGCACACATTTGTATTATATATTACGCTGTATGGTACAAAGTTAGAAAAACAACGATATATGTACCATGCTGACAACCCTAACAATTTTTTATAAGTGCCTATCTCAAGTCAACTTAAGATCATTCCCTCCCAGATGAGGGCGAAGGCAAACACGGACTTCATGCTCTTCTGGTCCCACGCGAAGTTTTGGCACCATGATCTCTAGGACTGATCCTGGCCCATCATAGTATGCTTCTATATTGGCAGCTTCAGGAATTCGAGTTGAAAGTGGGATTTCACGGACAAACTCTCCAGGAGGGCAGTGCTCAGAGGATGGATCCGTAAGCTTGAATGTCCTATCATGCCTCTTGATAAATGGCTTTCGAGATGTGCTCATACAAGAAACCTTTATGATACCACGTGTAAGAGTGTTCCTCCAAGAAACTTTTACACTCGGAAGATCTACAAATGGCAGACTGATCATAATCAAGTAACCTTGTTCATCCTCATATATAGTTTTTGCAGCTGTAACAGGTCCATAAACATTCTTCATCACCCCGCTAAAGTCATTCAACCAGTGTGGCACACTTGGGTGCATTTCCATATCTGGAATCCGTTCAGATGGAGGATTAACAGCCAAGTAGCATTCTTCACCATTTCCATGAGGGAAAAAGTCCTTCCTCTTCTTGCTGCTGACAGGAGATAGGTCCAACACATCACCATTACTATGGTTAGACAGAGGAGTTGACAAATTCAGCCCAGAGCCATTAAGCAGTTTCTTTGGGTGTGGATTTGAAGCACTCTTGATAGGGGGAGGTGGCCTCTCAAGCTCAAAGTCCATGTTGGGAATATTTCTCCATGAACTGAAATCGCTTGCTTCAGGTGGAATTGTGAAATTCAAATCTCGGCCAGTGAGTTCCCTCCACCTTTTCCGCTCATCCTCATCAAGGCCCATCAGATTGGGAGATGGAACAACCTCAATGCCATGCACACATTGGGGGTTTGAAAGTCCTCGATAATGCTTTCGTTGCATCCTATGGGATCGAACAAAACCCTTGTCAACACTAAATGGAAATGGGCGCTCCCCTTGGCGAGAATGCCCATTCATGTAACTCCTCAGCTGCATCTTACCCAATGCATTGTCGGGCCTCTCCTTGAAAACCCACATGTACATGTTCTCCATGTCATGTTGAACCATGAAAACATCAAGCTTAAGATCAGATTTATCAAACCCTGAAACACCTTTGCTGTCCCTGATAACCTTGACCTTAGATTTATCATTCAATGCGGGCTTAAAGTAAAAACTGAAGAAAAACCAGGCACCCCATATGCTATCAACTCGCTTTGCACATTTCCTTCCAGCTTTGGGCAGGTTGAGAAAACTCTCAGTCTCGTATCCTTGAGTACCAAGACTAACATCTAAAATATCACATGGCTCAGAATTCCATGGCTGTGGAGGCAAGCTACGCTCTGCTGACAGGGGCAAATTGATATCGGGTGGGCGTGAAAGTATGATTTGCGGATTCATCTCCAAATCCAGTTCCTCGTGAGAAGATGCACTTGAATCCATGGACAAGAGCGTAGATGGGTGATGATTCTCCATTGACAAAGAAGTGAGACGAGAATCCCCCATTTTACCTCATCTCGTTGATGAGTTTTATTGCTGGTCGGTTCAATGTTGTCATCGATCCCAAAAACAATTCAACAAAACAACCTTATAAACACCTTCATCATATCAATCCCCACTATATCTCCCCTCCATCCAAGCCCTATATTTATCAATCAGATAACAGAATCCACACACCCACATTAAAAGAAAAAAGAAAAAAAAATCTATTGGATTTAAAACGAGAACTTTTTATTTTGTTCAAAAATAAATAAAGAAAATTAAACTTCTATGGTAGAAGACAGAGCAACAAGAGAAATAAATAGAGATATATAAGGAATGATATCTCCTCAATCTCTACCTATGGAGCGAAAGAAAGATATTTAAAAAACGCTAAATTAAAATTATATCTAATCCTAGTTCAGGTGGGAAGCACTGAATCAAAACCATCAAATCCATAAAAGAAAAAAAAAACGGTTAGACAAAAAAGAACAAAGATTTACCTTTTAGGATAAGCGTCGGAGAATCGAGAAGAAGAGTCACCTCTGCGGCCGACGATGATGTTCTTCTCCAACATATCATCCACAACCATGTTTTCTACTCACTCCAGTCCACACTATTTTCTCTATTTTTATTTTCGTTTTTATAAATAAATCCCTAATTCTCTTCTTCTTCTTCTTCTTCGGCCTGTCAAAATCGAAAGTAAAACTCAGAAGAAACAGAGAAGAAGAGTGCAGTGTGAAAATGAGAATAGAGAGAGAAAGAAGAAAGATGGGGAGCCGTCTCATTATAATTTATAGATAAAATGATACTTAAACTTACACTTTAGGGAGCATTAATCTACTTTAGGGAGAATTAATTTTAACAACAGCTAATAAGATATATTAATTTTAAAATATATAAAAAATTTAAATTATTAAAAAGAATTGTTCAAATTTTATTTAAGAAAAAGAATCATTAGATTTTATTTAATAAATAAAAAATGTCTTTAATAAAAAATTTAAGCATTTAACTTTATTTATTATTGTTAATTATTCTCCTGAAATATTTAATTATTTAATAAAAAGAAATAAGTGTTCACATATTGCTTTGTAAACTTCTTGTAAATTTATAACTTTATTTATTATTGTTAATTATTCTGCAGAAACACTTGATCACTCAATAAAAAAAATCATTCATTTATTATTTTCTAATTTTTTTGTAAATTAAAATTTTTATTTGCTATTGCTAGCTATTCCTTGAGAACACTTCACTACTTAATAAAAAGAAATAATTATTCACATTGTCTTCTAAATTTTTTATAAATTTAAAATTTTATTTATTATTATTAGTCACTCCATAAAAACAGTGAACTACTCAATAAAATAATAGTCATTCGCATATTATTTTTTAAATTTCTTATAAATTTATAAATTTATTTACTATTATTAGTTAATTTGTAAGAAGAATTGATCACTTAATAAAAAAGAATAGCCATTTGCTTATTGTTTTCTAAATTTCTTGTAAATTAGAAACTTTTTTTTTATTATTATTAGTCACTTTGTGATAATATTTGATCACTCAATAAAAGAAAATTGTTATTCGCATATTGTTTTCAATTTTTTTATAAATTTAGAACTTTATTTGCTATTATTAGTCACTCCACGAAAACAATGGACCACTTAATAAAAAAAATTCGTTCGTATATTATTTTCTAAACTTATTGTAAATTTAAAACTTTATTTATTGTTATTAACCAATTCGTAAAAATACTTAATCACTTAATAAAAAAAATAGTCATTCACATAATCTTTAAAAAAGAATTTCATTAAGCATATTTTTGTCTAATAAATAAAATTTAATAATTCCTCTTCTTAAATAAAATTTGAATAATTCTTTTTAATAAATTAAATATAATTTATTAGCTGTATTTAAAATTAATTATCTCTACACTTTATCTCATATATCTCTATTTTTTTTTCTCTCTCCTCGCCTCTCCTCTCTCCTCTTTAAACATTAAAAGACTTAGATAAATAAAGATAAGTGAAATAAATATATATGTAACCATCATTTTTCTAATTTATAACGACAGTTTCCTAGGTTAAAGCCTGCACTGGATACCACCCTTTGTTTACTTACGGTGACGGTGCACTTTTCTGTCTCTTTTCTTTTCTCATATTAATATTTATGGTCTTCAATTTTAACGGTCAATTTTACACCCTAACGACGACGACGACGATACCTTCTTCATCTCTCAAATATATTCAAGGCCACAAATATATAAAAAATGTAAAAAGCATATACATTAAAGTCCATAATATAAAATTTTGGTACACTTGATCCTAATAAAAGGCAGATAAAGTATAAATTTCTGGCAATGACATAGTTCAGATTAGTATAAATATTTTTGTGAAACAGTTTGAACACACATATCATATTATTATTATTATTATTATTATTATTATTATTATTATTATAAACTTTATTAGTTTATGTATTTTTTATTATTTAATGGTTCTTACTATTTTGTTTTACTATTAAAAAGTAGGACAAAATTATTACCATAAAGTAAACACTAAAATTTATTACTTACACACTCTTATTTATATAAAAAAAATTCATTTAAATTATTATTTTCATATATTACAATTTAAATTTGGTTTATATTTAATTTTAAGATATCAAAAATATTTTTTTGGTTTTTTTACAATTCACACTCCCTCTTCTAATTTATAATATGTGCATAATTTATTAACTAAAATTCTTTAAACAACGTTGTTTCCTTTTCTCTCTCTGTCTTTATAATGTTTGTTCAGACTGTTATTCTATTTTTTCCTTAGCATTAATTTCTTTTAAAATCAATGTATAACTATTTTTGTGCTAATATGCCAAATGCTATGTGTGTGGTTCTAGGCATGTGATGCCTCTCAAATTCTCAATATATAAGAAAATATTTTTAAAAATCCAACATAAGATTTAATGATAAGTACAATAAATAAGAACATTGCACATAAAATATAAGGCAATCAGTGATTGTTATACTAAGCTTATAAATATTAAATACTTATTATTTTACATTTTTTATTCCTAAACATTTTAAGATGCGTTTGATATTTTAAAATGCATGCATACCAAACACCTCAGTCATTTCTCACTTTCCCTCTTCTCTTTACTCCCAAAGAACCCCTACTGGCCCCATTTCTATTTGGAACCCTTCCTCAGTTCCCCGCAAGTCACTAGCTTTTGGTACGATAAGCTTTTGAAATTTTGCTTCTTTTTGAATTAATAACTCATTCAAACAAGATTGTATATCTTAAAAATCATATATATAAATTATTATCAATCAAAACAACGCCTATCATGTAGGTATATTAGTCCCTTCAACTCGCCTAAACGGCATTATAGTTTTTTGTTAACTTTTTGTTGTAATGTAAAACAGTTATAGTTGAAAGAGCATGACATAAAGTGATAAAACTCAACGATTGTGTTGGATTGTGTTAGTCTGAGTGGAAAGAGTTTGGTCACCTTAAGCATATTGTTTTGAGTTAAATTTTTGTAACAGTGTGTATGAAAAAAATGTAATTGAGAGAAATTTTTACTTTATGTGTCTGACCGTACCCATGTGATTAGCCTATTATTTTTCGAATAAGGGAATGCTCTAATTTATACAAAGAAAAAGTGATAAAACTAAAAAAGAAAGTGTTGCCCACCCGTTATTGGCATTCTTCTTTCATTGGTGGGATGTGGCTATCTGTTGCATTATTATAGAAAGTGGAGTTACTTTCGTGGTGTTGGCACTGCGTTGCACGTTGGTTTTTTTGGATGGAGGAGTTCGGAGGAAAAGAGAGTAGAAGAGTAATTTTTTATTTTAAATATATTTTTTTATTTGATAATTTTTTAAAATAAGAAAAATAAAATAAAAGATTATTATATAACTTTCTAATTATTTTTATATTTTTATAAATAATTTATAATTCTCTTCATTTAGAAATAAAAGATTATCATTTTCTTTTTTTTTCTTCCAAACTCCTTTAATTCAAACATATTCTAAAATTTCGGATTTGTTTTAAAAAAATAAAAATGAAAAAGAAAAAAGATCTGCATTTCCCAAATGAAAAGAGGGCACGAGAAATTTTGATACAATTATCATCTTATAAAATTCTATAACTGTCGCTTTTTCCCTTTCCCCCCAAACACAACTCTTATAGCTAATTAGCCAGTCACAAAGCGAAGTGCGATAGTATATGGAATAACTAAATTATTCTCCTAAGCTTCGCTTGCATTATTATAATCCTCCATGACCAGTTAAAATATCTGTCAAAGGACAAATGCTGAAAGTACAGTCTCCTCATGTTCTTTTCTCACATGTTCTCATTTCCAACGTAAGAAATTCTTCTTCTTCTTCGTCTTCTTTATCATTTCCCCCCTTTTCATGCCAAGCCAAAATTTACCGTGCTGCCAACAAAGGTGTTTTGCTTCCTTTTGGGCCTTTGGCCACATGGCATGTTCCCATTCTATAATACAATTTGCCAAAATTAGAGACTGCATTTTGGTAAGAAAATATTAACATGGCTACAGCTTATAAGTTACAACCATAAACGAATTGAGTATATATATATATATATTGTTTTTTTTTTTTAAAGAAGAATAAATTGGTTTTCACCGGGCTTTCATATATTTGAGACTTTTGAAGAACATTGTGATTTACACAACTATCTAGTATAGTTTGCGTATAACATTAATTTATTACATATATTCTTAATATTTACCCTAATATAACTTCATTAATTAATAATTATAAGAACGAATTATATTTCGATACGTGGTATAAGAAGTTAGTCATTATTATTTGAGGCAACGATATGAAAGAGAAGACTGCCCTCTAATTAGGAAGTACACTTTCTACTCAAGTGTTTTTGTTGACGAGATGAAAATTTTCAAGATGAGAGAAGAAACAAAGTGTGATGATGTACGAGCATTTCCTTAGTGTTATTAATAGGAAAGGGGAGATGCAACTAGATATGTGGTAAAATGGAAATGGGCATTATTATAAGAAAATCATTGATAATTTGGGTAGTGGTCACATCGTGGCTCACAGTCACAGCCTCGGATCAGAAATCATCGTATCAGTTATCACCTATCCGTCGTGTTCAGGGCGCTTCTGTGTAGCATCCATAATATATATATAAGAGAAGTGCTTTGTAGTTTCTCCACTTGGATATATACGAGATACAACCCAAACCTGGCCACTAGCTAGGGATTAGCTGACTCACTTCATGATTCTGTTAGGCTTAAGCTGCTTTCATTGCGTACTTGACTGCAGTTTTTGTCTCAACTCTCAACTACTTCTCTCGACTCGTGCAATTTTGGCTACCCATCAACTTTTTTTTTTAATTTTAAAATATCAGTTTTATACCACTGATGTTTTTAATAAGAACTTTACCAATTGTTACACAAAGAAAACTCACAAGTCGCATCTGTGTGAATCATTATACAATATTTTTTAGTATAAAAAAGTAATATAAAAAAAATATGTAAGTATCTTTTTCTATTTTTATTCAGTTGTTTAACTGGGTGAGAGATGGGTGACAACTTTTTTTGTTTCTGTCTCTTATGCGTCTTTTTCTCCCATAGGGCTGGCCATAGGGGTGTTTTCCCCCCACCATTTTTTTTTTTAATTCTCAAGTGTGCTTTATTTTTCTTAGTGACCTTCAAAGTTCAAAGTTTCCAATGGCAAATTTTTGTTTTGTTTTGTTTTTTTTTTATCCTCTTGTCGCTTCCTCTTTGACGACACTCCCAATTCCCTTTTCTTTTGTGAATTTGCTTATTTATGATATATCTGTAAGTTCATTTTTGTTAATTTGTCAAATAAAATTAGCTTCTAACGAGTTACAGTGTTGCACCCCATGGATCCATTTTATGGCCAATCTGTGTAATATACCGATTTAGAGCCATGATTGACATTAAAATACCATTATATCGTTAAAAAAAAACACGACTGATGTAAAGGCCTAAGTGGCTAGTGTGCAAATTATATCTTTAATCCTTTAGTATAGCCTTTATTCATCTTAAGGTGCTCATGAAAACTATCGTCAACGATAATAAACTTTGCAGGGATGAACAAATTTAAAAAATGGCATTAAGATCATTTAATTGATATTTAATAGAGTTTATAATTTTGATCAATTATTAGTGTAAAAAAAATTTATATTGTCATTCAATCATGTATTATTAAATAATTAAAAAAGTTTAACTATTTTAACAACTAAATTTTTTTACACTATCATTTAATCATATATTATCAAACAATTAAAAGAGTTTAATTATTTCAATTTGCATGTATTGTCTTTCTTTTCTCCCGCTGTACCAAAAAAATTTGATTTATTTTGTGATTAAGATGATTTTTATGTGTATACTTATTCAGGTCATGTCCCCCGTTTTGTATTCTTATTCTCTGATTCTAAATATTTGTTGAAAAAAAATTTGATGAGAGTTTTTTTTTTCCGTTAAGATTGGTCAAAGTTGCTTTGTTGACACGTGTTTTAACATCTGTCAATCAGAAAGTTTTCTTCCTTTATTTTTTTTTATAAATCAGAGTATGAAGCTTGTGAAGCTTGGATGCCTTCTAATAGGGACGGATTCAAAGGGGACAGCCCCAAATTTCATTTTCCTATTGCATGTAATAGGATTTTTAGGTTAAAATATGTATATGTTTCTATATTAATTTATAATTAGTCTATGTTATACTTATAAAATTAAAATAATCATTATTATAGGTTAATAAGTGTATATATTTTATAAGTTATTTGGTCAATTAACTCAATAAACAAGTAAATAAAATAAATTTTTATTGAAATAGACACACAAATTAAGAATATCGTGTTCAACTTTAAAATAAAATTATGATAATTTAATTTTTAAATTATGAATTTTTAATTTAATATCTTAACTTTTATAATTGGCTCCCTCAACAAATAATTTTTGGATTTGTCCTTGCCTCCCAACTGTATTTTCTCAATTTATGTCGCTTTAAAAATCAAACTCACGACAAAATATTTAAAGTGACTTAGCCTCTTTCACTCATACCAACGCACGTTTATTTCTTTATAGGAGTTTAGCTATATATCATATTCATATATATAGTAACCAAATTATAAGCTTATTTATTTTTCAATTTAAGCATGAAAGCCATGGCATGTTTGAAAGAATGCTCAAATTATTTGTTTTCTCTTAACGTCATCAGGCGTTGAGAAAAATTCTAAACAAAGAGAACAAAGGTGTTTAGTAGTTTCGGTTGATTCGATCAACCCAACAAACTAATTCAAATCAATTAAAAAAATTAGTTTGAATTAGGTCATCAAATCCAATCGGGTCTAACTTGATGAAAATCGACCAAGATTAGTTCAGCTCATGGGTCATGTATTTTATAACCAGAAGACTCGATGACCCGATGAAATGACATGAAGAGTAATAAAATTTTAGACGTTATTTTTTTAATTTCCATCTTCAAGTCTTAATCATTCAATCATTTTTTTTATTATTTTGATTGCATATTAAGATATTAACGTTTTAATGATTAATTTATTCATCTTTGTCACGTAATTTTACAACTTAAAGCCTTATCAGTAAAGTAATATATATATATATATATATATATATATATAACCTACTATGTGAAGCAATATACATTTAATTATAAGTTGTAGTTTTCTAGGGTTTTTAATAATAAAAAAAACTAATAATCAGCAGAGGAACTTACCTTTATCTATTATCCAAAGTGAATAACAAGATGTGCTTCAAGAATATGAGAGAAACTTGAAAAACTCACTTTCTATTAATTTGCCTTCCTTTCTATCATCTTCTACATTAGTGACGGTGAGGGAAGAAGAAAACCCTATGGCCAGGAACAGGATCCTTGAATTTTTATGTTAAAATGATTTCTTGTAGGGTAAAAAGCATAAAATCACCCTAAACTTTGACCATTTTGCATACAACTACCACAACTTTGAAATCTTCCAATTTAATCCTTTAACTAACTATATTATTCCAATTGACCCTTCCATCCATTCTCCTTTAAAACACTAAGGGCTTGTTTGTATTAGCTTTTTTAGGAGCAGAAGTGCTTTTTTGAAGTAATAAAAGTGCTTTCTTTAGAAGCTAAAGAGTTCAAGCTTTAAAAAAAAATACTTAATGTGCTTTTTTGTTACACATGAAATACTTTTTTTAAAAACTTGAACTCTTTAGCTTCTAAAAAAAACACTTTTATTACTTCAAAAAAGCACTTCTACTCCAAAAAAAATAATACAAACGGGCCCTAACAGAAGTGTCACGTGATTAAATTCTAGCCTTACACATATTACAAAAAATGAATTTAATAATTAAAAAATCAAATAAAAACTCTCTTGCATCCTTGTCACACATCATCTCTGACCACAGCCTTATTCGCCAACTACAGCCTTAGCTTTCCCTTCATCAGCTAGCACCTGATCAAAAGGTCAGATAAATAAAGAATTTCATAAGCTAATTGAGTAAAGAATCTTTTTCCTTCATACCCACCCATATTTGATCTTTATTATAGTTATTTTCACCAAAATTTGAATAACATGGATTGAAATATTGAAATGCAGAGAAAAATGAAGTCGAAACCTTGATAATTGCTGCAGTAAGTGTAGTCTTCTTGTGATCAACATGTCCAATAGTTCCCATATTAACGTGTGGTTTTCTGCCAGCAAAACAACATCAAACAATAAGAAAAAAAGGGGAGAAAAAAGAAAATAAAAGACGAGAATATTCTCAGCTTGAAATTAGGATCATTCCTTCCAATAACTTAAAAAAATTTTGATTTGCGAATTCCAATTCATTCTGAGACAATTGAGAGGTAATGGAAGGATTGAACGAGGAGTGAGAAGTTACGTTCGAGTGAAAGTGGCCATGGATGTCCACCATGGAATCGAAGCAGAGATTCTATCATCTCTAGAAGCGAAGAGGGAGGGTCGGGAACATGAGTAGATTTGAGAAGAGAATAGGAAGATTTGCCTGGAACTATAATTTCTGACAGCAAGCATAGCCATCAACCGAGAACGTGTTAGATGCTATGTATTTCCCAATTCCAATTCCTTTTGACAATGAATAGCCCGTGATATTGAACTGGTGAGAACCCCTCACAGTTTCGGTGACCAATGTCGATGAGGTTGTTGCGAGCGCCAAAAAGAGAGACGATGATGAAGGACTAGAGAGAGAAAAATGCTTTAGATAAGCTCCGATGGGAGTAGACACAGGCCAATGGTGTTGGGCGTTGAACTTCAATGATCGTTCATGTACAAGGTTGAGAGAGTTTTTTTATTAAATTCATTTTTTTTATTTTCTGATGATTTATTAAATAGTTTAAAATAAATTTAATAAGAATGACTGACATTATGATATGTGTAAAGTTAAAATTTAGCCCGTGATACTTATGTTAGTATTTTAATGGAGGATGAATGGAATGATTAATTGGAATAATAAAATTACTTTTAAATAGAATTACTTGAATTCAGATCAAAATCACTATGTACTAAACATCATAGACCTTTAAATAGCATCATGATTGTTACAAGAATTGAGAGACTTTGATGTAATTTTTAAGTATTTAGTGCTGCTGAAACTATAGTTCACTAGAAGTCGTGTAATGTAATAGATGAGTAAACACGTAAATGATCACATCACTTGAGGTATGGATGGCAATTTGGCGGGTTTGGGCCAGACCCTAACCAACCTGAATGTTTGCTGTGGAATTGGTACCTGACCTGGATTCCCCCCTCGAATTTAATTTGACACTTAACTTTTTAAAGATTACAGAGTGAATTGTGTTTAATCCATAATCCAAATCAAAATGGTGGAAACCACTTATCTATCAAAAAGTCCATAACAATGTTAACTTATTTTGTAAAAAAAAATTACAATTTTCTTTTCGGCTATCTATTATTTATAGACCAATGCATCATAGAAAAGAAAGAAACCACAATGCAAACAATTTAAAAATACTTGCAAAATGGGCAAATTACACTTCATTGTATGCATATAAAGCACATCAACGCAAGCTAATAAATTGTTGTAAAGTGAAACATGCACAAAATTAGCAATAGGATTACCTAGATTTTTTTCATAAGTGCAGACACCGAGCACTGCTTAAAAGTGAACAGAATGATAGAAATACAAAAATTGCAGCAACTCATGTCTGCAATGTAAGAGACGGTAAAATATAACCCGTGCGCATTATGAGTGTATCTAGAATTATTGGCATATATATATATGTATGCAGGTATAAACTATAAGAGATACCAGTTGAAAGATAAAATGCAATTGTCATGTCAAGGCTCGCCACATCAGAAGATAGAGAATGCCCCAAACCAGAAAATACCGTGCCAATACAGTCTTGAGAAGCATATAAAGAATAAGATGAAGCCAGTAATATTTTCATTCCCTTGACACAGCCAATAAAGATCTCCAATTCTCCATGTCAAGACTGCTATCCGAGTAGGATTGCTAGCTTTGCCTTTGCTTTTGAGAGTTGGACCTTCCTGGGAAATCAAGCACGTTTCAAAAAGACTACAGAAGTTAACTTCCCAACACTGACTTCCCTTAAATGCAGTAGAACAAAATAAAGCCTGAAATAAATATTAGGAGCCTATCATGAGAAGTTCTACTAAATTGTAAATATTTTACTCTATGTATTGGGCTTTCTATGACTAATCAAAATGGTTATACATTATTAAAAAAAAGAAAGTCAGTTTTAGCCATTTAGTATTATGTGCCAGTGAATCATGCATGTACAGAAACACCAATAAGCCTAAGTTTCAAATACCAGTAGAACATGTCAACCACCAAAGGGGATAAGAAACTTAAAGCCATTACTCCAACGGTACAAGGATGTGTTTGGACTAACCAATCACCAATTAAAAATTATAGAGAAAAAGTTTTCAAAATTATTTTTAACTTCCAACAGAATATAGATGTGTATTAGTGTATATCATTTCCTATTAAACGTGTGATTAAAAATACACTGGCGCTCTTGAAACTGAGAGTCAAAGGGATAGCACAAAGGTGGCATTGCAGGTCCAGACTGATTGTAATACTTCATTACTAAGAGTTGATTCTGCGTGTGGATTCTCCACCCATTCTCCCATAGTCATACAGGTATCAGAAATTGCACTGTAATAGAAATAATATAATCAGTACACCTTAAAATTTCTACCTAGACTATCAGTGCACCTTAAAATTCCAGACATTAACTGCATGTTGTACATAAAAGTATAGAACAAGATCTTCATATCTTTGGATGTTCCATTAAGGATGTTTGCATGATTAGATTATTAAATTACACCTTAGATATACGTCATTTTATCAAAAGTTTAAAAGTGCACAAGGAAAGGTAATTTATCAGCATATCCCCCTTGTAATACGACCCCTATTCTTAATGCAGTTGTATGACATACATACATAACATACCCATCAGTACTTTTATGGGCAGAGTGTTGTAATAATTACCACTCAGTAAACCCCAATCAATCACAGCAAGCACACAAATATGAAAATAGGGAGGTTGTGTAGAAACCAATCCTAAGAATGCAAAATAACAAAATAAGGAAGAGTAAAGAAACACAACACATAAGATTTATCCTGATTCAACCAATATAGCCTATATCCAACATTAAAAATCATCTACTAAGATTAGAACAAGGTTACAAGTGTTGTTGAAACAAGCTTACCAATAGGAATTGTGAAAATATGTTTGCCTCAATGGTTTATTGTATTATGTTTTGATGATGACAAATGCATTACAAAAAGGATTACAAATATGCTACATATGTGCGTGATGAACTATATTGGATAATGCATGGTTATATATTATCTTGTTGTTCCAATTATAAGAATCATGCATTAAGTTTTGTGTAGCATCATTGATAGGATATATCCAATGTACTTAATAAGTGATATAATTAATTATTGGATATGTGTCTATATGTGAATCATATATGCATGAAGAACTTTATAAAGTTATATACATGTGAATCATGCATATTTAGTTATTGAGTTATGTATTTGGACTAACCATGGTTTTCAAGTGAGTTATGCTTTGTAGGATAGTCCAAGTATCAAGAGTGAGCATTGGAATAAGAAAGTGAAAGATCCTATTTATGCTCAACTCAAGAAGAAGGAGAATGAAGAGATGAACCAAACATTTAGAAGATTTGAAGAGAAGAAATTTTAGAAGCTTGAAGTGCATCAAGAAGCTTATAGACTCAAAATGGTATACTTTCTCTTATAGGCTATTCTCCTTTGTAAGGATAGAGGTTTTACATAAAAAGAGCTCAAATATCCTTATTCAATCTTGACAAATGTTTTTAACTTGGTAAAATGCCCAACAAACAAGTTTTGAGAAGTTAGTCTTGGTGGTATTTCAAAACTATGAAAAATAGCCAAATCTGAATTTTGAAAGCTGACCTATGGTCACTATTTTTATCATAACTTTAAAATACTTTGAGTTTTGATCTGAAACTTATCTCATATGAAAGTAGACTCAAAGAGCTTTCCAACACATGGTCATTTGCTTAATTTGGATAAGAAACGAAGAAGTTATGACATTTTTAAGAAGACTACTTTCCGGATAGGAATTGTAGTCGACTACACAAGACTTGTAGTCGACTACAAGACCTTGAAAAACTGACATATGATCACTATTTTTATCATAAATTTTAAAATACTTTGAGTTTTGATCTGAAACTTATTTCATATGAAAGTACACTCAAAGAGCTTTCCAACGCATGGTCATTTGCTTAAATTGGTTAAGAAACGAAGAAGTTATGATCATTTCAAAACGACTACTTTCCCGAGTGGAATTGTAGTCGACTACACAAGACTTGTAGTCGACTACAAGACCACCAGAAATGGATTGTAGTCGACTACAAGACCTTGTAGTCGACTACAAGGTATCTGCAGTCGACTACAAAGTGTTAAAACTCGAAAACTACATTCCAGGAATGGATTGTAGTCGACTACAAGGTTGTGTAGTCGACTACAAAGTGTTAAAATTCAAAACCTACATTCCAGAGAGGAATCGTAGTCGACTACAAGTTATCTGTAGTCGACTACAACGTGCCAGAAATGCCTGTAACGGCTATAAACGGCTAGATTTCGAAATTAATCATTCCTAAACACCACCAACGGCTATTTTATCACTTGGGCTATTAATATATGCTAAGATTGAAGCATTAACAAGTTGATGAACACCCATTTGCAAATCATTATGAGGATTTGATCATTTTCTATCAAAATCAACATTTGAGCTCTTCATTTTTATAATCCCTCTATCCATTAGTTCTTCAAGTTGTATTATCTACTCTTTGAGAGAGTTTATCATTTTCCATCAATCATATATACTTGTAAGAGGGTGGATAATCCCTCAAGAGAGTTCAAGGGTAGACTTCCCTTGAAGAGAAAAGAAAGAGGCTCAAGCATAAGGGTGGAGGATCCCAAAGTGTGAAGAGTGCTCTGTTTTTGTAAAGGTTTCTCAAGCACCTAAGTTACAAGCTTGAAGAATAGTGGAAACCTCAAGTGGATGATCTTGGGGCTGGATGTAGATCACAAGAAGTGATTGAACCAGTAAAATATTGTTTGCACTCTCTTATCCCTCACTCTCTTTACATTCTAGCAATTTACATTTAACTACTTATTTGTTGAGTTCTCATGATTGCTATAATTATTGATCTACTGCATATCTTGTGATATTTCTACTTAGATAATTAGAACTTGATATATATCTTGTTTGCTTGATTTATATATATATCTAAGTTATACTCAAGGAATCTACATTGATTGACAAATCTTCATAAGAGTAAGGCATTCATTTAAAACCCAATTTGCTCACAGAAGCAAATTGTAGTCTACTACAAGAAAAGTGTAGTCTACTACAAGACTACTAGAAACTCAACATTAGTGTTTTATTTGTTGATCTTGCATAACCACTTTCAGGGGTTTATTGTAGTTGACTACACACTACTTGCAGTCTACTACAATGTTTCAACCAAGTGATTTTCTATCTTGGTTTATTTCCCACTAGTCTCAAATTAATCACACTATAATTTACATTGTTCAATATACTTATATGTGATTGATATTATGCATTATATGAATTGTTAGTAATATGAAAGCATGAATTGTTGTGAAATATATTTATTCCGCTGCATGTATTGATTGGGTGCATCAAAATGCACAATTGCACAAAGTTGAAATAAAATTTGTGATCACCCAATTCACCCCCCTCTTGTGTGATGGTTGCCCTTGGCTAACAGGAACACCCTCTTGTCAAGCTTTCTCTCCCTCTCACTCTCTTGGACTCTTTCCCTCTTAGCAATCTCACCTTAACTCAAGTTTTTCCTCTCAAGTTAGCCCTCTCTTGTCCTCCTCTATCTGCTCTCTCTTTGTTGCTCTTTTTTTTTTCCCTTGAAGTTAACTGTTCTATTGAAAAAAGAAACCAGAAATATAACAGCAGAACGTAGCACAACGACATGGGCTTCTTGGTGCTGCGGCGCACAACTTTCGAGACCCTGTGAGCAACTTGACCGAAGCCTACGTGCCGCAGCATGGACAATACTGCTCCGGGGCGTGGATCCATGCTGCGACGTGAATTAATCTGCGCTGGGCGTGGCTTCCATGCTACTTTCAAAATAGTGTCCAAAACTTGTCCAACATCTCAAAAGGCAACTATGAGACATCCTCATCCAGAGGAACAGAAGATTACCTTTACATTGAGAAATTCTCCAGGTTCAAAATCCATAATCTGCAGGTTATAGGTACATCAGTTACATTTAGCTAAAACTGACAAGAAAACCATGGACATGGCTAAAACTGCAGGTTAGGATATGCCTCAAGCAACGGGAAAATTCTAATATACCCTGTATTACACACAGATCAGTCAGGCAGTCAGACAGTGACATGTATCAGTACTTAAATATGGACTGTCAGATTAACTTGAAGAAGTGATCTGAACCGTTGGGTGTATACACCCAGACCAGTCAAACAGTGACGTGTCAAAGTAGTTAAATATGGACTGTTAGATTAACTTTAAGAATTGATCTGAACCGTTGAGTGTAATACACCCAAATCATGTAACCACATTCAATTTCCAAAAAGTCCTTTTCATTGATAATTCGTGAAGCCTCATTCCTTAAGCTGGCTTTTCTCAAAGTTGCAAAATTGGAATGCACACCCTGAACCTAAAGACATTTGCATAATTTCGAAAAGTAAAGAATACCAGATAGAGGCCAGATAATCTCATTGTTTAACAATGCAGGAAAGAGCAAGGGGTAAAGGTCAGCTCAGAAAATATCCATCCACTAAAATGACTGCAGCAGTATGACATGGCATATGGAAATGTAATAGATTGAGTAAACACGTTAATGATCACATCACTCACACGAGATAATTTATGTATGGCACATAATTAACATGAACAAGATATTATCGTGTTAGAAGTTCAGGAAATAATGGCGCTAATCTGTTGGTACAATTAGCCAAGCATAACCATTTTGTTTGGCTTGAGGAAGCACCTTCAGAAGTGCTGTTTGCTGCCAACTTTGACTCTAACACTATTTTACTTAGCTAGTGTTATTGCCTCTTGTTTTTTCCCAAAAAAAAAAGAAAAGGCTATAACAAAGTTTATGTGCTTTATTCTAACGTCCTGTAATAAGAGAAATCCCTTACTGTAAAAACAATTAAGCGAACATCTGAAAATTACCCCCACCTTTTAAGGTGTCTAACATATGATCTATGATTCTATACAATGGTTCTCTCAAATAATTTTATTTCTTATTTCGCTCCTATCTACTAATTGTATAAGGTTATCAATTTAAGGAACTTTCTCCCACCACGTGTTCTGCATACTCACACAATGAGCAGTCAATAGCAATATAGCATCAACGAAGGTTTGAAGAACCAGTTGTGTTTCAGTTCATATATTGAATTATGTAGGCTGAATTTACTTGTAGTGCATGAATTTAAAATTCATTAAAAACATCCTATAGGGATTAGTTTCACTCCAATAGATGTAAGGAGACTTCGGTATCTTACTGTATCAATATGAAGCTGTGAAGAAAGAGAAGACTGACATGTGGAAGGAAGAGACGGCAACTAGGGAAGGTGGTATTCCAAATTGGTACATCTAATATATAGCAGTTATTAAGTGGACAGCCAAGTAGGAGAGCAAGGAAGCACACATCTTAATTGAAGGCTGTACTCGTGTCAGATGTGTATTTTTCAAATAAATTTTAGACACGATTAGCTACTATTAACTTGCATTTAGTAATTTTTTTTTTTTTTGATTTCTTGTATCAATACACGTAGGATATTATAAAAATAGGATAAATAATAATGTTTTTATTGTGTTTACAATGACTTATAGTTATACTCAATTTTAAAACATTAATGTCTCTGTTTTAATTTTATCTTAAGATTTGTGTTTGAAATAAATATAAAAAAATACATACATGTTAAAAAACACATGAGCTCGTATTAAAATTTATGTTTTTTTCTTAATATATCTTTAAAACTTATACTTTTATATTAATTTTTTTTATGCGTTAAATCTTAAACGTGTCTTATGTTATACTTTATAGAATTTGCCATATTCTTATATATGTGTGTTATCGTATTCATGTACTGTGATATTTTTGCTACCTAACAGGAGATATATTGCCTTGGCGCATTTGTTGCAGCAGGTGGTGCTTTGGGACCCAGCTTGGCTAGTATTGAAGGTGTCGTTGAAGATGATTCGTGCAATAACTGGGTTTAGTAACTTTAGTTGGTGTTGCAACTAGCTAGTTGGAACAACTTAAAAAATTAGAATTTGGATAAGGTTGTCTGAGTGTGGATGGATAAATCTGGATGTTGGTGCTGCCCTTCTCCCCATTCAAAATATTATGGACTTAATATGTGTTTATTTTCTCTTTTACTTTCTATGTTTATTATTATCTACGGCTTTCACTTAGTGGCAGAGCTAATTGTATATGATGGTGTGCACCGCTCAACTTTAATTTGAATTTTTTCTCATAAAATATAAGAGTATTGGTAATACGTTATTTACTTTCTTTGTCAAAATGTGACTTTATTAAAATAAAATAAATTATCTTATTAATTAGATTTAGAGAGTTGACCCTTTTTTTTTTAATTTCACAAAATGTTATCTCTGGATATTACTTTTCTGTATCTCCTTTTCTTTGGTTAGACTTTATATATATATATATATATATATATATATATATATACATTATATATTCAAGAGAGAAAAAGACAAATTCATTAGAATATTCTATAGTATATGGAACATAATTGAAACAACAACATATCAAATAGAAAGAAATTATTAAGTGTTGTATATATAATTGAAGGTATCTAAGACTACTACCGTTTCACACTCACTTTATATGTCGATAATTTTCTTTCTCTGCCTTTCTTTGTTAAGGTCAGCTCACTATACAACACTTAATAATTTCTTTCTATTTGATATGTTGTTGTTTCAATTATGTTCCATGTACTATAGAATATTCTAATGAATTTGTCTTTTTCTCTCTTGAATATATAATGTCAATAATTTTTGCTTTTCTTATGTGGTTTCTTAGATCAAGACCATTAATCACTATATCATGCCTTATTTATTTCCTTTGTAAAATAAAAATATTTTTAGATTATAAATGACTTATCTCGATGGGTCTTGCAAATTTGTAATGGAAAATAGCCATAGCATGAGTACATTATCTTTAGGTCATTAATTAATTGGGCATTCAATACATTATTTTCTCACTTACTAAATGAAGGCTTAACCCTAAAAATGAATTATTCTTAATCTAAAATGTTCATGGTAGAGGGAAGACTTAAAACTTTATGGTGGCCCGCTACTCCGCCACTACTTTCACTTATTGAATTTTAGTTGTCTGATAAATCTACATCAAATGTAAATTTATAGAATAAAAATTGAGAAATTACATAGTGAACTAGTAGAATTAATTAGGTTTTAGGAATATAAAAATAATAAACATAGTATTTAGATAGTTGTCAAAAATATAAAAGTATTTTTGATATTTTTTCACTAATTGCAGGAATATTTTGACAAGTTAATGAAGCATAGTAGAATGACAATTCAAACATCGCTCAGTGATGCTAAGTGTTTGCTTAGCGAATTTAGAGACATGTTGCCTCTGACTTCCATTGCTTAGGGAGCTCAATCATCGCTGAGCGAATTTAAATAAATTGTTCTCTGTTCGTGGTCGCTCAGCTAGACTACTTAGCGCTCAGTGCCGGTCCAAATTTGTGTCCATCGCTCAACGATGCTATTTGGTCGCCCAACGATGACAATTTCTTAGAAGCTATAAATATGTGATTCAACTCATTTGAATGGGTTGGTTTGTGATTTTTAGTGGGAACACCACAAAAGCATAAGATTTTTTCTGATTCACTGGAGTTTCAACCTTGGGAACAAGAATTGAATATCCAATGACATCTACCTCATTCTTCTCCTCCAATTTTCTTCTACTATTCCAATTTTTAGCATGAATTTCTAGATTCCTTAGGTTAGGATAGGATGAACTTCAATTGGAATATGATGTAAGTAGATTCTTCTCTTAACTCCAGTACATATTCATGTAAATTGAGTTGTTAATTATATACTTAATGCTTTCTTTGCTTGATCACTATTGTGAATGAACTCAAATTTGAATTTTCAATTGGAAAATTGTTATTCTTGTTAGATCTGATTTAACAACCATAGTATTCAATTATCTAAGGATAGGAATTGGATTGTCTGCATTCTTCTAAATTCTTGAACTTAAAGTTTGTTTTCAATTACAATCACCTAAGGAATTAGAGTTTTAGTTAAGAACAAAATGATTTTCACCTAAGGAATTGAGGTTAGTCTACTTAAGGAAATTCAAATGTCAATTGCATGAATTGTGTTGGGATTAAGTATGAATTAATTACATTAGATGATGGTTGTAGGAATTCCAAATCCTAACCACTTGTTATAACTTGAATTTTTTGTCGTAAGCGAATTTTACCTTGATTTGTTTTAGTTCATTGCTTTCAAAAATCAAATCTCAAAACATCTTAGTTAATTGTTTGTGAATCATGCTAAGTTGTAGTTCAAATTGAAATCTTTTGGTAGTTAATGGTAATTGAATCAAATCTTCGTTGGGAACGATACTATATTCATTATTCTATTATTTGCTACGATTGGTATACTTGCCAAATAAATTGACAATGTCTAATTTGTAGAACACTTCTTCTAGTACTCACAACTTAGGTTATGCCTAAATACATTATTTTTGGGGGGTTTCATTCCTTAAAGGTTTAAATAAAGCTTTGGTCCCTAGAGTTTACACTCATTTTGATTTAGTTCTTATAACTTTTTTCTTTGTAAATCAATCATCGTACTTACAATCGCTTGCAAAATAGTCCCTACTGTTAGTTCTAGTTATAACGTTGTCAGTTTATGATCCCTATAATTTTTTTTAATTTGGTCCCTATAAGTTTTTAATTTAGTCCTTATAGTTTTCTTTTATTTTTAATTTGGTTCCTATAAACTGGTGGTATTATAACGAGTTTAATGGTAAGGACCATTTTACAAGCGATTATAAATATGATGATTGATTTATAAAAAAAAATATAGAGACTAAAATCAAAATGAGTGTAACTATAAAGACTAAAACTTTATTTAAACCTTCCATAAATGAAATATAAGAGCTTAATTTTAATAGTAAAACTTTTTTATATTATTATCTAGTCCCTACTACATTATTAATAAAATTTGACTTATTAATTAATTATTATAATTATACTGATAATAATGTAAAAATATATATAATGAAAATAAATTAAAATTTAATTAATTAATTTAAATATTATCATCCCATTTAAACATTATTCTTAGTTTGGTGCTTGATGTGATGAGCTACTGTTTTTTATTTCAAAATTGTCATTTGAGTAATCACTCTTCATAACTAAAATTCTATTAAGATTTCTGGCATTTTTTTTTTCAAAATCTAAATAATCACACTTTACAACATATTAACTGTTGTGGATATATAATTGTTATTTCGACGAAAATTTTGACACCAAAATACGACACCTATAATAGTTCCCTAAAAAATAAATGCTGCTCAAACTTGAAAAGGTGGGATACTTCCTAGATGAAAAATGATTTTACTTACTATCTTTTTATAAGAGTTCACATGGAAATTAATTTAATATATATTTTATTTTATATTTATTTTTACATATGTATGTATATTACCATTGAATTTGACATACGATGTATAATACCTTTCATTTTTTTGTTGTCAAGAAAACATATGAAATAAGTTTTCCAAAATAAAAACATATGACAATAATATCAAATATGATGTGCGTAGCAAAAAAATTTGTAATATATAACAATTTTTGTGAGCGAGTGGGGAGGTTTTAGTTAATTAAGCTAATTAGTCCTCTGCAAGTAATGTAATGACTTAGAACTGAATTCAACTTTTAGCAAGAAAGGACCGAATTTAGAGAAAGGTGAGATTATATCTGGTGTAACACACACTAATAAAAAATAACAATCCAAAAAGTAAGATTTAATTTTAATCAAGTATTTTTTATATTATTATCTAATTATGTTTTGATATATTATTAAAGAATTAGACTTCTTAAATAGTTGTTACAATAATCAAATTCTTTTAATGATATGATAATGTATAATTAAATAATAATGAATTAAAATTAAACACAAAAAGTAACCCGTGTAAGTAAACTAACTAGAAAGACCCATAAATTACTTCATGTAGCGTAATCTTGCAAGATTTTTGCTAAAGATCTGCGTTTCTCTGCAGCTCCTGCCTGAATATATATGCAAAGAACTTCTTACATGTGGTAACTGGTAATGCGGCGAGTCATTTATTGTTCTAGCTAGCCTTTTAGTCTGTGTTTGAACTTATTTAGTTATTTAGAATATTTAATTTTTATATTTATAAAAAAAATTTTAAAAAATATAATATATTTGAGTTTTGTTAGAAAAAATTATTGATTATTTTTTCATATTAAAAAATATTTTTTTAAAAGTTAAAATTCTAACATTATTTTAAAAGTTAATTATTTAATTTTAGATTATTTTAAAAAATGAGAGAAAAATATCTCTTTACTCTCAACTAAATAACTTTTTCAATCATTTTATATATTTTTTAGTAATTTAATATATAAAAGTACTTATTTTTATACAATTCAAATAAAACCTTTTATCCTAAAATCGTTTATAAATTAACATATCTAAATATAAATTAATTTTCTTAAAAATTAATTATACATCTAATTAATTTTTAACATATTTTTTTTCATAATTAATTTAATCACACACCTAGTCATGTAAATTTTGCCCACATTGCTTCTATAGTTCTGGTTCCTTTGGCTGCCTACAAAGTTACAACCTAATTACCTAACAGATGACAGTACACTAATGCAGGTACCCCATTGACACCGGTAGATCCCATTCATCTGTCACTTTTATTTTTGTAATATATATGTACATATAGACGTATTCCATTCGAAATTATACGTTCGTATACGCCCATGTGCGGAATTTAGTCAGTAATAATATTTGGTATAATGTGTTTGATGACAGCAAAGCTCTGCAGCGACATTAAAGTTCATTTACCATGCTCAACTGCCCCCCACGGTAACAGTCTTAGTTTTTTTCCCTTTAAAACGGAGACTCCCAAACACTTTTGTACACTACTCAGAGTAACACAAAGGGAGAGAGGGAAACTACCTAGTGTATAGTATACTCTCAGTGTGTGACCGTGAGAGATTAGGATAGAATCGCGAGACCAGAGAGCGATGGCTAGGTGGTGTATCTTGCTGCTGGTTCTTGCTCTGGCTGTGGCTACAAGTGCGAGAAATGTGCCCAGCGATGCCGGTCTGAGGGACCAGAAGAACTTTCTCACCTATGGTGGAGTTGGTGGTTATTCAGGAGTTGGAAGCAATGGACTACCTTTCGGAGGAGCTGGGGCCGGAATAGGTGGTGGGTTTGGCGGTGGACTAGGTGGTGGGCTCGGTGGTGCTGCTGGGATAGGTGGAGTTGGCGGAGTCGGAGGTGCTGGTAGTGGAGTGGGTGGCGGTGTTGGAGGTGGTGTTGGAGGTGGCGCTGGTGGCGGCACTGGTGTTCTTCCTTTCCCTTAAGATGAACATGGCTTTCTGTTTCTTTTAATTACTATAGTGTTTCGGTTTCCTTTCTTTAAAATAATGGTGGTTTGTGTACGTGTTGTTTATCGTCGAAGCATTCTAGCGTTTCTCGCCTAGAGAGAGTAATAGTATATTTTGTAACGTGTCCTTCCGTCTTTGCTTAGGTTTAACAACCATGCATGGCAGTCATACATGGCTCTTTTATAGTTTTATGGGATACATAGGAAGTAAAGTAATCAATGTATGAGTTTAATTTTCTACTAGGTGCATGCTTTTTCCTGTCTCGTCTTTTTTCGGTTTAGGGTTTTCAAGGTTTGAAGCTATTACCTTACTTAAAATCCATCCCACTTTTTTTCTTATATACAAAAATTTATGAGAGAGGCGAGGTTATTTCATTTCAAGATTACCACCACATCCACATGCCATAAGTCCCCGTCATGACTTATATATAGTGGTACTACTACTACTAGAAAAATTCATCCACTTTTACTTAATTCTTTGGTATTCAATAGTTGAACAGCAGTATGGATAAACATCAAGCTTTTACTTCCCACGAATACAATTTGAGACGATTTCCTTTGATTATTTGGCCAACTGAGGGAAAAATAGAAACTTAAAATAAGCTTCAGACACTGGCCGTTTGAACTGGACACAACTCATATAATAGAAGTGAGTAAGTTGGAGTTGAAATTCTTTTATTTATTTTTAATTTAAAAAAGAAAGCTTCAAACAATCAAACGCTCGTAAGCATTTTGTACGTACTTTAATGCAATTTACATGTAACATCACTTATGTGAAAAATCCCAACACATAAATGCCCGGAGAAGAGTGGAAAGTCATATATTATTGTGAATTTGAGACAACAATATATTTGTACGGTCAAGCCTAGGTTATTATTATGTGTGTGTTTTGATTAGATTTTGTAAATTTAATTTTGGATGAATTTGATTTTACAAACTTGATTTTAATTCGAAGTGAATTTAAGTGAAGTGATTTATGTTTGTAAAATTTTATTTGAAATTTGATTTTGTTAAAATGAATATTGTTTGAATAATGTTGATAAAAATTACTTTTAGATGTGTAATTACCAAAAAAGATATGAGTTATTTTGAGTTAGATTGTTAATAAATTAATGTTAAAAATATTGATTATAAATAAATTGATGGCAAAAAAATTCTTTTAAAAATTAAGTTTATTTAGAATATTATAAAATAAAATTACTGTAAGTATAACTATAATAATAGTTATAAAAATTATTAAGTTATATTTATTTAAATATTATTAAAATAGTAATATAATAACAAATTATAAGAATATTTCTATCAATATACATATAAACAAATTTTCTTTCATTGTAAAAACATCAAAATGTTAGTTTTACATTTGAGGTATTAGAATTACATTTGCATTCAAATGTAATTCTTGTACAAAGATTGTCAAACACGTTGACATAATGTTCGAGATAAATTTTATTTTCAAACGTGATTATGGGGTGGCACACCCTGTATAGGCATTGAATGTGCAGAGATGGTAATTTTGCAGCCGTTCGAAATTAACAGTACTCCCTTCACAGAAAAAAAAATGATGCTTTCAAACTTTAAAAGATTTTTACAATTTAATTATAGATTGGTCCAATCTATTGTATATTAAGTCTTGTATAAGGTGAATTATTATAAAAAACAATGGTGTAAAGAGGTAATGTAAAAAAAATAAGAATATTGCTGTTAAAAATATATATTAATAAGATCCAAAGCCCAATATAAGAACATTATGATAATTAATGTTATTTGAACTTATCTCAAGTGATAGGGTAAGAGAGAATGTCAGAATGGGATTTGAGTGGAAAAGAAAAATAATAATAATTATTATTAGTTAGTAACTATTTTGTTGAATGGTAACAAGTTTTCTTTATATACCAAAATTTTAATTTCCAATAAATTAATTGGAGCAACGGAAGAGGTTTTGATGTTCAACTATATTGGATCCCTTAATAAAATCCCGGTGATGGGGTGCAACTTTTCATCATGACCCCGCTTCATTTAATTCCTCCCACAGTCTTTGCTTTTAAAATGTAAAGGGTTACTCACTTAAAAACTTAAATTATTAGGTAGAGGTTGATAAATAGTTTATATCTAACACCACATCCTTTAAATTTGAAGCATGGATAATACACAAACATATAATACTTTTTGCTGAAATTCAATTTTAGTTAGAATAATAAGAATAACAAAAATTAAACTCTTAATCACTTGATTATAAAGACTCTGATATTATATCAATAATTAACTATCCTAAAACAGATGAAAAAACATAAATAATTTTACATCTCTTATCAATAATAAATAAAAGAACACGTGATCACACTTCTAATATATATGTATCCTATCTTGCACGAAGGCATCAAAGTCTATTGGTGGGCCTTACACATAGGGTTATCAACTTGTTTTTATAGGTCCGTTTCATAAAGAAAATAAGTTGTTGTTTGTATTGGCCTACTACTTCAATTTTAACAAGAAAACAGAAAACGGACTTCTTTATCAAATGCTTACCATTAAGTCAAAAGTTATAATTGATAATAATTATATAATTTTAATTTTTTTATAATATTTCAAAATTATATCAAATATTAAGAGACTGCAATCATTACAGGTGTCATGAGTTATGGTGTTAAGCTCATGAATCTTAAGAGATATTGGCCAAATAAAGCCAACAATTATATTATATATATATATATGAGAGCATATCTATTGAAAGGAGTGGTTTATTGTAAAAGCAAGAAGAGTAAATCTTAACCATTTGATAATATGTATGGTCAAGATTAGAACATAAAGTCCTCTGACTTTTGTAAGTAGTCATGTGACCTTTAAGTAACTTCTAATCTTAACCATACATGGATGATTCAATAGTCAATATTTACTTATCTCATCTCTCATAATAAAATAATACTTTCACTCATATATGTACTTGAGCTTTAATCTGTTAAATGTTAATTTGTGGGCATTTAGAATTTATTATTATATGTACAGCTCATGGCCAACCATAGTTTGGACCAAATG
The DNA here is from genome assembly GCA_023212625.1 of Styphnolobium japonicum. Classification (NCBI taxonomy): domain Eukaryota; kingdom Viridiplantae; phylum Streptophyta; class Magnoliopsida; order Fabales; family Fabaceae; genus Styphnolobium; species Styphnolobium japonicum. The sequence goes on from JALBWW010000002.1 coordinate 13,092,034, forward strand.
AAAAAAAAAAATATATATATATATATAGATAAAAGAAAGAAATAAAGTAGGATATTTGGAAGTCCCAATAGACAGATCTAAACTAAGACGCGTGCAGCGTAAGTTACCAACCAAGCCATTCCCATGCCATGCCATGGGTACAAGTACTTAATTATCATCAGTGCTCGTATTTGAAGGACGGAATACTCTCAGCTGATCTCCTTCTCTATGTAGTTTCTAGCTGTTTGGTGGTCCTCAACATCTTCCATCCTGAAATGCAAGTGCTATCTCTTTCGGTAGGTATGATCTGTGACTTCTTAAGTAAGGCAGGGATCGAGTAAACAAATTAAGCAAGACCAGTGTTATTACGTTAATTTGGTGAAATTCTTGTAGCACAATCCCGACATAGATATTTGAATTCAAAACGTTTTACAAACTATCCAAGCTTTTGACAACTTTCTAATTCCTAGCTAGTGGCTGTATATGAAGCTTGGTAAGTATGACCGGTGTTAAGCAATATAAGTTTGGTGAAGTTTTGAATGAACAAGTAGAAGTAGCTGGCCCAGTTAGCTAACTTCGGATGGCAACGGCTCCATGTTAGATTTACCAGTTATCAGTACTGGCAACAGGCAAGGCATCTAGTAGTAGTCGCACTCCAATTGAATGCACGAATTGAATAAGAACCACGGGCGTCGACTAAATAGTAAATAACCATCACACCTACTTTCTATTCTAGCCTCTATTACACTACCTAACTAGTTAGCTAATTTTTCTGGTTTTCTTATTGTTCTATATGCGTAGTCAAGGATTGTCAAGGTCTTTAAAAAAAAGTCAACTGTGTGCATGTGTGTCCTGACTTAGCAAAACCATGTAACCGAAAGTTAGTTTAAAGCTTTCAGCTGCTGGCAAAATTTACAGGGATCGCTACCTCCCACTAAATAATAATATTGTTGTTACTTTTTAGATAAGAAATTAGGGATTCCATGAATATATATGGAAGGATATTCGGGACCCTATAATGAAATATATTTGCATATGCTTTAAGTTTTATGTTCAAGGTTAATTGGACTTAACATCTGTATTGCTTGCCATGCACCTTCTCTTGTTGGCCTTTTATGAAATGAAAAATAAACAAATTTAAGGTTACAATAGGTAGATTAAAGAGGATCAACATATCAACAAAAGAATTCTGTGTTGTTTTGGTCTAAAATGACCTACCTTGGCTCTCTTTCTCCTTCCCTTGTTGCATCAGACAGGCTATCAACATTTCATGCTCTTTCATCAATTAATGTTTGGTGTTCCGCTGAAACTACAGTCAAAATGTTTGTAATTAGTTTATCCTAAGAATCTATAAATCATGTACGCATTGTAGAAAAAATAAATAGACAAAAAATAAAAAAGAGAACATAATATATATATATATATAATCAACAAGCGTTGGGTGCAGTGGTAAGCGAACTACACTCCCAAAGTGAGGGCATAAATTTGATTCTTGAAGCACACGATTGTTAAGAGGGTCTCTTAGTTGCGATTATGTCTGAAGAGGATTAGTCTCGTGCTAATAATTTGTGAGGACATTATAAAAAACCAACCTATATATATATATAGAGAGAGAGAGAGAGAGAGAGAGAGAGAGAATTTTTGCGGTTATCCCCACTGTTTCTTTCTTAAACTGTTGGTAGTTTACCACATGACATGTAAATAACTAAAGATAATTAAAGAGAAACTTAAATTATAATTAATGTGCAATTTGTAAATAACTATATACCGAAAATATTTTTAAAATAAATTTTTGAGTGTAAAACATTGCAGAGTATAAAGTTCCACCTGGGAATTATAATGTTTGTTATTTTGTACAAAAGCTATATTTTTTCCCTTTCTACCCATCTAGAGGAATTTTTCAATATTTCTACACTATCCCAACCACTTAAACTATATATACCCAAGTAGCACAACGAAAAAAATTATTCTTGCACATTTTTAATTACTTTTTTACATTATTTGTATGCTCAATACTTGATTATAAAATTCTCACACATGCATGTGGTATTGTGGTAGGTTTCTTGCACGAGAATAAGATAAATAGTTGTGCAAGAATTAAAGATGTGAAATTTATATCATTAGTAAGGATATGAATATTGACACTCAATTGTCTATTTACATCACCTATTAACTATTTTTAATTATAATTTTCTTAAATGGCCTCTAATCAAATAGTTTTTTTATTCAATTCAAATCTTAAAATATAGGAAGCTACAATAGGTTGAGGCAATTTGAAAAGTTGTAATTAAAATTAGTTAAGAAAGAGTGTGAATATCATAATTGGAAGTGTAAATAATTTCACTCTAAAATGATGTGCAAATATTATAATTAATTAATAATAATACGTACATTTTTTACGAGGCAAAATCAAAATTTATTGTTCAAGAGATCCGATTGGGTTATGGAACGGATTGTCCATCCAACAAGTATTGGGCAACCTTTTTAAGCGGGACTTTCAAAATTTCAATAGAAACTAGACTCCCCAACATTTATATAACAGATTAGAGAAACGGTAGGGCCCAAGATGGGATGATGGAAGGTCCTGAGAATATATATATATGTGGACTTAAAATGAAAATGAATACGTTTAAATTTTACATTATTTTTTGTATTTTGTGGTGTAAAACTTATATTATTGCAATTCTTACACAGGAACAAGCTAGCATTTCTTTTCTCAAAACAATTACAATCTTCAATGCGACAAACCCTATCTCCACTGAACTGAATGGAACCTCGACAGCAACCTGCCCAACATACTACCCAGCAACATTTTGTGCCTAAAGGAGTCATCAACTACATCTTCTCCAGAGTACTAATGGATCCATGAAGATATAAAACCATGGGAGGGTACAGGAATCACAAGGGAAATGGTGGAGACAGGCAAAAATATTTCACATTTAAGGCATGTGATTATAAAAGGAAAAGCTTATGCAGAAAAGTAAGTGAAATTGTTTCAGACAAAGGGAAGTTTCACAATATGGGGGAACTTCACAGCTTCTAAGTTTATAGCCATTGGAGCTATTGTTTCAATGTGGGGATAGGACAGTGGAAACAAGACTATTTAAGGACCACAAGCCCTCGTCACCACCACTTGTGAGATCAATTACGGAAGAGAGGAAATTGCATCTAACATTGTCTTCCATGTGACTGGACCTTCTGGGGTTGGTAATGCTTCTATTTTACTTGGAAAGAAACCATTAATTACAGCTATAAAGGGCTTTTGTCCCGTTAAGAAAAATGAAACATTTATGGATATGCATGGTAGAAGTAATGATAGGAGGAACATATGATGGAAGTGAAAATCGACAATATGCTTTGATACCTCATCGATTTTCACCAGTCTCTTTCATTCCTCTCTTATTTCTTCTATTAAGCATACTTGCATGCTTAACAGGTGATAACCTTTTTCTTTTCATAAATCTCATTTTACTAATTTGAGTGAGATTTGAACCTCAACTCTCCAGTAGATGGTAGGATTTTGCTAGAACAACCAAATATCGCACACCATGCCCCCGAGTTAGTCCCACATTGATCAAGTACATATTCAACTCTGACAGCACTCTTCAAATAAGTAGCAAATAGTATCTATTCAAGATACTTACTTGGACAGGGTTAATGGATGATCATGAAGGCCCATGGTCTAGGCTGGTGGCTTTCATTGCACTCTGGAGGGGTATCTGCCTAAGGTCTCCCCAAGTGGGATGCGTTCGCGCGGCCGTAATCCAATTATAGTTCAATAAATCTTTATTTATTGTCTTTTATTAATAATTATTATTATAAATATGTTAAGTTTATGAAAAAAAAAAACTTCTCTTTAACAAGCAAAAATAAATTTAAATAAATTTTTTTATTTATAAGATTTTTTATTAAAAAAAATTATTTATAAAAATTCTTGTAAATAAATGAAAAATGTATTTAAAATTAATTTTTTTATGTTCGAATAAATTTTTTTTTTTATGCTTTACAGAGATTATTTAATATTTAATATTTGTTAGTCAAAATTATGTTTTTGGTCTAATTATTATTTTGTAAATGTTAATTTTATGAAATATTTTCTAATAAAAATAAATGAAATAATGTTATAAATTAATTTTTTATATTAAAATTCCATTTTTAAAATTTTAATTATATGCTTTCACTATTTATACTCTAATATTGTTATTTTTTTAATTTTATTATTATTTTTCAATAATTAACATGTATTTAATAATATTATTATATTTAATAATACTATTAATTACGTCAATTTTATATATATTAGTTGAATTCTTCTACAAGAGACTCAACTCATTGTGTGTGGAGAGGGGCCCTATGCAGAATACAATCCCTAAATAAAAAAATGATGTAAAAAATATTGAAAGAAAAAAAAAATCTGTGGAAGAACAAATTTTCTCTAAGTATATAACACAACTCATTCAATCATTTCGTAAATTGTCTAATTAAAGTATTTGCATTTCTTTTTTGTCATCTAACAATTTTTGGATTTGAAATTCTCTTTTCTTTATCTTTGGAGGGCTGGACCTGGGAGGGACAGTTTATTCGAGATGAATGGGCCGAAGGGCCCAAGAAAAAGTGAAAAAGCACCTCATTGGTTTAACTTGAGCACAAAGCCAAGTTCTGTGTCTCTCTCTATCGGCATTTCTCTCTTTCTCTCTCTTAGTCTCAGACTCGCAATTTCGAAACCATGGGACAGGGAACTCCGGGCGGTCTGAACCGGCAAGGTCTCCCGGGAGACCGGAAACCAGACGGCGGAGACAAGAAGGACAAGAAGTTCGAACCGGCGGCGCCGCCGGCACGAGTGGGGCGGAAGCAGCGAAAGCAGAAGGGTCCGGAGGCGGCGGCTCGGCTGCCAACGGTGACGCCGCTGTCGAAGTGCAAGCTGAGGCTGTTGAAGCTGGAGCGAATCAAGGACTACTTGTTGATGGAGGAGGAATTTGTGGCCAATCAGGAGCGACTCAAGCCCCAGGAGGAGAAGGCCGAGGAGGACAGATCCAAGGTCGACGATCTCAGGGGTTCGCCTATGAGCGTTGGTAACCTCGAAGAACTGATTGACGAGAACCATGCTATTGTTTCCTCTTCCGTGGGGCCCGAGTACTATGTCGGCATCTTGTCTTTCGTCGATAAGGATCAGTTGGAACCTGGATGTGCCATTTTGATGCATAATAAGGTCTGTTTTTGCTGCTAATTCGTGAAAAATAGCTTCTTCTTTTTTTGTGAATTTATTCGATTGCGTAATTGCCTTTGTTTTGAGATCCGGAATTCCGTTTTGATTGAGTGCTCGAAGCTTATTATAATCTTGGCTCTAGGGTTTAGTGGATAAATTATATATTTCTGGAGGGCGAAAGTGATGAAGTAATGGTTTACTGTGTGTTTTTTATTATTATTTATAATTTTATATTGGTGGAGGTTAAAGATTTTATGCTGTAATGGAATTAAATGAACTTGTACAAAGACATGAAAGTTATATAATAATGGTTTGATTATGGCTTGTTTAAGTAGGTGTAAAATTTGGAATGAAAATCACTTCATGCTTGCTTGGTACAACAGAAATGTGGGACGGTTGAAAGGGAAGTACAACTCATTTACACTCCAACCCACAAATTTTGGCCACTCCTATAGCAGCATGCATGAAAGTGAGTCGAAGACTCGAAAGTGATTTTCCACTCTCTGCCAAGTAATGAGTGAAAATCAAAACCTTCATCTTACTCCATTTTCACTCCCCTCTCAATTCTTCTCACTCATCTTTAACCTATTCAAACAAGCATAGCCGCTGTAGTGTGGTTGAAGAGTGGATCTGTGTGTTGTATAAAAGTTAAAACTTAAAATCGCAACTTCAATTGGGAAAGACTGTTATATTGCACCTCAGGGTACAGGACTTGTCTAGTTTGCATACAGTTTTTAAATTGACTCTATGGTGAACACTTGACACATTTAATAATTTTTTGAGATGATAATAATGTATTAAGAAGTAATAGAAGGTTCGTAGATTAGAGGTGCTTGTTAAAATGGTTAATGGATACACTATGCTATTTTTGGGGGTTTTATTAATTTTAAAAATATGTTGGTGCCCTTTTTTCTCGTAGCAATTCTGACTTCAGAGACAGACGTGTATAGTTCGTGGTTAATATAATCAGCATGATCTGATCAAAGTAGGGACAAAGATAAAATAGATGCTGGGTTGCTGGCTGACAGAAATGATTGAATGTCATGTGGCATACCTCCTTTTACAATTGTTGATTGCGTTTAAAGAGAAATTTAATATGTTTCTCAACAGCAGTGCATCTCTTAATTGACATGATATTATCCCCTCGAGATGAAATCATTTCTCTCAGCCAGTTATATCAGGTTGAAGATTATTAGTTGAAAAATCCACATTACAAAAAGTTAATATGACAAAAGTTTTTATAGTATCAAGTTTTATATCATAAATATCTCATTGGATTTTCAACCTTTTGAAGATTTGGTGGTAATTGCTTGAGAGCTGTTGAATATGCATCTTTAGATTGTTTAAGATTTTTCTTCTTGTTGTTGTTGTTGACAACATGTTGGAGGAGATATTCTATGTCCCTGTTGTTTGGCGGAGTCTGGGGATGCCTGTCATGGAAAATTGTCTCATAATCTATAATAAATATAAACGAGGAAGTGTTCCTATCTTGTTGAAGAAGTGATGAACTTAATATGAGAGGTGTGATGCCACCTTGTAACTGATTTGTGGACACCAAAACCTGGAAAGAGGGTGGGAAAAGTTGTGACTGAAATATTTTTTCGAACTATATGTTCTTTGGGAACATGCGTGATGTGGAGATTGACACAATTGTTGTTTGTGTAATTGAATCAGTCATCTCTTCTTTTTATAGTTGATATGGTTAGATGCTGGAGATATAATGATTATCTTATCATGTATGGTTCTTTACCAGGTTCTTTCTGTCGTTGGGCTTCTTCAAGATGAAGTTGATCCAATGGTCTCTGTCATGAAGGTTGAGAAGGCTCCTTTGGAATCATATGCTGACATCGGTGGTTTAGATGCCCAGATACAGGAAATTAAAGAAGCAGTTGAGCTTCCCCTGACACATCCTGAACTGTATGAAGACATTGGTATCAAGCCTCCTAAGGGGGTCATATTATATGGAGAACCTGGAACTGGGAAGACATTGCTTGCAAAGGTGTGCATTTATTTGATTTTCTTATCAGGCCGTTGGAATAGAATTTCAGCATCTCCATTTCTATTTCTCATTTTCTCCTTTCACTCTCTTTTCCTTTAAGCTGAACATGCTCCACAATGAATCAATGACATGGAGTTTAAAATTCTTTTCTCATGTCTATATGCACAAAAAGAGATTTGTGTGATTATATGGTTTTTATAGTTTGGAATACTTCATATTTTTTTTCCTTACTGCCCGTGTCTGCATTGATTATCATGTTACTTTCAGGAAATTCTCTTGTTATTTACTAGCTATTAATCAGTGGCTTTACGGATACTGGAGGACATTTTGTAAAAACCTTTCTTTTGGACTTATAGCTTTTCATAATCTATGTATGAAAGAAAAATTGTTTTTGGTTGTGAAGATGAAATGAACTTGATACTAAAAAGAGGACATAGCTATGGCAAAAACCACTTTGATATGAACTTGGAAGTTTTTTCTACAATTCAGCACCTGCAGTCAGTGTGTGTGTGTATTGGGTTTTAAATTCTTTAATGCACTGTTTCAGAGTGGTTTTGTCACAGACACAGTTAAATATGGCTAATATTATATTTCTCTTGGAGATGCACGTGACAGTGGTTTTGATCTTCTGTGTGTGGGGGGCATGCATTTTTACTTTTAAATTCTTCTATGCACTGTTTTAGTTGTGGTTTTGTTGCATGTTCACAGTTAATTAGTCTAATATTATATTGATATTGGAGAAGCATGTGAAATCTCATGTGAAATTGTTTATCCCTTGCAGGTGCTAGACATCATTTAATTAACTCTAAAACTGAGTTAAAAAGTAATAGTTTGCATTTGAAACTATTTATTTGGAAAAAGCAACTAACAAAACCTGGGGTTATTTTTCTCTGTTTAATAATCATAGAGTTGATATATTATATGGTCTTCACCAAAAATGCAGTTAGACCTGTGCAGTTATAATAAGCATTAACTGACCCGTGTCTTACTGTATTATCTATAGTCTTTAGTATTGCTTGTAATGTACTACACAGGCACATGTGCACAATCAGTTTGGTCTGAGACAGCCTTGTCCGCTTTCAGGCTGTGGCAAACTCAACATCGGCAACATTCTTGCGTGTTGTTGGTAGTGAATTGATACAAAAGTACTTGGGAGATGGTCCAAAACTTGTGAGGGAACTTTTCAGAGTTGCTGATGATCTTTCCCCTTCTATTGTCTTCATTGATGAAATTGATGCAGTTGGTACAAAGAGGTAAGTTATTGAACATCAACTTTAGGAGTCACTGGGTGGTAAGAATTTCTGTCCTCTTTTCTTGAATGTGGTTTCTCTGGAGGGGTGGGGCGGGTAGAAGAGTGGTGTCTTGGATCACTTCTTAGGATTCTTTTCCTGCATTCATGAGCTTACTTGTTCATATGCTCTGCAGGTATGATGCCCACTCAGGCGGAGAACGTGAAATTCAAAGGACTATGTTGGAATTGCTGAACCAGTTAGATGGTTTTGATTCAAGAGGAGATGTAAAAGTGATTCTTGCAACCAACAGAATTGAAAGTCTTGATCCAGCTCTGCTGCGACCTGGTCGAATTGACAGGAAGATAGAATTTCCTCTTCCTGATATCAAAACAAGGAGACGCATTTTCCAGGTAGGCATGACTAGTTTTGTGAAAGCAACACTCCAAATACTGTTTTCACTGATTCTCTGTGATATCTTAATATGCATTATCTGCTTAATCATATGACTAACTTCTGAAATTTAGATACACACATCAAGGATGACATTAGCTGATGATGTCAACTTAGAAGAATTTGTTATGACTAAGGATGAGTTCTCTGGAGCTGATATAAAGGCAATATGTACTGAAGCTGGCTTGCTTGCTTTACGAGAACGCAGGATGAAGGTTAGAAGTATCTTCTATTATTTGTACAATTATTGGCCGAAATAATGCTATCCTGTGGAAATATATTGTGGTACTCCGTTGCTGTTTGGATTTGGAACTATTGAAGTTAGTAGTACTGACAAGCGCATTTTTATGGCCCAAATTCATATATTAAGCTAAGATAAAAAATATATATATATAGCATAGGTTGGATATCTCAAGTTTAGACATACCAAAGTTTCGCAACCTACACCATTAAAGGTTGAGTGAAAGATAAGAAACATAAATTAATTAGGTCAAGTCAGCAAATTGTTTTAATTTAGAATCATGTGGTGAAGTTTCTCCTTGGTGTGTGTTAGAAGCACCAAGCCTACTTTTGTTCATATGCATGATCTTACTTTACATTTCATTGGTAAGTTGAGCATATGTTTGGTCAAACTTGTACTCTATTGAAGTAAATCCTATTTTTACAGGTCGAAGTCTTCTGCATGTTTGTATTCAATTGTCTATATTCTCTTTTGTTTTCTTATCATTTGACTTTTTTATTTTTTATTTTTATCTTACTACAATTTTTTTAATCCTGTTCTTCAGGTGACGCATGCCGACTTTAAGAAGGCAAAGGATAAAGTGATGTTTAAGAAGAAAGAAGGGGTGCCAGAAGGCCTGTATATGTGAAATATCATCCTCAGTTACCCGGCCTCCTTTCTTTTATTATGTTCTTTTTCTTCTTTTTCTGTGAACAGATGTTATTCGTTTGTATCATGAAGTCGAGCTTTATCCATATGCAGTTGCTTTGGCACAGTCGGTTATGAGCTTATGTTAGCATGGGATTCGAATCTCAACTATAGTTCAATAGTTTTCTTTCAAGATTTGGGAAATTTTGCGATAATCTTATTATAAAGGAAGTCCTTCCTGCTAGCCTTTCGTTCATGTTAATAATATGCGTGCTTGCGTAGAAACTGCTCAATGCAGTTGAATTATTTTAACACAATTGATCAAGCACCTGATAAGAACGTGTTTAAATCCTTAGAGATACACCTTAGCTCGTTTAGTTATTTGGGGAATGCATGTGATGAACAAACCCGATCATAATATTCACCAATTGCCTTTGAGAGTTCGTCAGATTTGACTTGCCATCCTAGTTATACAACAGTCTGATTCTCATATGATGGATTAATTTTGAAGGAAATAATGTAGAGACCTGTAGCTTCGTCTCATGCTAAAACTGCTATGCGTTATTAGCAGTGCAATTTAGACCCACGGCCCATTTATTCTCTTTCCTAACTCCACCTGGTTGACTTATTGAAGTCATATTAACAAACTAAGCTAGCAATCACAGTAGCTACCACCACTAACGTCCCTCGTGTCTCCTTAATCCGATTGCCCTGGAATGGCAAGTACCTTGCCAAGAAATACTCCCACATGTTCTTTGTCCGCATTCAATGGCCTTCTACTTCACCGCTATACTCGGTGATGGTGGTGGTTTTGTGTGAGAGTATTTCTTGGCAAGGGACTTCATTTCTTTTTTTGCAGTTTAGGGTTTAGGTTTAGAGTTTAAAATTTAGGATTAAGTATTAATTAAGGATTTTAGGGTTGATTTAGGGTTAATTAAGGATTTTTAGGGTTTTGGTTTAGGGTTATGAAAAAAAAAAGAAAAATTTATAAAAACTTTCGAAAGTCATAACTTTTGACTCTTTTGTTTGATTATGACGAATTATATATATGTTTTATATAACTTTTCGATATCTACGTTCGAAAAATGCCATAAGTGGTTTGGACGAACCAATTTTCCAAAAAAAATTTTATTTTGTAAGTTATAAGGATTTTTATATTAAAAAAATAGGGTTAAACCTATTTTTCCCCTTAAAGGTCTCTGTTTCTCTCAAAATAAGGATACTTGTTATTTATAATAATAAATATCATCATGTGTAGTGTCATTTTATATTTATATTTATATTTATATTTTTATTAAATATTTATATATTTATTTAATTTTATGTGATTTGACCAGTGATCTATTAACTTAGTACCTTAATCTCTTAATTAACCATAAACTTAAACCCTAAATCAATCATAAAATCTTTAATTAACCCTAAATCTTAAATCCTAAACTACAAAAAAAATATGTTTCAACATATATGAAAAAAAAATTAATATGTTGAGAAGTCGGTTTTATTAAAACTAACTTCTCAACATTAAATTCTTTTAAAAAAAAAAAGAAATCATGAATAAAACTGACTTCTCATCATTAAAAAAACATGTTTTGATAAATAATTATTTTAGTTTTTTTAATATAAAAAAGACGATTGTAGCACTAATAGTTATTTTTAATGCAACAAAAAAAAAAAACTAAGGCCTCAAGAAACCAACATCTGAACAGTAAGCAAGAAGACCCAAATCCACGTCAAAACAAAAACCACAATCTTCCCAAAATGACACTGGTTAGTGAGACTACATGCTTAGTAGTTATTTTGGTACAACAAAAAAGAGGACCGGTATCACTTCCTAATTTCTTCTCACTTTTAGAGTATGCAGATTAGATATATGTGGAGTTATATTTTCTATCTCTTTTTCTCTATTCATCTTTAATTCACTCTTTTCCTGATTTTTTTTTATAATATTGGCAGAAAATTGAACTTAGAGATTGATAGATATCTCAAGCTCATGCATCCCTTGCCTCTGGGAATTAACTCAAGGAGTCCTGCTTAAGGTAATTAAGATGCCTATTTCAGATGCATTTACTACCCAAGTCTATGACAAGAACACTTGGGTTATAGTAGGTGTATGTATTAATTTCTTAAAACAAGTCATTTTATTTTGTCGACAGAATCGAAAGTAAATTTACCAAGACCCACGCAATTGCAAAGTAGACTTAAATATTACCTAATTAAAATGCCCCAAAACAAAAAAAGGTGCATTCCTTTTGATTGCTTAGAACACCAAATCAAAGTAACACGCAAATTTAAAAGGTAATTGGTATTGTAGGCTCGTATCACTAACAGAAAGCTAAAGCATTATTTTTGGCATATAAAAATATATAATATTAATTGTTACACTTGCGATTTCTTTGGAGCAGTACAACGGGTATACAAGAATTTTTCACGTAGTACACATGATGGGAGACACGTACATGGGTACATGTAATTGTCATAAAAAACCAAATTCCCACGTCAGCTATTCAACCGGGTAAATTCTCACTCACTGGAGCTATTGTTGAGGACATGCCCTTTGACCTCGGCTGCATCTGGTTCTTTACCCAGAAGATTAATCGAGTTGTTTGAATAAAACCAACAACTACAAGTATGATACCCCAAGCACCAACCAAAAGATAACCCAGTCTACGAATTTTATAATAAATATGATTAGGGCTCATCAAGCCCAGTGCCCACATGTATGTGAGCAGCATGAATGTGACTGAAACGGTCATAGCAATGGTCAAGATCCACATTATGACTTTGTTCTTAAGCGGGAATCCGCTAACGAGAACCAGCACCACACAAAGAGAAGAAAAGAAAGAGATAGAGTTGAAGAAAACGAATTTTAGAAAGTCTGGCGACCAAACATAACCTACAATTGCAGTGCCTGCTTCACAGAAACCATAATTAGGGCAGTCATACCCACCAGTTACTGTATCCTCTTGCCAAACTCCACCCGGTGGGCTTATTGTTGACTGAAAAGTCATGGTCGCAATTACAGTGGCAACCACCATCAATTGGCCCCGTGTCTCATCTATCCAATTACCTTGGTATTGCAGGTACTTTGCCATGAAGTTCTCCAACCTGTTCCATCTACTGGGTTGATGTGGTTCTGCTTCATTAGCTATGCTTGTTTGTTGTGCAGTAGCTATGGTTGCTGACGGCGTTGGTTGTTGTTCAGTAGCTATGTTTTGTGACTGTTGTGTAGTAACTATATCTGAAGACCTTTGAACTCCGGCTTCAATTAACACTTGTTCAATTTTAAGGCTTATGAAAGCCCTTGGACAGCGCTCCAACACATCCAAAGCTGTTAAACCCGTGCTATTCAAAGCGTTTTCTGCTGTAATTTCTGATAGCGAAAGTAAGCATTTTATGGTCTGCAAAGTTACAGAAGACCCATTAGTCCCATTACTATTGTTTACGCTCACAATGTTACTATTCATTTTCTTTATGAAACAGCACAAAAATATAGAATTTGTCTAAAATTATCTTTCACTTGCAAATACTTCCATATCATGTTATGTCAGTGTCTTCATTTTAGAAAATTGGTAAATAGTACCTTAATTTGTCTGCGTCTCACTGCTAAATGCAGAACGGTGTTGCCCTCTGTGTCTTTGGCAGCTAGGAACTGATCGTCTCCTCTTACTGATTCCACTAGGAATTTCAAGGCCTCCAGATGGTTATATCGAACGCACAAGTGCAGAACAGAGCCATCATCAGTAATCTTTCGAATGGAGTCTGGCCTGGCACTGGTCAACTCCGCAATAGCACCCATGCGTCCTCTCATTGCGGCAAAGTGGAGAGGAAGCTTGTCATCTTTGTCCAGAGTCAAACAAATTTCTGGGTTTGTCAGCAACAGAGCTTTCACGACCTCAGTGTGGCCTTCAGCCGAAGCCAGATGAAGAGGGCAACGTCCTTCTGAGTCCACTTCACTGGCTAAACTGGGTTTTCTGTCAAGAAGAACCTGACAGAACTCCAAATGTCCAAGCAAAGAGGCTATGTGCAATGGGGTTTCACTGAAGGGAAAGCGTGATACTCTAGTCAGAATAAGAGGGTCCCTTTGGATCAATGTGTTTAAGGTACTTACACAGCCATTTAATGATGCTTCATAGAGTTCTCTCATCGTATCATCCTGTAGATTTGGATTTGCCAACACCTCCTCCATTAGAGGAATATTGGAAATCAAACCAAGTAAAGTAATATTGATGGTCTTAGTAATAGTCTCTTAGATAACATGGCTCCTTGTTAATTTTCAAATATTGATCGATATAATCAATGAGCTTCTATAGGAGAAAAAGATAATAACTAGAGAATCAAACAAAAGTTTATTGATTAGGGTCGAGGAGGGTTGATTCAGGATTATTTGTCTGGGCATGGGGTTTCTTTGCCTCGCAATGTTGCTTTCTAGTTCAGGGAATCAGGGGCTTAGCCCTTCTTGTAAACCAAATAAATAAATAAAATGTTTTTAATAGACGAGAAAAACGCATGTCGGCCGGTTCCAGAATGACAGTTGACAGCTATAGAACCCAGTGACATTGAAATTTGAAACTACAATGTACAATTCTTTTTTTTTTTTTTTTGAGGGAGGGGCGGAGCTAAACTGGTTTAGCTGGCCAAAGAAGGAAATATCAATGTAAGTGGCCAGATCAAAATGCTTTATAAAATGTGGCTGCCCTTAAGCATAACGTAGCACCCTCCTGGTTTGAGCACATCTCAACTGATAATTTTCCTCTTTATCAAGGTGGTGTTCACCTCTTCATTTGTCATTCTCTTTTAAGTTCAATAGAACATCCCTATATGGAGGTGATCGCCCTATGAATCTATTGCGCATATAGGCACGTATTAATGTTTTAACAGTTCATCCATGTATAGGAGCGGCCTTTACGTTGTCGCAATAAAAAAAATAAAGTTACAGCTTTTTGTCACCAATTGATTTTAGGAGAAGTGGTAAGCTATCCTAATTACTACTAACTCCTAAACAAAACAAACCATCTCAAAAAAAAAAAAAAAAAAAAACAATCCAAACCCCCATACGGTCAACAACTATCAAGTTCCCAAACCTGATGATGGAGACTGGTAAACCGCGTAATCAACATCAAAGTCAGCGCATGAATTTGTTTCACAATTGTGATCTACATGGTAATTTTTCGTTTTATTTTTTTTATATATTAACAGTAAAATTTGAAATTTTAAACAAGTCTGTTATTTTATTAATTTTTGTTAATATAAATATTATTTTAATATTGATATAATTAATATTAAATATATTTTTAATTAATTTAAAAATATAATAATTTTTTATTAATAATCAATTAAGATTATTAATTTTATATTTTATACGATTTTATATTTTATATAAAAAATTCTGAAATTAGAAATAACTTGAATTGAAATATAGCAGATGTGCTTCCTTGCTTAACTTCACTAGTTTAGTTGTAATACTTACTTATCAATAAATTTTTGTATGTATATAAGAATGCCCACCTACGTGCAGGATCACAGTACAGAAGTTCCAGTATTAAAGCCATCATCGGTTAATTTCTTTTGTTTTTTTTTAAGTTATCTTATTTTTGCTTCACCTTCTTCCAGTGAGACTTGTGATGCTCTCTGAATGAAAAAGCCCTTCAAGAACTAATTTTCCGTATTGATTGTTCTCCAAATGCAGAGAGTGTAAGTTAGATGAAGCTTTTTTTTTTTCCTCACTCACTTTCTCTTCTAAATTTTTCCGCCATTTATATATATGTTGGATATTGAGCTGCTTACAACTTTAGAGTATGATAAATTATAACTAGTTTTAATACTCATTGTTGAAAAGTTATAAAGAAATTTCCTTTAAAAATTTGTGTTACTCAGATTAGGAACTTGATAAAGCTATGGCGGAGGAGGCATGTTGCTTGTTCACAGGCAAGGTAATGCTATCCGCTGATTTTGATATGCACTCTCCCCCCTACATTGTTAAACCTTTATAGGATTATGAATGCATATGAATTTAAAACAAGGTAAAACACTTGTCTTTGTCATGATTCTTATCGATTGATTTGCGTAGGGCTAAGTCTTCCTTTTTCCAAATTATTCATATGGTTCTCAATTGATAAAGCTCAATCTAGTATATAAAAGGGAGAGGAAACCTAGCCTATATATAACTAAGTATGATGTCAAAACCCTAGTCATGTCCTCTACTTATATTAACAGTCACCTAATAAGAGGCACAAAAATATTTGATCACTAAATTAAAATCCTATTATACTTCTTATATGGATCAATTAAAATCCTATTATACTTCTTATATGGATCGACTATCAACCCATTTTGTTATTTTGTTAAACATAAAATACTATCAATTAGCGATACTCAAAAATAGAAAAATATTCTAACACCTTATGCCTTACCCTTTCTGTTGTCCCTCTGGTTCCATAAGTGCAAGCACTTTGTTGGTTGTTGCTGGAAGAAAATTTTGTGGATGATAAATATGTAAGGAACAGCAGATAAGCCTCTAAATTATGCCTAATCAATATTTCTTATTTCATCTGTACAACTCTACCCTGTGATTTAGCTTTTGACTATATTAGAATTTGTATCCTCATTTGGCTTGTGTGTTTGTAAGAAGAATGATTCGGGTACAATGTTTTGCTGGTATAATCCCCAAATCTCCTAGTGTTACCTTTTACTCTCTTGGATTATGGCTTCGCTGAAATTTGCATTCTAACTTAGTGCTCGTTTGCATATACTTTTTTTGCTATAAAAAAAGTTTTTTTTATAAAAAAAATACTTCTTATATCTTAGTATGTTTGAATGAATTTTTGTAATAAAAAAAATATTTTGTACTTTTTTTAGCTAGTTTTTTATACTTTTAAAAAAAAGTCATTTTTTATGACATAAAAAAGTTATTCAAACATTAGAAAAAATTTCAAATATTGCATCCAAACACAAAATAATTTTTACCTTTTAAAAAGAATCTTTAAAAAAATCATTAAAAAAAAAACTCATGAAATACATGAACCAACTTAGTTACCCATTCACTGGAGAATGGAGATAGTGAAAATGATGAAGTACTAGTAGATGTAATTATTTAAAATATTGATATAATTGTACCAAAAAAATCTATTGATATAATTTAATTTAAATTTTAAATTAAACTCTCAAACTTTGGTTAATTTAAATAATCAACATTTAAATGAAGGGTTTCTGCAGTATTTGAGTTTTCTTTAAAAAAAAAAAAAGTAGAATTGACCTAGTGCCATTTGTAGTTGAAATATTCCGGATTTTGGCTAAGAAATATGCATTACTTAACTGAAAAAGGCATTGAAATGAGACGGTCAAACAACATCTGTTTATGCTGGCAAGGCAACGGACAGACGCCATAGGCATTTTAAGTTTGATTCAGTCAAATTGGGAACACTTTGTGTTAGGTTGAGGGCAGAGTTGTAAGTTACAACGCTGGTGCATGAACTTTACTCGAGGATAGAGTGGTGTTAAGGAGGATCGCTCGTGAAGGAATGCACACTCTTATCTATCACGAAGCAAGCAATGGAATTGGAACGCGACACCAGCAATGCGCATTTTTATGCTTCTTCCGGACCACTTTTCATACATAAAAAATGGATGGTCCTTCCTGACCTGAACATGTTAATGTCTGATTTGCCACGTAGCATTTATTATAATATAGGTCATTCCTCATTATTCTTCTCATCCTCTGTTCAGCATTTGTTAGACTTAAGAGCCAATGTTAAACCCTCCCTATCCAATGTTGAGGATCAGAAACAAAGCCTACAAACGACATGATTCGACCAATAAAGTTATTCCTTACTCCTTAGGTTGATTCGTCGATCTGAAGCAGCTAGTAACCTAATCCTATGCCCAAATATACTAGGCGTGTAACTATGTTTACAGATACGAATATTCCATATATAATACATAAATATAATAATAAGATAATGTATATTGAATAAAATAAATTTATATTTATATATATAACAAATAAACTTTAAACTCTATGAAATCCTTTATATCAATTTTCTTAAAATCAATTTCATTTCTTTCAAAATCTTAATATAAGTTGAAGAAGTGAAAATATGTTTTAATGAAAATAATTAGTGAGATAAAGTTCTGTGTAATGATTTTAAGAAAGACAATATTGTAACAGTGATAATATGTTTTATAAAGAAAGTAGCGTGAGAACAAAGCTTAAATTTGTATCTTAAATATTTGGAGTAACAATATCTTGAGAGCAATAACTACTTAAAAAACATGATGACAAGGATACACAAACTATAAATACAACTATATTATATATGTATCTATATCAAATACGAATACAATTCAAATACGCCACCAATTTTGACTATCCGTCCTTCACAGGCATGGAACTATGCATGAGAAACAATAATGAACTTAATGTCTGGTTTATACAATCTTATGTTATATGTAGCAGTATTATAATTTTTTTAAATTTTATTTATGATTTCCTTCAATTGACTTAACACATTGTAATAGTGCCAGCCGAGTCATGTAAATCAAGAACTGTTTCAATTTCTCTATATAAAGAATTGCGATAAAGTTCATACGCTGCTGTCATGCCTGGCAGTAGAAAATCGATGGCAAATGAAGAGGAACAGAACATGAATCTGAAATCAAAGACTAACAATGTATCAAGCTCCGAAACAGGAGCCTCCACGTTTGGTGTAGTCTAGACTTGTACATTTATTTTAGTGCCATCTTTCTGGTTCCTCTTCCCATATCAAAGAATCTCTCAAACAGTATGAAGATTGAAGACGGGAAAAAGGGGAGGATAAAAAGAAGAAAAAAAAACCTGAGTGGCAATAATTTACAAGTTAGCCGTGTATAGATTAGCTTGCTACTGAGAACTTTTAAAAAGTTCGTTCTCTTACACTACAAAACTTGGCAGCTGTGATGTAGATCCCGGAAAATCTAACCTGCAATGCATTCAAGTCCGTTGTTAATGATGCTTATCCTTGTTTTGTGCAATATCACGTATTCAGGACTTACAATGCACTACCATTGAGAGAGCTACTGTTAACAGCTATACAATAATGAGCAGCACCATTTGAATAGTCAGCCTTCGATTGTAACTATCGAAGAATCATTTTTTTCCTGATTATCAGCAAGAAAAAATTGAAATACTTAGAAGATAGCCATAATTGCTTTATAGTACCCAGAAAGATTAGGTAGAATTTTTATGCGTAGAAAACAAAAGTTATTAGGACTCATATAAAATGTAAAGAACAAAAATTATTAGTACACATTTATTTAAAGGTATGTGCAGTCCAATTGGTTTTGATAAATAGCATACTTCTTTCACAAAGTAAACAACCAGATCCGGAAGTTAATGTGCTCCGGAAGCTTGCGACACAAGAATACAGTAAGCCCAAATTAAAATCACTAAGACCCAGATTGCATAATCAACTATCCTTTTATTTCCACCATAACTAACCAAATCTTGTAGAATACTAAGATAAAGCAATTCACCTGACTGATGGTTTTCTGGATTCTCATGCCCCCTACCGGTACTTGGCTTGCTGACATTTGGTTGGTTCATTGCCTGATTCTACACATGGAAACAGACCTCATAAATGATCACATATTTGTGCTCAATTAAAAAAAGAAATAAGATACTAAGAAACATCGCAAAACTTGAGCTTTCCTTACAGTTCTTTCAGAGATTTTTTTCCCTCCCAGTTGGAAGGTGTTAAGAGTAAAATCGGGATTCAATATCTGAGGAATCATGAACATAAAACACCAAATTTTACACAATATATAAAATAAATAATTTGGTCTGTTTTTTATGTGCCTGGGAAACTAGCACACTTTTCCCACTGCATATCATCTCAAAAAAGTATTACATGATGAACCAAAGTAAGACAATCTATGAAGTGGTGGCAGGAAATCTAATGGGTCTCAGGTGCAACAAGTTACTTCACAAATTGTTCAAAAAAAATCCAAATCAAAAATAACATTAGAGGACAAAATACCTGCATTAATTGAAACTGCATCTGGTGGGGACCGAGGTATTGTTGATAAGGATCAGTGAAGTTTGGGATACGTGACTGATTTGGATCAGGTGTACCAACTGAGGCGGGCATATTATTATCTGACTGATTTGCTGCTTGCACTCTGGATGAATCAGGTGCAGGAACATGCGGCATATGGAAAGGAGGCATAGGGAACCTTGGTCCCAAATGAGCAGCTGCAGTCACTGCTGGCAAAGCCGAACCAGCTAACATATTGGGAAATGGCATTACAGGCCTGCTCATTCCCATTTCCATGCCCATACCCATTCCAATCCCCATTCCCATTGGCGGCATATACTGCTGGATTCCAGGAAACATCATAGGTACCATGCCACATCCCATGGACATCATCTGCATATATAAGTTGCACACTTAATTATATACCACATCCCATTCCACTGGGTGGCATATGACCATGGAATGTAAATAACTATATACACATGATAGTATATGACTTTTAGTATAGGTTAGAAATACCGAGAGTGACAGTTGTAGCACATGTTAGACTTCAATAAATAATATTAAAATCCTTCATCTGAATAACGTAAGGTGAAATACAACCTCTGTGGCTCTGTCACCCTCCCTCTCACACTTAATTAAAGGATGTAAAGTTTCTTCTAAAGAAAACTTTTAAATAAGAATGCAGCAGCTTATTACATTGTCTTGCCATCCTTAGCTTTCCTCATTCCCGGTCCCCTTCCTCCTAAAATCTTTTTGAAGCTCAAAACATTTTATAAATGGTGGATGCGGATAAATTGACCGTAATCAAGTAGGTTGCTTCTTTAATGTTCCACCACTAGAAGATGATGCATTCCAAAACATATTGTTTAAAAAACAATTTATTAAATGAGCTGAGGATAAATTAATCTGCTTAAACAATTTATGAATTATCAAAGCATATCACATAGAATATAGTATACACTGAAATGAATTTACAACACAAACTCAAGGTAAGAAAAAATGAAGAATCTACCTGCACTTGTAACTGCAGTGACTTCAAGTATTCAATTGCTTCATCCAGCATTGAAGCTTTGTCAGACTATGATTCAGAATAGGAATCAAAATTAGAAACAGTGATTAGGAAGAAAATCAAATATAAAATCCTGCCCCTTATATTCTCAATAAATTTAGTACCGAGAAATATAAAAAGTCAGTTAACCTTATTACAACGAGGTATAAGTTCTTGCAAAGCTCTCATCTTTTCATTAATCCTATCTCGACGCCTCTGCATGCAAATGCAAAGTGAAAACTTTCACATTATGAGAAAAACAGTATAAAATATGAGGACTCAATAAAGTAATGTATAATGGCCAAAAAATAATGTAATGTATGTACACAGACCCTCTCTGAGAGATTATGGACTTCTGCAGCACGAGATTTCTTTGTAGATGTTGATCCACGAACTTGTTTTTTTGCTTCCGCAGATTCAAAATCGACATCCTTTTGCAGCAAGCCAAATAGAAATAAGAATATATAAGAAGTAAATAATAGAAATTTAAACAAATTGCAGAAAATCAGAAAGAGACGAAAAAATTGCTATTGAACTATTGATCTGCCTCATGCCTGTGTCAACGTATATGTCAAGGAACCGTGCTCAGAAATTAGGGAAACCAACAACTTATATCAATGGCCCCCCGCCTACACACCCCACAATCCCCCCCCCCCCGGGGCCGCAAAAAATAAAAAAATAAAAAATCTAAGAGTTAAATTACTAGAATATGCTACCTCGATGAGATCCAAAGCTACTAAAGCATGTAAGTTGTAAAGCATCAGATCACTACAACCTCATGCCGTCTCCCCTACTGCCTAATAGATAGAATCACTTATCATCTATTTATGTATCTAGGTATTTACCTATTAACAATATCTACCTACTTGACACGTTTATCCAAGACTATAATGTCTGTACTGATTTTAGTAATCAACTCATGTGATCAACCATAACAATTAGCAAGAATTTACAAGCATTATTCACAATATTCAGTAATTCTAACCCCCTGAACCTACTCTTTTTCTGGTACATTGAGAAGTATCACTGCTTGAATCCAGGATTTCTACCTAAATCCCTGCCCATTCAAACTCCACAGCTAAGCCCAAGTGCTTAACCCCCCTTCATGCCATACGTCCCATGCTTGGCTACCCAATTTGTTGGCACTTCACCACAGGATATCTTCTAGGAAAAATCATAAATATTAGCCTCCTCGTGAAAAAAAAAAAAAAAAAATAGAACATGATTCTTGTTTAAGACAGATTAAAATAAAAAGGGGAAAGACTGATAATTTCATAGTTTTCCAAAAAGGTTATAACATGTAAGTCATGGATGATACACTAGTAATCATCTCACCAGCATCAGGATAAAAACCTTCATGTTGAACACTTGATATATATATAGCCTAGCTAATAACTGCATCCGTGATATTTGGATTACTTGAAGCAAACTTATCCTTTCCTATCACAAAACCACACAAGTAACCCATATTAACTGAAGCACGACCCTATTAAACAATCTTTCTTTCTTTTTTCCTTTTTCCCTTCTTGTGAACATAGGTTTGGTCATTTCTGCCCAGTAGAACTACTAACTTCTTCCATCAAGTCAAAGAGGGGTTTCATTTTAAGAGTGTGAGAATGTCTCACCAGCACAAACCATGTACAACAACGCCCTTTCTAAATATCTGATTTCCATATTTGCATAACTTTTCCATGTAACATATTATGCGTACAGAGAACTTTAGACCAGCGTAGGGGGCTCACATTCAGCATCATGGCAGCTTAATTACTTTGCGTATTTTGAGAACCATATTTCTGCAAATTTCACAATGGTCTTGCCATCAAACAGCCACCCAAACCTCAAAAGAGCCAACTCCTTCCTCCATTTACCCTTCTCCAACCTACAAATTGAAAATTCACCATAGCTCTAAGCCAACACCAATTCCGACCTAATTCAAGCCTACCAGGTCCGCACACAAGAAATTAAGATAGGAACACGATTCTTTAACCACAAGCCCGGCCATCTAGAATCATTAAGAAGGATACTGTTTAGTTGTGGTTAAATTTTTTTTACCAAAAAAATAATATTTCCAAAACAATTTAAAATCAAACAACACATCAAATCAAATCAAACTAATAAAAAATAAAAAGGATGCCCAACTTGGCATTTATCACCCATCAATAATTTTCCCAAAAAACTTAAATGCAGCATGAGCCACTGCAAGTCTCCAACCATCACCAAACCAATCATTCTCTATTAGTTCCATCAACAAAAGTTTTGAATCTATAACCATACACGTGGCGTAAACACGCAACGTGTACAGTAATTTGGCGAAAGTGACGGTTCAAAAGTTAGATCTTAATTTTAATTTTAATTAAATACACACGTTCAATAAGCAGGGCAGGTACTCACGTAAACCCACGTCACTCACACTGCGCACGATAGCGGAGGCCAACGCATACGGAATGTGTGACCGTTCGAGAGAGAAAAACAAAGAAAACACAACTGTACTGACTCTGAGTCAACTCACTCACCTCGCTCAGACACTCCCATTCCTCCGCTTCCCGGCCCTTCCGCTTCCGATCCTCCGCCGCCCTGTAACCCGGTTCACCGCTGCTGCTCGAACCGCCCGGTGATGACGTCATTTCCATGTCACACGTCTTCGTCTCCGTTCCTCCCGGCCTGTGACCCGGTTCACCGGCGGTGCTCATGCTCCCACGCCCGGTGTCCCCTTCCGTGGGCTCCGTCGAGCTTCTCACAGTCTCCGAGACTCTCGAAGCCGCCGCCTCCGCCGCCGTTGCGACAGGCGTATCGCACGAATCCACCACCGTCGATTCCCTCGCCGTGGTTTTCGAGCTCGACGACGGCCCTCGTTCAGCTCTCGCATTGCGCTTCGAGAAGTGCGCGAAGTTCTGCATCTTCGCCGCCACCTGCTCCGGCCTCCTCGTCGGCGGAATCGGAGGTCGAGGAGCCACCGACCTCGTCGGCTGCCGGAGCTCCGTCACATGAGACGCACGTGCGGGGGTTTGCGCGGTGCTGTTGTTGTTTTGGTTGGCGTTAACAGTGGGCGGCGGGTAGAGGAAATCGGCGCAGAAACTGTGATCCAAGGAAGGATCGTCGTCGTCGATTGGATAGTGAAGCCAGGAAGCCATTTCGTCTTCTTGCATGAAAAGATGTTGGTTATGGTAGTTTTCTACTTCTGGTTGTTGCGACGACGGTCGAATCTGATCCCTCGCCGTGGACGGACCGGCGGGAATCACATCGTCGGCGTTCCTCGCCGGCGGCGGTTTTTTGAGAGGTCGCTGGTTCTGGCTCTGCATCACGACCTGGCCGTTTTGCCATAGCAGCTCCATGATCTCGTCGTCTGCCCTGTTTCAATTTTCATCGCTCTTCGTTAATAAAACCCAAAAAAAGAAAAAAAACAACAATTAATCATAGAAGAGAAGAAAATTGAAATTTCTGAAGAGGAGAGAAATTACATGGAGGGTTTCTTTGGGCGAGGTAACCCTGAAGACGTAGGTATTATTGGGTATTCTTCGTCATCGATTTGGATTTCAAAATCTGGAACACAGTGATTCATATTGCCTCTGTTGAGCAATAAGCAAAAGAAAAACTCCTAAAATAAAAAAAAGGAAGCAAAATCCATCACAAATGGAAGTGGAATCCTAGTAGCAATTATTGAGGAAGCTAAAGTAAAGACGACAACAAACAGTTGCAGCTAGCTAGCTAGTCCAGCATGGTGATGGTGAGTGATGGTGAGTGACGACGATTGATTTCTGGAGAATCCAAGTCTTTGAAATGAAATTGAATCTCTAGGTCTTGTACTCTGGATATGAATCGAGGTTAATGAGGGAAATTAAGGGAGTTTTTTTTTTTTTGGTTGCAGATGAGACTGCGTGCTGTGTTGGCTAGTAGCTGGCGTTCCTCTTTTTGGCTTATGAAGAATAGAGCAGCCACACACAACCCACAAAACCCAGAGATAAGATGTCTCTCTCCGAATAATGCGAAGCTAAAGGACGAAAGGAATTTTTGACGGTTTGCGCTAAATTCATTTCTTCTCCTTTATTTCTTTTTCTTTTTTTTTTTTACTTTTTTCCTCCTTTTAAGAAAAATCAGCTCATTATCAATTTTGTGCATTCAAAAAAAAAAAAAACAGTTAATAACCAGTTTAAGTGTAGTTATTGAAATAAAAAATTAATAGTATTATTATTAAGAGTAAAATCTTATAATAATGAAATCTTTTAAAGCTAAAGTCCTTTTGAATAAGAAAAATTATAGTATTTCAGGTACTAATATTTTGATAAATTATTAAATATTTATTAGTTGTAATAAATATTTAAAGTTTATTAAATATAATTAATAATTAATAAATATTTAATAAATTATCATATATTAAAAAATATATAAGTATCTCAGTAATGCCCTTGAATAATCAATATCTTTTTCTAATCTTCAAACATAATTCTTCCTAAGGAGATATGGAAACGAACAGTAACATCTTGCAATTATCAATACTAACCATGAGTCTAATCCAATGTTTTATGTTTTCTTTAGTTTAATTTTAATTAATTTTTGACGTAAAATTTTTTTAGACTTTTATCTAAAAATATTGCTATGATATTTATCTTTTTTTTAAGATGTTGATACCAAAAATAAGTTATCAAACATTTATTAGTTATTATTTATATTTAATAGACCTTAAAATATTTATTATCAAACTAAAAGTTAATAAATAATTGATAACTCATCCTGAGTATTATATTTATCAACGTATCATAACAATTCTCTCATCTAATGATGTGTTGGTATATTATTAAAAAAAATTAAACTTCTTAAATAATTATTATGATAGTTAAATTTTTAATAATATATTAATATATAATTAAATGAGAATATAATTTTTTTAGTTTAATTTTAATTCATGATCAATTTAAAGTTTTTTTTTACATTATCATTTAATAATGTATTATCAAATTATTAAAATAATTTAATTATCATAATAATTATCTTAAAAAATTAATTTTTTTAATAATGTATCAATATATAATTAAATAATAATATAAAAATAATTTACACTAAAAAAATTAAAATTAAATTTATTTTCTTTATACGAATAATAAATTAAAATTTTCTTTTTTGTTTAATGGTGATAGATGAGAATAGATTCCGGAGTGCGTGCTCTGATGGGGGCACGAATTGTTTATGTGGGGCGCCACATACTTATTCGTATCGTACGTCTTAGGACTTTATTTTTAGCCCACAATTTATTTGTTTAGTGAATGGTTTCCTCGTATGGTATACTTTTAAACCCGCGCAAGTACCGGATGTGTGTGCTTTTTCACTTCTTGAGAGAATTTGGCGTCAGATTTTTAAGACTAGTGGCTGACATAAGTGGAAAACTTTCCACCATTGATCGATTGTGACTGTGTAGCCTATTTCATATGAGTAATACACTCTTAATATTATATTTTCTTTAACATTTTTTTAAATTATTTAAATTCTTTAATTTTGGTTTATTATGTAAAAATTTTACACTATTATTTAATAAGATATCAACATATTATTTAAAAGTTTTAATTTTGATAATAACTATTTTAAAAATTAAATTTTTTTAATGACTTGTTAATATATAATTAAATAAAAATATAAAAATTTTAAACTAACTGTGAATAAATTTTTTTACTTAAAATTAAAATTATATAATAAAAAATAAATATTTAATATCTTAAAATTTTTTAATCATACTAGATTTTTAAATAATTAAAAAAATATTAAGCTAATTAATTAAAAAAATAAAATTATTCATTTCATATTAGTGGCTGACATTAATGGAAAGCGAGACTAATGACTTGTCAACTTACAAGTTTACAATTGAATAAATAAATAATGTAATAATAATAGTATATTTAAATAAAATATCTGACAAATAATTTTTACTTCAGACTATAACATGGTATCTAAATGGATAATGAAGTAAGCTATTGCTTTAATAGTGTGTTTTGATTATTATATTTTTTTTTTGACTTCAAAATAACTTATAATTAAAATATTTAAGAGAGAACTTTTTAAAAAAAAGTTGTTTTGAAGTAAAAAAAAACTAATCCAAACACACAATAACTTCTTAGATTTGAAATTTAAGATATGTTTAGATTGTAGGAGTTTAAAAAAGGAAATGAGATGGTGGGTAAATTTTTCATTTTTAAATTGAGAGAATTAAAAAATATTTGTAAAAATGAAAAAGGTATTATTTGAAGGTGTTATGATAGTTTCTTATTTTATTATTCTCATTTCAAAAATTTCAAATAAAAAAAATATAAATTTAAAATAAAAATTTATTAATTTTTTTTCTCCAAACTCTTCTATTTAAACATTATCTTAAAGCTAACACCTAAAGAAGTTATTTTCCAAAATTGCTTGAGGTGGATATAGAAAGTGTATTCTTGAAATTATTTATATTGATTAAGAGATTTGACTTGATCTCAATTGATGTATAAATTAGTTATAATAATTTCTTATCATATAAAAAAATTGCAATGTTATTATATAAACAAAGTTATTTTTATACTATTAGATCTTTTTCTAAATGTGTGCATTGTTATATCAAATTTTTAATATTGCCTCTTTTAAGTTCCTTTAGTATTATCCAAAAAAATAATTTTTGATGACTTTTTGCAAGTGAGTAAACCATATGAATATGGCTTTATGGCTTTATCGTCGTGATTAGAATTTTATTAATAAATTATTATCTTCGACGTAGATATCGAATCTATATCTCCTTTTGGCTTTTAGTTTTCGAAAATGATGCAACATCGTTATCAATGCGAAACCATATGTATAGCCCAAATTAATAACTATTCATCCAAATGCATATGCGTGTTTGTTGTACAAATCGAAAATTTGTTGAAGCACTGTGACACTTGCTGCCTAGCTGCAATATTATATGCTGTAACTTTTAAAAATGTTGCACAATTCCTATCCGCTCTTTTTGTACTTTCCATGTCTTTAATTGAAATAATAAAATTGGGGGGGGGGGGTATATACTACATGTAAAAGATTCTTATATATCTTTAGAGTATTACATCTATAATAAAAATTATTTAATTATTGAAAATCATAAAATTTAAAAAGATAATATAAACACTTAAAGAAATTAAAATAAAAGAGAAAACAATATGTTTAGTTATTTAAATTTATTTTTATTGATTTATTTCAAAACATCTACAAAGATAATAAGTTCAAATTTTTCTTGACAAGAAGCAAGGTTTACTCATAGTCATATGTCAACATTTACATCATAAATTTGGATTGATTCGGAAATTAAACAGTCAAATTGTGGATAAAATTAGTTTCCATTTATATTTGTGTTATTGTTTAGCATTCTCATTGTTATGTCACCCGCAGAAGAGACTACTTAATTACTAGTTGCACAAAAGAGAGTGCGGAATTTGCTTTAAGCTTAGAATGGAAAAGGACAATTAACGGTAAACCGTCCCCAATGAAAAGTACTAAAGTTGGTTACCAGTTGCTTATATTTTCTTAACCAAAAAGAAAGTTAAATTCGTTAGTTCCTCTCGTCATCATCGTGATTAGTTGTTTAACTCATTTAGTATTTTAATTAATATTGTTCACTATTCTAATTGCATCCACGTCATGACGAATCGTAGCCAATACGTCGGAGTACTCATGTACGTCGAGAAATTTTAATATATTATGATAATATTATTCTTATTATTTTTTTAATCGGTAAATTTATTTTAATTTTTATTAAAAAATATTTAGATTTAATTTAATGACATATATAATTATATAATATTATATTTTTTTTTATTAAAATAGTATAATACTTTTAAAATATCTAAAACTTTCTCATATTTATGAGCTGAAGTGTTCTTTAGATGTGAATAATGGGCTAACTCAGCCCACTTACTGCGAATATGTATTTATGTGGGTTAAACTGAGTTTACATGTTTTAATAATAAGTTGAGAATATAATTAACTCGAGTTTCGCCTGCCTAAGCTTACAGGTTAAAAGGCTAGCCAGTTAACCAATTAATATTTTTTTTTAATAATTCAAATAAAAAATGTATGCATAAATGTAATATAAGGTTACTAGTTGAGCTTTTTAAATTATTTTTTAAAGATTTTTAAAGTTTTTAATTCAATATAGAGATGAGATAAGTTAAATGTTTGTGTTAAACTACTAATTAAAAGTATTTTAATGAAAAAAAATTATTTTCTTAAGGGAAAAAATATTAACGAACCAATTCATAAGTCAGTGTAATTCAATTTACTTAAGTCACAGGTTAAACGAAAATTATTAATCCAAGATAATTATCCAAGTGTAATGTCCACTATCCAAGAAATTTGGGCAATTGCGACACGCCAAACCCAAAAAGACATTCATTTTTTAAAAAAGTTAACTTGAAATAAATAACATTTTCATTTTTTATTTTTTGGTAAAGATAAAATCATTTAAATTTTAAGTAGTCTTACTGTATCAGCTCAATGATTACATCAGAGATCGATGTGAATGCTCAACTAGATTCAGGCCATAGGAGGCAAAGCTAGACAAGGCTTACGTCTATTACATTATTTTAATTGTAATAATGTTACATTTATCATATAGTTAATAATTGTACACCATTTTTTATATTATCTTTATATTTAATTAATGATGAATAAATTTTTAATTAATATATTATATTATTTAGTTAATAAATTTTAATAATTAATTATTCACAAATTTACTTAATAATAAATAAATTATTAATTAATAAAGTATATTATTTTGTTAATAAATTATCAACTTATAAATTATTAGTTATCAAAATTTATTAATTAAATAATATATTGTATTAATTAAAAAAGTATTCATAATTAACTAAGTATAAAAGTAATATAAAACATGGTGTGCATTTATTTTTTCTCTATAGTTAAATGATTCTATTAACAATTATAGATACACACATCTAACAAAAGATAATGTTATAAGTAATATTTTTATATATAAAACTTTATAATAATTTTCATACTATTATATTTATTTTTAAGTTTATATAATATTATATTAAAACTTATTTCCATACATAATGTAAACAGTACAAGTATACCAATAAGATTAGGATGATGTGTCAAATCTATTCTATGGATACAATGTGACTTGTCAAAATTATTGTTTTAAAAAAGTATGATAGGGGGACTTTTTTTTATTGATTAAAGAGTCTTTTCACATTTGGCTTTTTGTCATGGTTTTAAAATTGGATTGGACAAAAAATTGGTTATCTTATCGATTTAGTCAATTTAAGAAAATTGTCTAGCATGAAAATGGGTCAAAAGTCAGATAACTGATCAATCCGAACCAATCCAATTTGGTTCAGTCGTCCATTTTTTTTTTTTTAATTCTTACTAATTCAAACGACGTCATTTTGATCTAAAAACTGAATGTAAGTCAATTTAAAAATAATTTTATATGAAATACCTAAACTTAGAATATATTGAAACTTAGAAACTGAATGTATAATTGATTGTATATATTTATAAACTAAAATTAAATTTTTTTAACAAAAATAGACTATAATACTGTTATTTAATGCTTTAGACTTTCAAAAAATAAGTTATAATAATTTTTATTTATTATTTAATTATACTTTAATTTAATAATTGAATATTGACTAATTCCCTAACCTGTTTGTTTTTCATAACTTTGCTTTTTATATAGTTTTTTACACAGGAGAAAAAATATTTCCTATAAATAAGAGATTCGGTACTTCTTGTATAATATTTTTTGTTTAAATCGTTAAAGTAGGTAAATTTTTGCTTTATTTAGTTAATAAATAGTTATATATATAGCGTGTAATTTTTTTAAAAAAAATATATTACTTCAATTTGATAAAAATTTACAAACTTTAATAAACTAAATAGAAAATAAAAAAGTATACAAGCATGGGTAATTTTTTTATTTATGCTGGAGTTTCTTTCCTGCATAAAATTCTGGCCTTTAAATTGTATAAAATATCGTACCAGTACTTTTTTACAAAATTTCATAATAAACTATAATATACACAACCACAATTGTAATTTTCGTGGCCATAGAATTTGTTGCCTTATTTTTGGTATGTTGAGTGTACCGGATGTATGCACTGTATAAACGTACAGTACAAATAATAGCTTTGGTGGTTAAGCGACATAAATCCTACATCCACAAATTTTGCATGATTAAGATGTAGCATATTTTTAGAGAGTGGACATAATTAAATTATTTTTTTTGTGTAGCAAAATAAAAATACAACTTTTACACTAAGTATGCTACCTAATACACATTTTCTCTCTCTTATTATATCTACCCTAATTTTTGTTCAATACAAAAT
Source organism: Styphnolobium japonicum (assembly GCA_023212625.1). Taxonomy (NCBI): domain Eukaryota; kingdom Viridiplantae; phylum Streptophyta; class Magnoliopsida; order Fabales; family Fabaceae; genus Styphnolobium; species Styphnolobium japonicum. The sequence goes on from JALBWW010000002.1 coordinate 13,123,172, forward strand.
TTCTCAATTGTGCAATATTGGCTAGTCAACCCACGTTTATTTTTTCAACAGGTTACTTTACCCATAATATGATTGCATGTTATGAGTTTTTTCTTTTTTGTTGGTAAATACAAACATGATATGAGTTATTGTCAACGAATATTTTGTAAAGAAAGAAAAAAGTAAACTAATAGGCATGGATTAGCACGAAAGAGTGGAGGTTATTTTTTATAAAGTAATGCTAGATATACACATAACACAAAAAGTTATACCGTTTTAATTTTATACTACTAAACTTTTAGATTCATACAAAAGCGCCAATATTTTCTTATAAAACTCAATAACTTTACAAATTATACTGTTTTTATTCATCTTATTAAGAATTTTTTTACTTGGTATTACCTTACTTTATAAATGATAAGTAGAGTAACGATACATACTTTGGATAATCACACTATTCGCATCATGCACTCATGCCCATGTGGTAAAATGCGAGTACAATTGTGTACAGAAATTTATGTGGGTTAGTTACAAATAGATGCTAAGATATGATTGTAAGTGCAGATGATTTTTTGAGATGTTTAGCCAATTTTAATGTATTTGAAAAAGTGCAGATGTGATTCCGTAAAATGTGTATCAACGATTACTCTTATAAGGGACAAACTAATAAGTGATTAATATTTAATACTTCTTTTATGTGATGAGTGAATAATACTTTGAGTGAACAAGAACGCAATATTAGCATTACTGTTATTTTCAAGTCACATATAGTTTCCCACTTAGATATAGTTATACGAAAGTAATATAAAGAAAATTAGGGACATTTAGGACTTTTTCTTCACAATGTACTTTAACATAAAATAATAACTGATATAAGTGACATTTAATAATATAAGTATATAGGATGAGTATAAAAATAATATATATCTAGAGTCTTACATCAATTAAAAAAAATTTATCGTTAAAATATTTATTACTAAAAATATTACTATTTTACAATGTTTATAATGTTGCAAGTGGACGTTGCCATCATAAAAAGTCAAGAGGACTCACTCCCTAAACTTAGTTGTGGAATCTTCGCAAAATTAGTCCAAAATCAGTGGTGGGTCGGAGCAGTTGGATATGAGGAGCATCATCTTAGGCTCTAGGCTCCACCATATGGACTGTCTCTCAACACCGGCAGATTATGTTTTCTTTTCTCGCTATGAAATCCTGTGTCTATTCTGTAGATTTATCTCATTACCTATTGGGCCAACAATGTAAAATAAAATAAAAATTACATATGTGAGTTAAAGAGAAAATTTACGTCAAAGACTAATTAACCTAAAAATTATAACTTTGAGAATTAGAGATATATAAATAATTTTATATTTATAATATATTTTCGTACATATTTGAATTTAAAGTGTGGATAATTTATAGATTTACTTTAATTTATGATAAAATTTAACATTTCTAAAAAGAGTGAGTACAACAAATTAAGATCAAAGTTCTCGCCACATGATCTGAAAGATTCTAATAGTATAATAAGAATTAACTTTCTAAAAAACTTAAACTATTAACTATAAGTAAATAATTTTAATTTTTAACAAATTAGTCACTGCTCGTTAAAAGACAGAGTAGAACGTTAGGATTTAGGGGTGAGTTGAACATGAAAAGACATGGTCACATATATCTGATAAAGCTTGGAAATATTAAAACAGGAATTTAATCAATTTCCTTTTTTTGTGTGTGTGTGATAATTTAGTCAATTTCCATTCACTGTGTCTGATTTTTGTTGTAAAGATGCGATGATTATGATTACGTAACAATGAGTGCCTTTCCGACATACCTAACTTAGAAGACATGGCCTTGGCCTGGGCCTTATACTTCAAATCAAACAAGAGCTTTCGTTTCAACAATGAAGCCATTCAATTTTTTCAACGAAATATCATATCATCGGAAGGCACTTTTATGTGGAAGCCATATTCAGTATTCATTATGCTTCGTATTAGTGCTAAGCACAATTATCAGGTGAATTTGTCATCTACGGAGGAGAAATCCATATAATTGAGTCAATTTAGAACGTGGTCGTTACAACCTTTTGCGAGTCATAATTCCTCAAAGAAAGTATCAATCTCCAATCTCCATTGGAGGATTAAACTCTTTTGAAAGTATTGACAGATTTAACGGCAAAAAATTCCACTTCATCTCTCTTTTAATAAAAATTCAGATTTATTTGTCAATCACTTATCAAAATCAATACTTACTTTGTTTTCGTTTTTTCTGTGTTCTTTTTTTTTCTTTTTTCTTATCTCTTGTTACCAAAAAAAAAATCAATACTTACTTATTGAGCTTAACTCATATGATTAGGATAGGTAAATGTAAGTCAATATTATATATTTTTAGTTGTAAAAATCACTTCTCAATGTATGAAAAAAGCCCATAATGTTAAAAAATAGTATGAGTTTAGCTCAATGTTTTTATTTGTTTATATAACTTTTAAAAAAGTATTTTAAATAATAAAAAATCATCTTTTACATTTATTTTATTTTAAAATATTTTCAAAATTTATTTTCAACGCTTTTAAGTAAGTTATCGTTTAATTGCAAAAGCTAAAACAAGAAGAGGGAATGAAATTACGTACGACACACACAAACCTCATTGGCGCATTAAAATACATGGGGACAATCATTCCTAAGGAAAACAATAAAATCTGATTTATATTTAAAGTAATGATATTTGCTGAGGAATTATTTCAGTATTTTTTTTAAAGTACCAATATTTAAAATAAATTATTTAATATTTATTTATTTTTAAAAATTTATTATAAAATTAACAATTACGATACTAAACTATAGAGTCGCACAAACTTTTTCTAGGCTTTAACGTAAACTTATTTGAATCATGCAAAAAAAAAAAAAAAACTACAATGAAAGCCAGGTTTTATTAAATGGCTTGCATATGGCTTTGTAAAGATTTCGTGTGATGAGTTTATTATTTTTTCTGCTTAATTTCTACACTTCAGAATTTTTTTTCTTTTATGGAAAGATATTTCTACTATTTTAAAGAGAAATATTGTTGCACAACCATTTATAAGGATATTTTTTTATAAAATTTGAAATATTTAAAAAATAATTGAAACAACTTGTTATCCAATAATTTTATGAAAAAGATGGTAAAAATTTATTAAAATTTATTTTTTTTGTAATATATTATATGTAAAAAAATATCTATATAGATTCGCGAACATTTTCAATTATTTTATTATTAATATATATATTTTATCTCATTTAAATGTTGTCCATACCAATAACATCATTTTCAATTTTAAATTAGTATTAGTGTTGCTAGGTGTCATTAATTGGTAGCTGTAAGGAGTGGGACGTGGCAAAGTGTGTGAGCGTGCCATGTTGACCAGTTCACCGACATTAGGGGTTCCACGCGGCCTCGACACCGACTTCATCTTGTTATGTTCCACTCTTCCACCTCATTAACCCACTTGCCGCCTTTTAAATCAGAGAGTTGTTATGGTAATGACTAATGATGGGTGTGGGACTTAAAAAGGAGAGAATTGTTATGGCATTTTAACAGATATGATATTTACATTAAATTATTAAGTATTTAATAAGAGTTAATTTTAAAATAAATATTTAAAAATATATTAAATATAAATAATAATTAATACAAGTTTTATAATTCATATTGAATTAGTAACTAATAAATAGTAACAATTCATATTGAAATAGATATAATAATTTTGTTTGTTAAGACTACAAGATGCCTTTATATTTTTTAAATGTAGGATTAATGATAGTATTTTATGAGTTTTGAACTCTTACATTAAAAGTAAAACACGTTCACCTAAAATTCGTTAATTGTGTTAAAATTACAATAAATCTAGTATGTAGATATATCTTCATATATTATCTTAGGTGATAATATTTTATTTGGTTGTGCGCCGACATATAAATGTAAAGCTATCATTTTTAATAGGTTTAATAATAAAGTAATGATACTTACATAAAAAAAATTTCATAAAAATACATTCAAGTTATTAGATCAAGTCTAAGTCCCATGATATCTTTTTTAGACTTGATCCAATGACTTACATGAGTTTTTGTGATAATTTTTTTGTGTAAGAATCATTACTCTCAATAATATATGTGTTACTTATGAGTATATTTAATATATTTACTAACAAACCTAACTATTTCCAATGTTTGGCATTAGAAAACATTTGAAAGTGCGCTCATGTTTTACTATAAAGTGTATAATGCTCTTTTGTTTTCTCCAAAGATAATTCTAGATTGCATTGGTAGTTTGTGGTCTTTTACTTAAGGTTTCTTGTAATTGCAAAGCTAACACTGTCATTTTCCTTTTCAAATCAATAAAAATGACAAAATTAACTAAGTCTAAGCAGTAATGTGATAAAAATTACATAAGCATACACAGGACAATTAGAATACACACACACACAAAAAGAGGAAGTTCTCATTTTAACTTTTTACTTTCCGCTAACTATTAACACTAGTTACTTTAACACTATCTATAAAAATCATCTCAAAGAAACTAAATAGTAATGAAAAATGACAAATATAATCTTTGAGCTATTAATTATGTTAGTTCTATGTTAATTCACATTGATTTCATGAATGCTACTATTATTGCAATCATGTTGTAAACTAGTTATCTTATTTGTGCATTGTATAAATTATTTTATATTTGATATTTACCATTTTGTATTAAAATTGATTTATTTTTGTTTATGCATAATTGTTTTAGATATGAAAAATTTAAGAAAAATATTTAAATAAAAATTGTTAAGAATATATGAAGATGATGTTTAAAATTAATTATTGATGTTGATGAAGTTATGTTATTTATTTTGAATGTCTTAATAATTAGAAGAATTATTGTTCATGGAATGGATTTTATATAGCTTGTAATTAAGATTGCAATTGAGAATAAGAAGCAGTTGAGTTTATGCTTCTTATGAAGCTTAATAAGATTAAAGCTTATACTAATCTCATATAAAGGATTGATTTATGTAGAATAAAGTTTCCTTATTTGGTAGGTAAAGAGAGTGGATCAGATGATGATGAAATTAAAATTCATATTAGATGAAACATTTTTTTCATCAACAATGTAGTTTATATATATATATATCTTGGGCATGTAATTATTGTCATTTTTATTTCTATTATCTTTTTTTAAATTTTACTATTTCATTCATTCCTTTTGAAAAGTTAATATGCATTTGATCATAAAAAAAAGTTAACATACAAATAATAGTATCTTTAGTTTCTTCTTAAGAGAATTTTATTATATGCATATATATAAGATTGGCTAAGTAATATTGAATTAAGGGCTGAGATCAGGAGCGCAAACTTTTCAGCGTTCAAGGACTCTTTAATAAAATTTTAAATTAAATCTGTAAATAGTGTAAAAGTCAAAATATGAAAAGTTTAGAATAAGATTGTTATAATTACTTCGTATAACAAAAATATAAGAAAAAGTATATAACTTATTTTTACTGTCAATCATAATATAAGTTAAAAACTATCTTCACTCCCTTCTCTTAAAAAAAAAGATTTGTCTTTTGTTTGAGAAAATTATACTTTTTTTTTCTATAATTTACTTAAACTATACTCATTCTAAATTATATTCACCAAAAAAAATTCTAGCACTATTGTTTTTTTAATCAATGGTAGCATGAATATATAAGATTTTGAAGATTTTGTCTTTTTTCATATAGTTGACAACACTTTCGAGTTTACACCAAATCAAACTAAATGTAACTTGGGCTTACGTTTAAAACTAAAAATAATTACACAAAAATGAAAACATTAATCCAAGATATTTGATGCGCAGTGTAGCAAGGCGTTTTGGTCTTTGGATATTAAAATGTTAAAAGTAATAGCTGCACGTATAAAACAAGTGAGGTGGCAGCATGGGGCATTATAAAATATAGGTAAAAGTGGATACAAACTTCCTAAATAATAGCTTATTTTGCTTATTTATAAACAGTCACTAATGGATTATAAAAAATTTAATTTAATTTATAAACTATATCAATTCTCATAATAGGTCATTTCATTAACTTTTTATTAAGTTATTAATGGAATAAAAATACATTTAAACTCCTTAAACTTTGTCTATTTATAAATAGTTACCATGAACTATAAAATATTCTAATTTAATCGCTAAACTATATCAATTATCACAAATAAGTTATTTTATCAACTCACTGTTAAGTTGATAATAGAAAAGTGACGTGATATGATCCTTACCTTCCATCTATCCTCAATCCTAACACTTCATGTTTATTTTTATTTTTTTACCTATTTGATAAATTTTCATAAATTTAAAAAATAATAATAATTTATAATTCATGATATTGTTTGCATATGAGCTCAAGTTTGAGTGAGGCCTGAATGTACTTTTTCTTTTATTATGTAATGTGTATTTAATGTAAATTTTGATTAAGATAACTAAATTAAAGTAAATTTTAATTATTACGAGATTAAATTATAAAATTAATATATAATGAAATTTAAAAATAATAAGAAATTAAAATATTTTTTTATTTTTACTTATTAACTAGTAACAAAATCTACACCACATATATGTTTTAATTCTATCAGTTTATTTTATTTTATAATTTATCTCTCATTACCTAATTAATTAACTTTTAGAAATTATAAAATGTATATTATATTTTTTTAAAAAAATCCTAATTTGACCACATCATCTATTATGAGCTTTATTTTATTTATTTTTTTAATTTACAAATAATTATTAAATAGATATAAAAAGATAATTATTACATAAGAATTATGAATAAAAATCAACACAATGCGTTATGATTGAAAATAGATGAAAGGTTCAAATTATGTCATGTTACTTTTCTATTAGTATCTTAACAAAAAGTTGATGAAATAGCCTATTACAATAATTAATCTTATTTATCATCTTTGTTTGCAAAACAAAATTTAAAGAGTCTAAATATACTTTCCTTCTCTTAACTACTTAATTAAAAGTGGATGTAAAAACCTATTACAATAAATGATATTATTTATTAATTAAATTAAAAAAAATTATAATTCACGGTGATTAGCGTATTCACTTTTCTCTAAAATATATTTCCTTTTATTGTGTAAGTTGAATAACGCAGTAATTACCAAAAATGGAAACGGTGGTCCACTTAACAACACAATTATATCAGATATCTAGTTTGTTACAATTTTTTTTTTATAAAACTAGTTTATATGCACAGATAGATATTATAATGTAAAAATATATATATAAAGAATTAAAAAAAACTAAAATCAAAACTTATCAGAGAATCATCCAGACTGGAGAGAGCTTATTCAGGTAATGCAATGATAATTAAAACAAATCTAGATATAATGCAAATATTTTTCCTTAATGAAGAAATACAAAATGTAACTGCAAAAAAGTAAGTCCCCAACTCAAAATAAAATCCTTTATACTATAAAAACAAAAAGTAACTACAAAAAAATAAGTCTCCAGCTCAAAATAAAGTCCTTTATACTATAAAAGAATTATCAAAGAGCTCATTCTTGCCATATTTTTTGAATAACTTCATTGTACACAACATTGTTGTTGTAAATAAATTTAATTTATTTAAATTTATAATACATAAATTACATTTCATTATGCTTCTAATTGTAATTGTTAAAATATTTGAATATTATTAAACAATATATATATATATATATATTAATTCATCTAATATAATAACATTAATGAATGAAATATCAATGCCCTATGAAAATTAAAATCGTGCATAACTCAAATGCCTCTTAAACAACTATGTCAACTCAAGAAACTATTTGAAATAAATTTCTCAACATAAACTAATTGAAAAAATCAATTATGTGTTAATCCCAATCATTTCGGGTGAAATGCACTACAAATCATCATGGTAGTTAGAATCGTATGAATCTCAATACGATTCATACGATTTGATGCGAAACAATGAAGTGGCAATACAGATCGCATGTGAGAATCAGATTCTCGCCAAAATCGCAGAGGAATCACCAGAATCGTGATTCTGGTGTGTATTGCACAATTTTGCAGAAACCGGGTAGCGCGTGAAAACGGGTCGAGTCTTGCACAACCTGGTTTGAAAAAAACATTTTTTTGTTTTTTTTGCAAATTTTTTTACAGGCTTGGAGGAAAGTGCCAAAAGTTTTCCCCTTCTTAAAAGTGAGAAAAAGACCCGTTTATATTTGCTTGTTCCCATTTTCATGTGTTGAAAGGTCCCCGCATGTGCTTTTGTTCCCGTTTTCATATTTGTTTGGCTTTGGGTGGTCTGCTAGTTCTGCTTCACGTGCGTCCTTGGGATTTGGCTAGATTTGGGTGGTCTCTACTCTCCATTGTTTCAGATTCCTTATCCCCTTTTGGTTATTGGGTTTGGGTTGTCTCACATTCCTTGCTGGTGAGATTCCCTTTGTCCCCCACCATCTTGTAATTTTTTTTTGTTGTCTTTTCTCTACTTGGTTGGCTGTTGCTGTTGTGCTGTCATTGCTGTGTATAATGGGTAATATAAAAAAAAAGACTGATATTACATGGAGGCATTGTGAAAGCATTCCTCCACATAGGCTCTTAGTTAAATGCAAGTATTGTTCACATACATGTTGGGGTGGTGTTGCAAGAATGAAACATCATCTTGCTGGAACAAAGGAGAATGTCAATGCATGTAATAGTGTGCCAGATGAAATTAAGGAAATTTTTGTTAAGATATTAGAAGATAAAGAAAAGAAAAAAGACACCTTTGATTGTTTTGAAGAGGTAGGAACACAAGATGCTAGTGAAAACAAAAGAACTATGGACTCATTTATTACTAAAGGGAAGGAAGGAACATAAAAAAATGTCAAACAAAAGACAATGGATGAAATGCTAAAAGATAGGGAGTTGGTGATTCAAGATATTTGTAAATGCATATATGACAATGCTTTACCATTTAATTTGGTAAGAAGTCCATTGTTTATTCAAATGTTGAAATCAATTGGTGAATATGGTAGGGGTTTGAAACCTCCTACTTATCATTAGGTGCGAGTTTCTTACTTGAAGAAAGCAGTTGATAAAATCCAAGAAAGTTTAGGGAAATACAAGAGTGAATGGGAGAAATAGGGCTGTACTTTGATGTGTGACGGCTGGACCGATGGAAAAGGGAGGTCACTTACCAATTTTCTAGTTAACAGTCCAAGTGGGACAATTTTCCTAAAATCTGTGGACACTAGTGACGTGATCAAGGATGCAACACAAATGTTCACTTTGTTGGACAACATGGTGGAAGAAATTGGAGAGGATAATGTGGTCCAAGTTGTGACAGATAGTGCCTCTAATCTTGTGGCAGCAGGGAGGATGTTAGAAGAGAAGATAACAAAATTATTTTGGTCTCCTTGTGCAACTCATTGCCTTGATTTAGTCCTTGAGGACATTGGGCAACTTCCGATATTCTATAATACTATTATAAATGCAAAGAAAATCACAACTTTCATATATAAGCATACATGGGTCCTTAACTTATATAGAAAGCATTCCAAATGAAGGGAATTAGCTAGACCAACAGTGACAAGGTTTGCAACTGCTTATCTCACAGTAAATTGCATAATGCAACAAAAGAATGCTCTCCGATCTATGCTTGCTTCAGAGGAATGGGCTACTAGTTCTTATGCTAGTAAAAGTGAGGCTAAGCAAGTGATGGACATAGTCTTGGGTGATGCTAGATTTTGGAAATCCATCCAATATTGCTTGAAGTGTGCGATTCTACTTGTGAAAGTATTAAGGCTTGTAAATGGTGACTCAAAACCAGTCATGCCATATATTTATGAAGCAATGGATAGAGCCAAAGAGCAAATAGCTGAAAACTTTCAAAAGAAAGAGTCAAGATGTAAAAAGGTAAGGAAGATTATTGATACTCGTTGGAATTTACAATTGTATAGGCCCCTCCATGCAGTTGCCTACTATCTTAATCCTAAGTAAGTATTGTCAATCTTTAAGTTTTAAATATTAAGTTAAGTGCATGTTAAAAAATTAATAATTATCTTATTTCTTGTTTTATATTTTTATTAGGTTCCATTATGACAAAGGCTTCAATGCGGAAAACGAAGTTTATTTGGTTTATATTAAACCATTGAGAGAATGGTTCCAGATAGAAGGATAAGATTTTCAGTTGATCAGCAACTTGAGAAATTCAAAGCAGCCAAGGAGCTTTTTGGAATAAAGATGGCAATAGAAACAAGGGACAAAAAGCAACCTGGTAATTTTGACACTGATTTTTAGAATTTTAATTTTTAGTCCTAAAGTAATAACTTACTAAGTGGTAAGTTACTAACTAGATTTTATGCTTACTTTTGTTTTAATAACTCTTTTTGGTGGAAAAGTTATGCTAGAGAGGGTAAGAAGTTACAAAAGCTAGCCATGAGAATTATGAGTTTCACATGTAGTGCTACAGGATGTGAAAGAAATTGGAGCACATTTGACCAAGTGCATACTAAGAAAAGAAACCACTTAGAGCAACAAAGGTTAAATGCACTTATGTTTGTTAAGTATAATCTTCAACTTGAGATAAGACAAAAGTGTAGAGAAGATAAGGGAGATACTTATGATCCTATATGCTTATCAGATATTGAATTTGATGATGAGTGGATTACTGAAAAAGAAAATCCATGCCTACCAATAGAAACTTCATGGATGGATATAAATGAATGCTTCACTTTTGAGGAAGGAGCTCCAAGCAAGAAAAAGAAGAGAGGTACAATTTCTTTAAAAGAGTCTAGAATTTAGAGTTCAAATACAAAGTTCATAATTAGAGGTTAATTTAAATATTTGTTGTCATATGACTCATATCATTATTATTAAGCTTTTCTTTTTATAGGTCCAAGAAACTTAAATTCCAAGACCAATAAGAAGAGAAAATCCATAATAGGACTTGATAGTGAGATTGAAGAGATTGTTGAAGATTAGGAGGAAGAGGAAGAGCTTTTGATATTGGAGGATGAGGATGAACTAAGCGACATTGATCTTGGAGATGATCATTGATTAGACTATATATTAGAAAATTCAAAATAGTGATATGCTTTGTCTTTTTTATTTTTTATTTTTTTGAATAGGCAAAACCTATGCAGTCACTGTATTAGATTCAAAATATTGATCTTTTGGTCTTTTGAATATATATGACTTGAATCCAATGTTTTAAGAACCGAACCGAAGATCGAACCGGCGAGACTTCCGGGTCATGGTTCGATTGGTTCAACCAGTCAAACCGGTGGTTGAACCGGATGACGTAATAATTATAATTATAATAATATGCATAATTATTTATATATATATAAATAAATCTAATAATATAAATAATAAAAATTAACTACATATGATAATATCTATTATTGTATTCAATTAAAATAGCTTTATTTTGAGAGTAATAGAGATTTAAGGGGAAAAATTAGAGTTTAATCCTTATTTAAAAAATTTATTATTATTATTTCTTTTAAAAATACTCATAACTATGAAAATAATTATTATTTTTATTGAAAATCAGTTGGTCCAACTTCATTCGTTCATTTTTCATCACATAGATCTTAAAAAGCTATGTGAAATTGATATAAAATGCATCCAAATTGGACGAACAAGTAAAAAATTATGACTTTTGAGATATAAATGTGAAAAAAGCTCATAAAAAACTAATTTAAAAATATGAAAAAGTAATAAAAAATTCAAAAAAAGCAAAAAAAAAAAAAAAAAGAGTACCGGCCGATTTTCAGAAACCCGGTCCGGTTCATCCGGGTCACCGGTTCTACCCGGTTCTGCCCGGTTCAATCCGGTTCTTCCCGGTTCAACAACTAAAACGGTTTTTTAGGCTAACCGGACCGGCCAGGCACCCAGGTCATGGTCGGACCGGCCGGTCCGGTCCGGTTTTTAAAACCATGCTTGAATCTTTATTTACTTTGAAGCTTAAATTTCATTATTTGACTTTAAAAGGCTAATATTGATGTTATGTTTAATAATTTGACTTTTTATGCTATGCTTAATAAGTGATCGTGAATCTAACATTTCACGATTCGGAAAATAGGTTTTTTGATTCGCGATTCGATTCTCGATTTGACAACCATGCATATCATAGTCAGGATCAACACCACAAAAGAAAATTCTATTAATTCAATATCCTAGAAAAGACTAAATGTTTTATGCTATCAGGACCTTTAAGTAACATGAGTTCACCATAAAAGCTATAAAATACAACAATAATCACCCTAGATTAACCACAAACCACAGTGATTGATTTAGGATAAAACCTTCTTCTTCTTCTTCTAAGCAGCTTGATTCATTCTACTGAGGATTTTATATGCCTCAAAGTGCACAGCATCTACCCTGCTTCTAATGTGCAGCTTGCTTGCCAAATCCATATTAAAAACAACCCATAACCCAAACATAAAATCAAATCTCATTATCATTGTTTATGAATGAGATGGAAGAAAATATTTATTTCATAACTTCTAGCTTAGGAATGTTGATAAAAATAAAGATAGTATAAGAAAAATAAATTTATTATCAAAATAATGCAAGAAAAAGAAAAGAAACAATCATAGAAATATAAATGTGCCACTGCACATTATTTTGGCCAAATATATCAAATACTAACCCAGTTCCTTGACCATATATGCTTTCAGGTGGTATGGTCACTCCAACAAGCTCTCGAAATAAAGCATCAGCAAAGCTCTGAAATCAAAGATAGAAGGGGCGGGGGAGTGGACAACACAAAGGGAAGAGGGCACGGTGCGAAATTGCAAAAAAGTACATTAATAGTAATGGCCCATTATCTTCCTTCCCTCTTATTTTCCTTAATATGGTAAGTGAAATTATCAATTGTTAGGATTATTGTCCCTTTGAGCAAAGGTCAAACCTGTTTCGTGGTGACAATGTACTAACTCTTGAACTTGCAAATTTAATGCATTAGAAACACCAGGACAGTATCTAGAGGCAAAGCATCGACAATTAATAATAGGAAATCTCATTCACTCGTGCAAAGAATAAAAAATTATTACTGCATAAAATGATTTATAAGATGCAAATATTTAGTCAACAGGAGTGCAGCAAGATCTCAATATGCTTAATGTAACAATATCTAGTTTGAAGCATAACTAGAACACATAGTCTAACATAAACTGATTCCTTCTGGAATATATCCTTAAAGGGACTTCCTTGAACATAAGAAAAATTTGTTCTACCTTAACAAAAAATAGAATGACATGCACGTCCTACTCTCCCAACCCCCTGTCAAGGATCCCTCACCCTCAGGTGGCTGAGTTGGGATAATAACATATGCACAACATTACACTGGCAATTTTTATAAAATGAATGATCATGATTAAAGCTATCTTTGCATATTCCTTTACATTTCTCGTCATGCATCTGATGTAAGAATCAAATACTAATCCCATGTAAGGATGTTTGATTGGACTACCTGTTTGCACTGCACCAATCCAAGTAGTGAAATCATTCTCCAACCATTCATCACTGAACCTTCTTTCATAATAATGGGCTTCAACTTGGACCAATTCTCCAATACACCCTCATCTGTGAGCCCCTCTGCAACCTTGCAGAAGAACTATGGCATCAGTTAACAGGTCAAGAGTCCATACCAGTTATTTGAATAAAGGCAATTCCAGTGACATGGTTTGCAATTGCTAATAATGAACGATAAAAATCAGAGCCATATGCACAGTACCCACCTTAAGACCTGCAAATGGATGTTGTTCTAATCTCTAGCAACAATCTCACAAGTAAAACGTTTTCATATCCAGTTTCCACCACTGGTCGCACCTGACATGAACAACTATGGAAGTTCATATTTAATATGAAAAAGAATCCAACATACTTCTATATAGCAATAGTCTCGAAATTGGAACCACTACGAATAATTATGTAAAAATATCATGACACCAATTAGTTTAAAGGTCTGTGTGTCGGTCAATTGAATACAGTTTAAGATGTAAATATGTGTATATATAAAAAGTAGATGGAAATGCTAAACTAAAATAGCCAAAAAGAGAGAAAGATTTAGTAGAATGCTGCCTATATAAGCCCAAGAAAAGAGTAACATCAGAAACCATAAAAGTGAAATGCTAAGAAAAACTTTGAAAAGTGTATATATAATATTACTCTGCAGCATAACCTAACCGCTCCACCAGAGGCATTATACCCAATAAACTCAGCGAAGCCCCAACCCTGCACAAATCTAAATTAGATATTAAACCTAAAATAAGATTGAGCGCGGAGAGAAGCTAAGCCATCGAGGGATTGAAATTAAATTCTCTTTTGTGGTGCGTACTAGCCGGCAACAATATTTTGAAAATATTAAAGCCAATGAAAATGGATAAAACTTCGAACCCACTTACCTCGTCGAAAATTGCCATTGAAAACTGATACACAGACTTAATCTCACCAAACGAATTTAAATTTCACCGAATTAAACAGCTGAAATTGAAAAAAATAAAGATGAAAATTAAATGAGTAAACTAGTAATTTAGTCCTCAAAATAGCTTTGACTAGCATTTTAGTCAATAAATTTATTTTTACATATAAGTTAGTCCTTAAAATTTTAAAACACATAGCAACTTAGTCCTTTTGTTATTTCTTTTTTCAAAATTAAACTGTAACACATGATATAGTGTGTTAAGTGCTTACATATACTGTTAAATGTCACATAACAGGTTACTCCACATGCCTAGCCTTTCCAACGACGTTGTTTAGGTGAGAAATATGAAACTCAATCCCCTCAGCATATCACTCAGATCTCCTAATTGACTGAGCAGACCTTGCTCCTAATCCATTACCCGTCAGCTCACCAACCGACCGATCTTCTTAACAGTTTTCCCATCAACTCAATTGATTGAGTTTACCCTTAATCAATCGGTTATTACTGATCAACATGTTTTTCCATCCTCACCAACTAAATCGATCGGTTCTGACCGATTAGACTCTTGTCTCATCTAGAACAACAATTGATCGATTGTCCCTGACCGATTTGTCCACCATTTCCTTTGATCTTGACAATTATCAATCGGACATGATCGATCAGACCATCCATTTTCCCTTGATCAGCCTACCCGACCGATCTTATCACTTGCCAACCACCACCTACATGATATGTGACATTTAATAATACATGTAAGTACTTAACATGTCACATCACATATTACTGTTTAATTTAGAAAGGAAAGATAACAGAAGAAGAACTATCTTACTGTGTGTTTTAAAATTTTAAGGATTAACTTATATGTAAAAATAAATTCAATGACTAAATTGCGAGTGTAAACTATTTTCAGGGACCAGGTTAATAGTTTACTCAAAATTAAATATCTAAGCCATAATTACAAAAATCGAACCGATAGTCGACTCGGTCAGGGTACTGGGTCAATGAGTCACTGGTTCAACCAGTGGGTCACTGGTCGAACCGCATAAAGTTAAATAAATATTTAAATACATATATATATATAGATAAATACACACTACATATGACGATATTTATCATTATAAATAACTAAAATATATTTATTTTGAGAAAAAATATGACCTATAAGAAAAAAAAGAGTTTAACCTTTAATTCATAAAAAAAGTCTTAATATTTTCAATAAAATGCTCATAACTTAAAAAATAAGTTTTTTTTTAAATTAGGACTATCATGGCGTAGATCTCGAAAAGTTATATGAAATGGACATATAATTAGTCTAAATCGAACAAACGAGAAAGTTATGATTTTTCAAAGTTAAATTTTTTTTTTAATTTAGTGACCCGACCGGTTCCGGTTCAACCAATCAGGTCACCGATTTTCATCCAAAATTGGCCGGGTCGGACCAGATCGTACCAGTTCTGAGACATACCTGATCCAGCTAATCACCTAAACTGATTACTTGATCGGTTCACCGGCCGGACCGGTCCGATTTTTATAACATGAATCCAAGCAATAAAATATTTGGAATAGGGTTGTCTTTATTGACGACGAATTATTATTATTTTAAATGTGATGTTTACTTCTATTATTATATGCTTTGTAATTGTATCTTTTTGTACGTAAACTAAAAATATACAAATTTTTTAGCAGATTTATCCTAGCTAATATTGGGCATCCACGAAACTAAATATTTTATTTTTCTTCCACTAAATCTAATACATCATAAAGAGTGAATTTTAAATAATTATCATATTCAATCTCTTTTAATAATGTAAAAAAATAAAATTAAATAATAGTACATAAATCTTTCGAATATAAATGCCAAACCTTGCTCTTTGATACGCACATAAGACCTACCCAGGGCATATCTGGACTACAGAGAATATGTGGTTGCTTAAGGGGGGAACGGGTGGCTGACATAACGACCACATCAAAGTTCTCGTAGGCACAAAAAGAAGGCTTACAATTAAAAAAAAAAGATTACTCTTATACTAATTTTTTTTTGAAGTTATCGGTAATCAAAATGAGTTGTCTAACATTTATTAATTGTTATTTATATTTAATATATTTTTTAACATTTATTGTGAAACCAATAGTCAATAAATGATGGACAACTCACTTTGGATATCAAACTCATTAGAGTATCATAACAACTCCCTTAAAAGAATGATGTTAAAAGAATCTTTGCCATTGATCTCTCACAATGATTTTATTGACCTTGTATGATGTTAAAACAATAGCTTTGTATCAAAAAAATTCAAACCTGCCAAACTACCATTACACTAATTTTTTGCACAATTAATGGATAGATGACATATCATGATGTAAATATCACATCACCACCAACATGCAGGTGAAGATTTCTAATAATCCAAGTCTCCCGTGCCAGCTCCCATTACAGGGCTTTCCTTTTTGTTCTTGGGAAGTTATACCACAACAGCCTCAGTTGTAGTCATCAATGAAGATGCACTGCATAACAGAAGATTCTATTAGGAATGAACAGAAAACCAATAGGCCTCAATAATTCCTACTGTTTTCATATCAACATATTCACCTAGGAAAAACAGGCAGAACAAACAATTTTATGATAGGAGTAATACATTGTCTAAGACATACTAGATAAGGCCCATTATTTTTTTGTTATTGTTTCTTTTTCCCCCCTTTAGTCATCATTATTTATTAAAAATGCAAACAAACCTTTTATGGCATCATATCCTAGGTCAGGATTATCCTACTCCAGTAACTTGCCAACAACAACCGCCCCCTCCACTCCAGCATTGGATACAATCGTGTAGAATGGCATCTGTAAACAGATAAAGCTTAATTCAGAAAATAAATTTCAGGCATAACTAAGAGAAACCTTTTACATATGCATGTCTGAGGGTGAAAATCAAATGATAAATCAACTTTTCTTCTTCGTTTTTTTTTTTTAAAGAAAAGACTTTGTGCTTGTTTGGACGTGCTTTTCTTGATAAAGAAAAGGAATTTTTATTATATTTTAATGTGTTTGAATGAGTTTTTGGGGGAAAAAAAAGGCTGAAGCACTTAAAAAAGAACATTTTGTGATTTTCTTTTTATCCGGAGAGAAGAAGAATACAGAATAGGAGGATAAGGAGTCCTCCTAAAGCAAAGAAAATGGGGCAGAAGGAAACAAAAAAAAAAGTATGAGCTCAAAAGAGCACTACAAACCCATTGGATATCTGCTAAAGAAACCATGAGCCCCCACATAGAAACAAGGAAAAATATCCCATCCCAAAGTAGATGTGCAGGTTCTTTGTGCAACCAACATGAACAACTTTATTCCTCTTCACATGCCTAGGTTCTTTAACTACATACCTTCAACAGCCATAGTCACTGTAAAAGAAGACTTAGTGCATGTTTGTTTTTGATTATTTTACACTCAAAAACAGCTTTTTTTTTCAAAATCTCTCTCTTGGACATTTTGATTATAAGCTATTTTGAAGCCAAAAAAAGCTAATCCAAACACACTATTACTCCCTAACTTCCATTATTCAAAGTTGCAATATTCAAATCATGAAATTTTATATATTCAATATACATGGGATATCTAAATACTGCAACCATTTAAGGTAAGGGAGAATTACAATTTTTAGGAACTCTTGCTGAAGATAAATCCAATTTATGAGCATCAACCAAAAGAGTGGTTAATTAAGTTTGTATACGATTAACACATTAACCATTGTTGTGGTTAATGACTTAATGTTCCTAACTTGGAAATATCGTCACCAAGAGTTCCTAACTCGTAATTCTTCCATAAGATTATAGAGTCATTACTGCTGTAGATTTCTATAACATGACTAATTGTGATTGCTTGGGATTTACATCACATATAACGAGAAATTAGATGATATCTAAGGAATAAGCTATGACACAATGCATCAGAGGTCCAACCTTGAGAGCATTCTGAATTATCAGCACACCAATCTTCTGATCAAAGTTTTGAGGTTGATAACTTCTCTAGATCCTTTGATATGCATAAAGAAGTGCAACACCACCACCTGCACAAAAGGAAGGCCTTAATTTAAAAGCTATTGGTGTCAGTCCAAAACCACAAACCTGTGTACTGATTTAATCCAACTAATTACCTGGTACAATACTACAATTCCTTCCTCTACTCAGCCTTGGAGGCATTTAGAGCATCTGTAACTCTGTCCTTCTTTTCACCAACTTCAGCTTCGCTCCAATCTACAAAAGAAGAAGGTTTTATAAGTCATTAAGAAAAAGAAGAATTAGTCCATATTTTGCAAGCAAAAGCAGCAGAACATTTGAATTTAGTCTAACAGACGAGAAAGATACAATAATTGCTTTTAGAACGGCAACACTGCCCCAAAGTTTTTCAAGGCACTCTTGTAAGTTGCAGTAATTAGTATACGGTTATTAACAAGCCTTTGATGAATTCATAACACTTGATAACAGTAAACCACCTACCTAGGCTATTTATGTCCATGGCATCCATTCCTGCTACCACTGACTTGCACAGTTCAGTAAATATGGCACGGGTGAGGACTGTTGCACAAGTGGTGCCTGCCAACAATTATTTCATTTTACATCAATAATCTGCCCTTAAACAAGTCTTTCTGACACTGCCATCTTTTTCTTTTTTGGTACAAAAAAGTTTAGGTGAGGAGAAGTTCCATGCATTCAACACTACCATCTTTACATTCAGAAACCAGCATAAAACACATAAAACGTCAGCGCATGTACTGCGCACACATGCACGAGTGCATATTGCAACAAAAGTACAAAACCAACAATGATGTCAAGAACACAGTTAGGCACATGTAAGTAAGTGGTAAAGTCATTTATAGCATGAGGGTACTGCTCTCACCATCTCCTCCTGCAACATTTGTGGCACTAGCAACCTGCTTTACAAGGGCCAGCACGCATATTCTTAATCCTCTCTTTAATTTCAACGCTCTTTTGCCACAGTAACAGCAGCTTTTGTCACTTTAGGAGCTCCAAAACTATATTCTACATAACGTCCCTGAGGAAGCCAATATATCCACACACTAGTGCACAGGCATAAGGAAATGAAGTTCAAAGAATATTAAATAAAGTGGTGATCTAATACACATATAAATAGATTAAACCCCGTCACCAATTCAAAGAAAAAAAAGGGGAATTAAACGGATTGCAACAGAGTAAAAATGAATGCACAGTTGTTAATTCTCAAACTGTTGTTTTGAATAGTATCACTTCAGAAACCAACACCAACGGGAGAATTTAACATTCTGTAATCCGTTTTAACAAAATTTATATGGCTAAACATGAATGATAAAGTGACTCACCTTTGGCCCATTGTCACTTTCAAGGCATTAGCAAGCCTTTCAACAGCCCTGGCCCTAAGCATCAAGGCACGGACTTGGACTCCAAATTTGAAGTCTTTTGCAGCACAGTTTCTTCTCCAATTCCACGATCTACTAGTTATCTGATCAATTCATCAACAGCAGGCACATTGCACAACGAACTTTCACATTGAAAATTACCAAAATAATAAAAGTAAATAAAACAAACAAAAATGAAATAATTTACGACACACCAGTTGCAAAAACGTGATCACCTGGCTAACTGGCTTTGGAAGCAAGGTTAGTTTCTAGAATAAAATAAGATGGTTTGGGAAGGATTTAGGGTTTTGCGGGCTCGGTCAAATCTCTGTTTTGGCGGGTGGATGCTCACTGCTGAGGCTGAGGCTTCAGACTTGTAATTGGGCCTCCATAATATATTTTGCTTATCCTGGTCCAGTTGCTCTTGATTTGCTTTTGGACATTTACTCGATTTGCTTATAACTCTAACCATATGCTGGCCCATTAGCCCACTTGTGTTGCAACTTGCAATCACTGTGGCGGTATGCCTTTGAATAGTATTATAAGACTTGGATCAGTCTTAAGTCATAACTGTAGTGGATTAATGAGTCACTCATCTAATTGTATACAATTATATAATGATTAATAATGTTTAATAAAAATAAAAAAAATAAAAAAATTGACAAGAGTTTGGTAAAGCACTGTATTAAACACTTAACAGGAAGGTAAAAAATCGAAGTAGTAATAGTTAAAGACAAGTCCGAAATTTTGTCTTCATTCTTAAATAGTATATTTAAATTCACTTTTTGGAAAAAGTGAGCACTTAGCACAGATCCAATTAATCTATGTATATAAAAGAATATTTGTTGAGAGAAGTTAATTTTTTTATTAAGTTTTTGTACTTCGAAAGATTAGTCCCTATAATCATAACAAGAGATACTCTAAAAAACAAAAAAAACATAATTACTTCTCAAACGCTGAAACAGTCTTGCCCATCCAAGAATAAAATATCAAGTAATTCTTAAATATGATTTATTATGAAGATTCTGTTAAATAATTGATATATATAAAGTTATGTTTTAAAAATAAATATATTTATAACATAATTTTTAAAATTTTATACATATTTAATATTAAATAAAATCTCTATAATAAACTCTGTCTCCCTAAAAATTTATTTAAAATAACATAGCGGAAATGAAATTGAAGAGATTTGCTCGATATGAAATTGTGTGACTGTGACAGATGAAGCTAAAATGGAGATGAAGCCGTGCTAGATGAGGTTGAAACGGGCACGAATCGTGATCCAAAGCGTCAACGCTCTCCAAGCTCAAGGGTTCCACCTTCAGCTTAGCCTCTTGAAAACCCAAGTTTTTTTTTTTTTTAAAGGCTTGATTATGTTGGTCTTTCTATAAGTCAAGTCAACCAAGTGACTTTAAATTTGGCCGAGTCGATCGAGTGACTCAAAATGAATTTGCATAAATGATCTAACTAATTGGTTGGAATGACCAAATGACTGGTTTACCAGTTTACCCGTCCAAGCTGAATTTTATAACATTAATTTTGAAAGAATATGAATGTGAATGGAGATGAAAATAAAAATATAATAGAATTATCATTTTTTTTGTTACATTTGGCATGATTAGAAATGAAATGAGTATTGATTCTATTTATATTTGGTATACTCGAATTAAGCCAAAAATATATATTAAATGACAATAATACCATTGCATTAAAAATGATTTGCATCTATTTTGTCAAAATTATTACTTCTGGCTTTAAATAATTTTGGTATAATGACAATAATAATGGTTACCGTGGAAGTGATGGTAAAGGTGATGGAAACTATATATATGAAGGTTAGTGGGAATGCTAATGAGGGGGAATAGAGTGACAGCAATTGAGAAGTGATGATAGTGATCACAATAGAGTTATGGTAGTGGTTACAGTGACAACAATAAGGTAACGGGAACAATGATGGTAATCAGGTGGGATGGTGTGCGTGGGGTGGAATAGTGGTGGTCAAGACAACAACGGTACTAGTAGGACAACAATGACAGTAGTGATAATAGTGGTACCCTGGTAGGGTATTGGTGATTGAGTAATGATGACGGTGACAGTAAGGTGGTAATGGTGGTGACGATGACAGTAAGGTAGTCATGTGGTGAAGGTTGATGATAGTGAATTTTTATCATTTCAAATAAATATAAAATGATATAAGAATAATTAATATAACTATGGATGAAATACATTTAAAAAAAAACTATAGATGAAATAAAATCATAATTCCATCTATTTTGGACGAAATAATTATTCTCTTATTATGGGAATGGCATTCTCTTTCTACAATGACAATCAAATATATCATTTTTGGTGAGCAACGGGGTCAAAGACCCAAAACCGCAATAAAACTAAACTGAAACAAGTATATCAAAAGATTCAAAACATACACCAGCCAATCGAATGTATCATTTGTTATCATTCTCATTGTCCCAATTCTAGCGAATCAAAGGTGACCTTAAATGTGTGGTAATACATCGTTAATTTTTTTTCCATTAATGACTATTCAATGTACACATTTTTTTGAAATGAACTCCAAATTTTAAATCCAATTCCCTGAACTATGTGGTAGACGACTAATTGAGTAGGTTTTCAAATTGACGATTGGCGGACTCAGGTAGCTCATGTTAAACTGAGAACGTTTGGGGACCAATTACTAGTATATATTAGGTTAATGTTCATATATATAGTTCTTGTACTTAATGTAAAAAATGCTCTGTTAGGCAGCTAATTAATAAAGAAACAGGATTAGTGTCATTGGGTCTTCCACCATTTCTATCAGTTATGCTATAATGTCAATCCATAATTATTGGATATATAAAACTCATTTAAATACGAAAATGAATAATAATTGAGATAAAAACTCTTTATTTCTTTGAATAAAATTTAGAAGAGAATTACTCTCTATACAAAAAACTTTCAAAATCTCTCAAGCTCTCTGGCTTTTCTCATTCTCTCTGGATACCCACATTTCTTCTGGATGCATTTACAAGAGATGAGGGATATCTATTTATAGGATAGGGGCTGCTGAAAATTGTTAAAGTTTGGCCACCAAACTTTGGTGGTTGCTGATTTTGAGCTTCTACCTACCATGCTGTCATTGTTGACATTACAGTTGGAGTGGGTGACTGATATACTTATCAGCCGTGAGTGGCTGGAACTCTTCAATAGTTTCAAAAGCCATAATCTGATGTAGTATATGGTGCGTGGTCCCATATGCATGCACGAGCACGACTGCATCATTCTACTTTTGCTCATATTATTCACCACAATGTGTTTTGCAGTCATCAACACATATATACTTACATAGAATGCAGCAGTCGTGCACGCATATTTGAACCACCATACTACAATTACATAGTAGTTTTTGAAGCCGCTGGTTCCATGGATAGCCATTCTGGAAACTGACAGCAATGGCGGAAGACCAAGGACGCAAACTGTTTCTTTACTAGTTGTCCAACAGAGCATTTTACATTAACCACAAGAACTATATGAAGATCTTACCTAATGTTTGTAATTGGTCTCCAAATTTTCTCAATTTAACACGAGCCAGCTGAGCATCCACAAGAAAAAGTGTGCGCATAAAAATATGTGCGTGCATTAAAAATAGAGGTGAGGAGAGAATATGATGAAAAAGAAAGAGTGGTGCAAAAAAGAAAAAAAGAAGCAAAATAAAAGATGGTGATTACTCCGGTATCCATATTTTTTTTCAGGGTATTGATATTTGGGATGAGTTGTGAAGCATTTATTAGTTGTTATTTATATTTAATAGACTTTTAAGCATTTATTGTGAAACCAACAGTCAATAGATAATTGACAACTCACCTTGGATACCAAATCCATCAAGGTACTATAATAACTCCCATAAAAGATATATATATATATATAATATTTATTGTAATTTTATATTTATACATATGACCCTATAATTTTCAATCCTAATTATTTCTTTTTTTTAGCCTAGATTGCAAGATTTTTTTGTGAATCACTTAATCTCAACGTGTATAGTTCACCACTCTGCCTTTGTTTAGCGTTATACAAAAATATACACATACATATGTGAATAAAAAAATAATAGAAAATTAAAACAATAAATTTTTGTTAAAAAAAATAATAAAGAAAGAAAGAGAGAAAATAGAAAAAAAAGAGAAAAGAGTGTAGATAGAAAATATCATGGGTTTTATTTTTTCTGAGTTAGTTTTTTTTAGAGGAAAAGATACAATATATTGAAACGATATATATATTTTTAATTTTAAATTGATTAAAAGAATTAAAATAAAGTAGTTCAGAGTTTTTTTTTTAAATCTTTGTTTGAAAATATGGAAATATAAAACTAGTTGAGAGCAAGGGCAGAGTGAAGGGGTTGGGGGAGTCACGGCCCAGCTCTCAAATTCTCTCTTTAAGATTTTGATAATTTTTTAAATATTTTTCAAGTAATATTATCTTTAGCACTTTAAAATAAGTAAAATTTATTATTGATCTCTACAAAATAAATTGTTTAGCTCCACCCATACATGAGAGTTTTTTTAATGGTAAAGATAAGAAATGAATCAATCCAGATTATATAATCTACTAGGGCGCCATTCAATTTGCAATATTAAAATAATAAAAAAAAACTCTTTTCAAGTACAATTTTTCTGAAGAGATAAATAAGTAAAATTTATATCTCAAAAGAGTATTTTTTTTTTCTTAAAGTATCCCTGCTCGCGATTGTGATAATTAATTTCTTAAAGTATTTACCACTTGTACCAATCATGTTGTTTTATCTTAAAAGAGTCTACATATACTAAGTTTAAACTTTGTAGAAATTTACTACTTCGTGACCGTTATTAGAAAAGTCAGAGATATTTTTTTGGTAGAATTTTATGTATGAAAAGATGAAGAAAGACAACCACACTAATAGGTAAAAGAATATTGAAGCAAGAAGGAAGATTCTCTAATTTATTAATTAATGTAAAATTTTCTAAAGCTCCAATATTAATAGTGAAAGATTTCCCCCCCGAAAAGAATAGTTTCTATATAATTATAATATATTAAATAATAGAATCATATTCTAGATGGAAATTCAATTTTTTAAAGTAATTATCTCAAATAATTAAATGGAACCCAATCCAAATAAGATCTTTATATCATGTAAGATCCTGAATATCAAAACCAAAATTCATGCTCATTCCATAGGATTTCTAATATATATTTTTGGCATGATATAATCTCTATTAATAGTAAAGAGTTTAAGAGACTATTTTTTAATGTAATTTTCATTTTAACATATTAAATATGCAAGTACCTAAGTAAGAAGGAATATATATGTGATATGGTGTAGAGTCAAACTTCCAACATCATTTTCACACTCTAATCCTAAATATGGGAGTCAGTGATAAGCTCGTTAACTGTAATTATTTTTTTATTTACAAGAATTTAAAGTTATTACTTTTACCTAAATCTTACTTACTCTTACCTTTGACGTAAATTCAAGTGACTTCATCTGTAAATTTTATTTTATTTTTTTGTCTTTGTAACAATTCAAAACAACTCATATTTCATTCAAATATTTGTTGAATGAATAAGTAGAAAGAAATTTTGAAGTCATAAATGTAATTAATTTTTTTATTAAATATAAATTATTTATTTTACATATGTATATCATATTTTATCTTTCCTTATTGTTCAATTTCATCAACTTTCGTTTTCAATTCTCTCTCTTTAAATTTTAATTGATCCCACTGCCTACTTTCAATGTATGTATATATATTTTTATAATGATTTCCTTATAAATGTTATAATCTATGCCTCGCTTTTGAATAGTCACTCGATCAAGGTCTTTTTTCTTCTTTTTTTCTTAAGTTCAAAATTTTGATTTGCATTAAAAAATGCAAACTAATTTAGAACCACAGTCATTCATGAGTAACTGAGACACCTAAACAGTGATATTTGCATCAGAACAAAATTAAAATGAATTTAATATGTATTCACCCAAAGATTTTGAAGAAATGTTGACGAAATTCCCGTCGTAATGTAAGACCTGAATGCAGCTCCTGTCAACCTCAAACAATCAAAAGAAATAAAAGCTTCATATATCTGTGTCATTCATCTAAACAACTAGATAAAAAGTAAAAACTCTCGAGGAGTAGATGGTAGCTATAGTTCTTATGTCTAATCTAGGAGTTTAAGTCTAAACATTGCTGTTAATGATCTTATGAATGATCGAAGTAAGCTTAGCAATGGTCAAGGGCTTCTCTAGGTAGTCATCTAGTCCTGCTTCCATAAATTCTCGTATATGTGATTCGACAGATCGTGCTGATACACCAGTAATCATGCTATGAATCCCCATTGACCGAAGTTTCTTTGTTGCCTATATACGAACATACAGAAAGAGAATCTCATTATACACAAATCTAACATAGATTCTCATTAAATAGTCGTAATTGTCATTTTTTATCGTTTCTTCCCTATAAAACAATAAGCATTATACATAACTGACCGTAATTAATTGTAACATTGTATTAGTGGTTAATATATATAGTTACCTCAATGCCATTCATAATAGGCATATCCATATCCATAAGAATTAGATCAAAACATTGTCCAGAGCGGTGAATGTCTATGGCTTCTTTGCCATTTCCCACGACTTGATTTTTCACTCCAACACTGTTCAGCATTTTTCGATGAATCATTCGGATGATTATGTCATCATCCACAACAAGTGCTGTCAATTGACGAGCTTCCATGACTTTCAATTCTCCACTTCTTCACTTCTCCCCACGGAAGAAAGTTTCTTCTTTTTTCTTTTTCACTGTAGACATAAAAAAATATAATTACTATATATTATATATGTGTGTGTGTGTGTGGCCTTAGATACTGTATCAGTAACAGTGTAACACTAACCTGGATCTCACTCTTTCTCCAGATTCTGAGACTAAAACCAATAGGAGGGAAAGATGGATAAGTGGCTAGCTAGGAGAGCTATATATATTCCTCCCATGTGGTTCGAAAACCACAGAGACAGAGGATTGAAAGGAAAAGGGAAAGAAGGAAACTTAAAAATAGATGTGTGATAAGCATCAATATTGGATTCGGAGAAGTATCTTAGGATTTTGTTCAAAATCTCAAAATCTATAGGAGAGTGATTCTTTTTCCTAAAATGGGCTGATTCCCATCTTGAATAAACTTCCAGGGCATCTTTCCCATTTTGTGCAAGACAGGTAGACAATATATTTCGAAGTATATTTTTTGGGTCATTTCGTTTTATCCGTTTCGTTTTCTTTAGCACGAAAAACAACTAAGCCAACTTTTAAACTTCACTTTTCTTCCTAGGCCATCGAATCGAGTCTATCTATACCTTACAATAATGCAAAGAGAAAAGTATAGACACACACACACATACATACATGTCCATTTTTTAGTCAGTTAGTTAACCGGTGGGTATATATCTACAACGTAATAGAAAGATACAATAAATGTCTGGTTGTAAATAGTTTTAGATTCTTATTTGGTTTGATGGTTTGTTATTCGTTTCATCTTCTCCGCGTTTTATACATTGTATATACTTTCGAAGTTAGATTCTTTAATCCAACTTTGGTTTTCTTCTCTTTTATGTTAGGATTACAATGACAAGTGAAACTTATGCCACAAATGGATTATTTTGTATTTAAACTTGAAAAATAGAAAATTAAAATATTGTGTTTTTTTTTAAAATTAATTAACATATGTGCTTGTTTTAAAGAAGATTGCTTTCTCGAAAAACATTTTTATTTTCTTTTTCTGGTAGCAAGCCTTGAATTTTAGGCTTCTATCTAAATTTTTAATATCCTGGCCCAATTAGAAAGTATCCATTACTTATTTTCTAATTTTTTTGGAATGGAAAAATTGCTCGGTTATACAAAATAACCACCCTTATATATCCAGCACATTATGTTTGTCCTATCACCTCAACTTCGTTTACACCAAAATATTAAGAGGTTACTACTTTGATAGCGTGTACCTTAACTAAAAAAGCAGATATCGATCACTTTAATACAAAAGTGATTTCAAATAGGAATTCATCATTACTCTTTCGTTGATTCATGATATTATGAATATCCTGAAGAGGGATCGTAATGTGCAATTGCAACATCCCTACAAGTAGGGTAACATGTGTGCAGATATCTTGGCTCACGATCAAGAGTTAGGCTAGCTACCATGAGATTACTGAACCTCCTAGGAAACTTTACACTCTTTTTTTGTTTGCCGATTTGGCTGGTTGTTGTGTCCCTAGAATGGTCCTGATTTGCTTTGGAATCTCTTGTCCACGAAAAAAAAGAGTCATATCAAATAGGAATCAATTTGACAAGATATTTATGCATACGGACTGAATAGCTATATTATTATATAGTTATTAAATGTAAAAATTAAACTAAATAATCACAGTACTAATTATTTAACTTTAATGTATAAGTAATGAGTATTGCTACAAAACCCGCATTTTTAAACTGGCTTAACCCGAAAAGTCAATAAAAGGGGGTAAGTATTACTTTTTTGGTACGATCAACCTAAATTAGACTTATCCATTATATCTATCCAGTCAAGCTTTAGTATACAATTATTTTGGCTACTCAGCATTTTTTGATTAATAATTATGCTAATCGGACTTTATTGAAAATAATTTGGCTATATTTGTGGGTCTATCTGATATAAGATTTTTTAAATAGTGATTTTTTTAAATAAAAAAAAGAGGCAATTAATTAGTTATACTATTATTTTTTAAGAAGTTACACTATTATTCTTAACAATAAACATTTTGTCTTGTATTATTATCAATTCATCATGCATTTAGAGAATCTCCTATATGTAAAATTAATCACGAAATGCCTTTGCAAAGGGTTACTTTTCGTTTGTGCCCTTGATCAACTCAAGGTTCAATGGTGCAAGGGTGAAGGATAGTTGCTTGTTTGGTGGAGTGCGGTGGCCGGCCAATGGTCAATATACAAGGCAAAAAAAAAAATAGAGTTAAATATGCTGGAGAGAAGCCAAATGAAGCCATGCTAGAGAATCAGACTGGTTAGTGTGCCAAAAGACAGGCAAAAGATCACAAATAATTCTTATCCTATTTGAGTATACGTTAAGTAAACTAATACTACAATTGAGTGTGAATATAAAATTACAATAAATAATTTTAAGTAATTACAACTCACTTTTTTTCCCTCTAAAATATATATTTTTCTCTTCCTTATATCCATAATATTTTTTTTTTATATAAATTATTTATATTATCCTAATTTCTCTTTTTCTATTTAATGTTTTTTATCCACTATGTGTGCTATAGAGAACTGCTTAACTAACTTGACTAACCAATATTATTTGCTAGTTCTCTTCGATTATATTCTAACATCTTAACTTGACTTAAACTTCTAAAAATTCTCATCAAGTTGAACCTCAATACGTTAAGCTTGATTTGGTTCATTTCCAATCCTATCACTATAAGA
The DNA here is from genome assembly GCA_023212625.1 of Styphnolobium japonicum. NCBI lineage: Eukaryota > Viridiplantae > Streptophyta > Magnoliopsida > Fabales > Fabaceae > Styphnolobium > Styphnolobium japonicum. Next base: position 13,152,463 of record JALBWW010000002.1, read on the forward strand.
CAAGCGCAAGTTTGCAACTACATCCATCTTCTGTAGCAACAAGCATTACAGCTTCTCAATGACTACAATTTGCGCCCTCTAATTCCAACAAATTAATATTGGCAGGGCGGATAAAGGGAGAAAAGAGAAAGAAAACACAGTACCGCTTAAGTTGATGCACGTACGTAACGCAACATACAAGAAAATACACATCAATGAACAAGACAACACGTACCCCGAGCCCACAAATATATATATATATAATTTTAATTCACTATTAGTGTAAAGTTTATTTACTCTGTCATTCAATTATGTACTAATACATCATTAAAAGAGTTAGACTTTTGAGAAAGTTATTATGATAAATTTTTTTAATGATTTGACAATACATGATTAGATGAAAATATATTAACAATAGTTTACAATTATATATATATATATATATATATATATATATATATATATATAAAAAGTGGCATGCATCAATTGGCTTGGAAGATTTGGTTCGCGTAAATGGTGACCAACTTCGATCAATTGTGTGCTGCAAAGTTAATCACATGCAAGTACGACAAAAATGCTTTCCCATGCTTGCATCGTATAAATTAAATATCACTTTTCAGAAAAATTAACAACCGTTTGTACCACGTACCCAGCATTAACATAAAATGAGAATAATGAAAGTGAAACAGACCAGATATATATAGAAATCTAGAAACACTTATTCTTCTGTTACAAATTGATTGATACGATCCAAAGAGAGCCAACAACAAGGCATGCAGAAGATCAATGAAGACAAATTAAAAGATTACCAACTCAATAAACTGAGTTAGCTGATGACGTGTCAAAATTAGTTACAACTGTAAAAAGTTAGTTGTTAGTTGAAAACTGAAACTCTTAAGCAGTTAGAGTTGTTATTTGTGTTGAACCATATATATATATATATCAGAGTTGCCAACCAATAGCATGCAATTCGTGATGAATAACACTTTAAATAGCAGAAGGATATATCCATTGTAAGATTCATTGATGAATTGAATAAGAGGTCTTTTTGGAGTTTTCTCCTTTAACCGAAATAAGGAGTACTGTGTAACATTCACAAAGAGAAGTACTTATTGATCAGATTATTTGCCCATAGTAAACTAAAAAGAGATGAAAAGCAACCTTACCAATTTCTAAACCATCAAATTCAAAACTGACTTACTGACATACAACAAGACTCATGCATGGAATGGATAACTTGCTAGCACAAGTATTTTTTTTTCTTGCATCCATTACTTTCACGGTTGGGTTTTCACTTGTCAAGAATGAAATTGGGGTTGATCTTAAGAAGAACTGAACTAAGCTTAGCATTGGTCAAGGGTTTCTCTTGGTAGTCATCCAGCCCCGCTTCCTTAAACTCTTGTGTTTCCGCATCCGTAGAGCGTGAAGACACACCAACAATCATGCTACAAATGCCCATTGACCGAAGTTTCTTTGTTGCCTGTATAAAAAACATGCAACAACAGAATCTCATTATACACATTCATTTTTAACAAAAAAGATATTCATTGGGCCATCACTCTTCAGTCTTTTCATCGTTTCTTGCTTACAAAACAATATAACTAGTAAACCAAATCTAGAAAGATAGTGATTTCAACTTCTTAGCCTATTATATAGACAACAATGAATTATAAACTTGGGCGTAATACAATTACCTCAATGCCATTCATGATAGGCATATCCATGTCCATGAGAATTAGGTCAAACCTTTGTCCAGAGCAATGAATGTCTACGGCTTCCTTGCCATTTCCCGCTACGTGAGTATTCACTCCAACACGGTTCAACAGCTTTTGATGAATCTTTTGGTTGAGTATATTGTCATCTACAACAAGTGCTGTTAATTGGGTGGCTGAGCTTTGAGGTTCCATTAGGTTTTTCTGTTGGGCTTCCATAACTTGTATACGTCTCCTCACCACTTGTTGCACAAAATAATAAAAAAAAAACACTAAGTTTGTTTTCCTCTCTGGACATGCAACAAAGAAAAAGATATACAATAATCGCTAAATATGTAAGTACATTTCAAGATAATGTAGAAGTAGCACCAACCTGGATGGGAACTCTTTCTCCAGATTCTGAGACTAAGTTGCCACTATGAGTAGGAGGGGAGTTGAAGATGGATGAATAGCTAGCTAGTTGGAGTAGATTGCTATATATAATGTATCCTTCCCACGTGGCTTACTAAGCCGTGACACAAGATTGAAAGGAAAAGAAAAAGAAGCAAGTCTCAAATTGGATGAATTTGCACAAGTGTCTTTGGATTTTGTTGAAAATCTCAAAAGCTGAGGGAGAGTGATTTTTTTTCCTAAAATGGGGGTGATTCTCATCTTGAATAAATTTGTAGGGCATCTTTGTTCTATTTTGTACGAGACAAGTAGACAACAATATTTCCAAGTATATTTTTTTGGGTCCTTTCGTTATTTGCCTTTCATTTTCTTTGGCACGAAAAACGAGTAAGCCAAATATATAACTTGATTTCTTCTTCCTGAGCCATCGAGTGTATACCTTACAATGCAAGAAAGAGAATAAACAGAGGTTAATGTACATGTCCACACAACTTTATGAGAATAATATAGATCACGTAGTGTCTACAAACTGCTATTAGAATCACAGAATGCTACTAGTCTGTCCTTGTTATAATTAGAATTAGATTCTTATTTCGTTTGGTGGTTGTGATTCATTTTCATCTTCTCCGTACTTTATACATAGTATATATCTCTTCAAAGTTACTTGTTTCCATATATTTTTTGTTTTCTTCTCTTCTAAATATTAGGAATAAAAATATAAGTGAACAGAATATAAAAGAAAAATAAGCAAGTGAAATATACACAACAAAGTTTAAATTGAAAAATATAAAATTAACATCTTTATTTTTTTAAAAATTAATTGAATATATGTTTGCTTGCTATATAAAATTAAAAAATATTTTTTCTATTTTGTTTGGTACGTTATAAAATTATTAATACGTCTTATGATACGCCATCAACTGTATGTTAGTAAGCATGTTAGTCTGTTATTGTTAGTTACTGTTAGTTAAAGCTTCAACAAACAGTTAGTTAGAGATAACCAATTCTGTTAGTGTAACGAAGTACCTTGTGTTCGTAGTGACCACTAGAATAATTGAATAAAAGGGGAACAAGAGGAGATAGATAGCATTAGAGTTCTCATATTCTGTAATTAGACAGATGCCCGCTCCTTTAGAGATTGATTAAAACCAATTATACTACTCGTGTGCTCATGTAATTCACTAACTTACCTAAATGGTTTTAAAATTCTTTTATAAAGCGAAGTTACAATTGTTTTTTTCAAATAAGTATGGGTCCGCTTGGTTCCATTATTAAATTAATATATTCTAAGCTACAGGTAATGACTATCTCGAGCTCGCCTTATTGCAATTTATGTTGAACTATATTGAAAGGGAGAAATGAGTGAGTGGTTGAGAACTATACAATGGGCATATTCATTGGTCATTGCACAAGGATTATATGTCAGAACACAAGAATTCCGCTGTTGAGAGGAAAGTAAAGGGCGATTAAGATAAATTCGGATGCCTGCCGCCTTATGTGTAGCCAAGGGATCACGAGCCATTGCAGTTATAGCTCTAGACCGTAGAGACGAAATGCTAATAGGGATGACAAGAAGAATTTTAGCTCAATCTTCTCTAGTAGCAGCCACAGGCCATGGCACTCAGAGAAGCACACGTCTTTGCAGCCAACTTGCAATTGCAAAGAATGGTTTTTGAATCAGAATGTCTCCCCGTGATTTAAGCCTGCAGAAGGGAATCCAGTGATTGGCAGCTCTTGTCAATCTTAGAGGATCTGAGGATCCTCAACCGGTTCAGGTCATTTTGATTACATGTGGGTTCAGCAAGATGGGAACAAGGTTGCTCACTCTCTAGCATGCCTAACCTATAGACAGTTGCTGCCTGTAAACTAGATGCCAGATGTTCCCCGAGAGAAAGTCCCTAAATGTTAAATATTCAATATCTTGTATAAGTCAAGGCATGTTACCTAGCTGAAGTTTATTTTTGTTTCCTGTTCGCCCACACGGGCAAGCTTGTTTGGGCAAAGGCTTTGGTCCTATTGTGAGGCTCTGACCCTCAGTTTATAATCTCTTTTTACCAAAAATAAAATAAAATCCATCCTTTGGAGCAATAAGAATTACAGCTTGAAAAGCAGCTTCCCAAAAATTTAGATACCTAAATCCAAAATATTCAAGTAACTGAACCAATGAGGCTTTCTTGAAAACCATTTAATACAATCACTAATGTTTGCTCAATGTAGATTACAATTTGCGCACTGTATTCCACCACTAGCACACTCCAAATTCCAACAAAACATTGACAGGGAAAAAGGAAGACAAAAAACTATATATATTTATAGAACAAAGGTGAGGAAGGAAAGACAATGGAAACCCATCTCTAAAATTCATGCACGCAAATATACAAAATACACAACAATGAATAAGACAACACCCAAAACCACAAATTTTCTTCCCAGTGAACCTGCTAATCATGAGTGGCATCAATTGCTTTGCCTGTCCTAGCCTGTGAAATTCGATTTGCATAAATGGTGACCAGCTTCAACTGTGTGCTGTTAAGCCCTTGCAAATATGGCAAGAATGCTTTCCCAAGCATGATATAAATATCCACGAGACAGAAAACAACAGTCTGTACCATCCACCGTTAACATAAAATGAGAATAATGAAATAGACCAGATATAAAGGGGGGAAAAAGATACGCAAAAACATGCCTCCAATTTTTGGCAATACAAATAATACCCCAATCCTCTCGTTCAAAGAAAATATTTTTAGATAGAGCCAGTCACATTTATCATCTGGTTAGTGTATATTATTAGTTAATCATCTAAAAAAACAACTACAAATTCATGTTCAATATTTGAACCTAGAAGAATCAAGAGAGAGCAGTCTACTGATCAGATTTGCCCACAGTAAAGGATGGTGCAAAGCAGGTCTAGGTGACTCAGGTATACCAAACCATCAACACGTCATACAAGGAGTTTTGAGTGTTTGACACATGGAAAGGACTTGTTAGCATAAGGTTACAATTGGTTCGCTGGAATGATTTTGTTCTAATGGGAAGGGGACCAAATGGAATAATCATTCCCATTAAGAATGGAATGACCATTCCATTATTTTCATATATTTGTGTTGAAGAATTTAAGAATAAGAATTGTGAATAGAATGCTTGAGTTTCTTCACTCAGCTGAAGAATGTATATATAGATAATTTACATAAGATAATATATATTATCTTAAACACACTCATTATCTAACACACTCATTACACACACTATACCTAACGTACTCATCACACACACACTACACCTAACACACTCATTACACACAAAGACAAAGACACACTCATTACACAGCTAATAATATTCTGTTTTCAACACTCCCCCTCAAGATGGAGCATATAAATCAAATGCTCCAAGCTTGGAACAGATATTCTGAATTCTTGGTCCTCTTAGTGATTTTGTGAAGATGTCTCGCCGAGTTGATCATTAGAACTAAGCGATCGGTGATGACTTCTTTAGAAAGGACTTTCTCCCCGACAAAGTGACAATCAATTTCAATGTGTTTAGTTCTCTCATGGAATACTTTGGATTAGAAGCTATATGCAGCACGCCTGGTTATCACAATATAGTTTCATTTGTTGAGTATTCCCAAACTTCAGTTCTTGAAGAATCTGTTTAATCCAAATAAGCTCACATGTGGCTACAGCCATAGCTCTGTATTCAGCCTCTGCACTAGATCTTGCAACAACATTTTGTTTCTTACTTTTCCATGAGACAAGATTTCCTCCAATTGACACACAGTATCCTGAAGTGGAACGCCTATCAATGGGTGAGCCTGCCCAATCTGCATCACAAAATCCAACTATTTGAGTGCTTCCTTTGTCTTCATAGAGTAGTCCTTGTCCCGGGGTCCTTTTAATGTATCTCAGAATTCGGATTACTGCATCCCAATGATCATTATGAGGAGATTGCATGAATTGACTTACCACTCCAACTGCAAAGGAAATGTCTGGCCTTGTAATAGTGAGGTAGATGAGTTTTCCAACCAATCTCCGATATCTTTCAGGATTAGAATAAGTCTCCTGGTTGGGTAGTAATTTCAAATTTGGATCCATGGGACTATCACCGGTTTACTGAGTCCTAACATACTAGTTTCTTTAAGTATGTCTAACGCATACTTCCTTTGTGAGATGATAATCCCATTCTCTGACTGGGCAACTTCAATTCCAAGAAAATATTTCAGCTTTCCCATATCCTTAGTCTGAAAATGACTAAATAAATGTTCCTTTAACTGAGAAATTTTCTTTGGGTCATTTCCTGTAATGACTATATCATCCACATATACTACCAAGTAAACACATCTACCTGGAGAGGTATGGCAATAAAAAACTGAATGGTCTGTTTCACTACGTTTCATTCCAAAAGCCTGAACAACAGAGCTAAATTTTCCAAACCAAGCTCGTGGAGATTGTTTGAGTCCATAAAGAGATCGTTGCAATTTGCAAACCAAGCCAGACTCCCCCTGAGCAACAAATCCAGGTGGTTGCTCCATATAGATCTCCTCTTCTAATTCTCCATGTAGGAATGCATTTTTAATATCCAACTGATATAATGGCCAATGGTTGATGGCAGCTATGGCAAGAAAAAGTGACGAAGCAATTTTGGCTAGGGGGAAAAAGTATCTCCATAGTCAAGACCATAAATCTGGGTATAACCTTTGCAACCAATCAAGCTTTGAGACGATCAATCATCCATTGGCCGCTACTTTAACAAAGATATACCCACCGACAGCGGTTACGGTTTCTTTCTGGAGGAAGAGGAACTAACTCCCAAGTACCATTATGCTCCAATGCCTGCATTTCATCAATCATGGCTTGTCGCCATCCTGGATGATCAAGTGCTTCACAAAGATTTTTAGGAATAGAGACAGAAGATAAAGAGGACACAAAAGAGTAAAAAGAAGGAGAAAGACGATGATAACTTAAGAAGTTATAAATAGGATGAGGATTTCGTGTGGACCGAATACCTTTCCTAAGAGCAATTGGCCAAGCAAGATTTTCTTCAGGTAGGTCCATAGCCGGGTTGTCTGCTGGAGTAGGACATGATTCAGCTGGTCTTATAGTGCCTTCCAATTCGATATTGGGAATTTGTGGATGTCGCTGGTATGTGATGAGTGGTCAGTGGTGTTTTGGGAACCAGAATGGGTGACTCTGCTGTGATGCGGACCAGAAGCAGTGAGTGAGTGACTTGGACAGAGGTCTCTGCTGGACCAGTAGCAGAGACCTTGGAGAAAAAATTCAAGAGTTGATGGAGGCTCTTGATACCATGTTGAAGAATTTAAGAATAAGAATTGTGAATAGAATGCTTGAGTTTCTTCACTCAACTGAAGAATGTATATATAGATAATTTACATAAGATAATATATATTATCTTAAACACACTCATTATCTAACACACTCATTATCTAACACACTCATTACACACACTATACCTAACGTACTCATCACACACACACTACACCTAACACACTCATTACACACAGCACAGCACACACTCATTACACAGCTAATAATATTCTGTTTTCAACAATTTGGTATGCCAAATTATGCTGGAATAGAATAATAACATTGTTTGAGGCATGACAATATCATTCTTGGCAGTGGTGGCGTGGTTGTGGCAGGCTGGCAGCAAAGATGACATAAGGTGGTGGAGGTAGGTTGATTGGGGCGACAGTGGTGCCAATGGGGGGGTTGGGGCAACAGTGGCATTGCAGTGATGGTGGTGGCTGCGGCAGAGATGGTGGGAGTTAGTGGCAATGGACGCCCGCCCAGGGGGGGGGGGGTAAGGTGGTGGTAGGGATTTTGTCATTTAAAAAAGACACATGATATATTGGTAATTGAATTAACCCTTGATGGAATGAAATGGCCATTCCCTCATTTGAGGGATTGGGCATTTCCTGGGGAATGAAAATTCCCTTTCAATAGTAGCCACCTAACAAAACTTAGCTAATTCCCATTCCAAGTATGTCTGGAACTAATTGATCATCTCAGAAAATTTCTATAGATATGAACTAGCTGAAATTGTCCACAGGAAACAAGTTATTAAGAAATTATAGAAACAGGAGCAATTATCCTATATGGACAAATCCCTGGTAATAGATATTCAGTGATTAATGAAAAGGAAAAAGAGGCCAAGAAGAGTTAAGCTTGACTGACCAGCCTCACTCAACAGACAGGAAATAGATCTATAGGCAATACAGAACTCCCTCGTACAAAATGGTATATATCCATGAAAGGTTTAGAGTAATGTCCATATTATCTCATGGAAGTTTCTCAGGTAACAAAGAAATGATTTTTATTTTTCTTTATATTTTGGCCTTCAGTAAAAAAGAAATGTTTAAAGTCAAATAAAAACCTAAGACCAGCTGAAATCTTTCAAAGCATGTTCTGTTCAATAATCTCAAGAAGTTTCAACTAGTGACACGATTGTCTGTTTGCCAGAATACTTTTTCTACTAATGTTGGAACAGACAACTATTCTAAGAAGGTACTAACTACCAAATAGGCCTCAAGCATCTTATCTACAGTTGTCGGATAAATTAGTTATAACCACTTACACCACTTTACAGTGTTCTTTGACTGATAAGAATTTTTTTACCACCTAACATTTCATTAGATGTATGAAGGGGAGAACCATAAATTACTGCAGACAAAAGACCCTGAGTACCTTGCGAACATCTGCACTCTGGTTTCCAAAAGCTTCAAAAAGAGCAGGCAGAAACGAGGGTAACTGAGCCATCAGTTCCTCCTGAGAAAGCCGGCCCACAAGCTGAAAAAAGGAATAATATGATGTTAAACAAGATAAATATCTATAAAGCATATTTAACTCATGAACAAAAATGGATCACTTTCTATGAAGAATGGGTGTGTGGTACAGGCACGATATGATACAGACATGGGGATATAGTGAATTCTCAAAAATATGGGATACGATACAGCTGGGATACAGAAACACATTCATAAAACGAAAAAGAAAAAAGAAAAAAAAAGGGGAAGACTTGTTAGCATGTGCTAGTGATATGGAAATCCACTTGTATTTCCTGATCACTATCATTCACTGATTTATGCTATTTCTGAGTATGAAGACTTGAAACAGGATATAATCATATGAAGTATGTATAACAATTTCCATTCACGAAAGAAGGCATCATGGAACAATGAAAAATCTGAGAGCAAGTAGCCCAAGAACAAGGGAAATGGCATGTTGGCTGGAGTAACCAAAAGGTACCCAAGCTGTATCCATAATTTTAAAAAAATAACAGGATACTCCCAGGACATGTTTTATAAGTATCATAAGCATATTAGTATTGGACATGGGTGAAATGAATACTTCCCCCATTTTGAAGTATACTTCATAGGACACTTCTTTCCAAAAAGAGAATGAGGCTTTAAAAAAATAAATATATTAGAGAGTGGAATTTGCTTAAAACATGGTTTATAAGAAACCATACTTGGAGCAAATTTGACAAAAGGATGTTCAAGACAATTACCTTTGTCAAGCAATTTATGCAAGTGACAAGAGTTTTCTCATCCTCAGTAACCAGTAGAGGGACAATAACCTGAAACATTTTGAATTCTGAGCATCAGCTTTAAGTTAACAAAGCAAAAACCCACCTCCTTTTTCTCTTAAACATTTTCCCAGCAGTAAGGAGGGCCACAAAGTAGACAAATACATACACTTAAACATCTGAATGGGTCATACTGAGATAAAACAATGGTCAGGCAGTGCTCTGCTTCATTTGAGACCTGAATAAGGGATGAAAGAGGTTGAGACTAGGAAAAGAAAGCAACTATAGAAAATACAAATTAGAACAGGATAAAGTTGGTTACCTTAGGAATGATATCCTTTGCAACATGAAGCAGCTTCTCGATCACAATCTCAACTGAATTTTCCATGGCATCTTTCTGGAAACAATAAACAGTAAAAAAACAATTTCTTATGACATAATTGTTAGTCCTAAAAATGCCTAGATGAGGATAAATATGTACAAGTGCGAGTACTGATATGAGCAAGAGCATAATCCAACAAAAAAATGGCACAAAAGGAGTAAGAACCTGGTTTTTAAGCATTTCAACTATCAATGAAAGAGCAAGCTCTCTGATTGAGGAATCAAAATCATCCAGAACCTCAAGCACAACTGTCAAAATCTGATTGAAGTACTGCAAGTACACCATGAAACTATCATAACATAGAGAAGACAAAACCAAATATATTGTTCAATACTGTTTAACAGAATCGAAGAAATTACAATTCTTTTACAAACAGAACTTATCTATTTATCGATCTAACAGTTGATTGCACACAAAGAATCAGTTAAAATTCATCAATATGGATACAGGTCTAACTTTTCAATATATCAAAAAATAATAATTTGCTTCACAAACCCAATGTGGAAGATCTAAAGAATTTAAAACGGGGCTTTTTCAGAGGGGTATCTGAAAACAATATCATATAATAGGGAGATAAACAGCATTACTTAATATTAACTATCAAACAAAAAACATTAGTATGCCAATAAGAAACCACATTTGTATGATTATTAAGTTAGATGGACTAATTTTTCCATTCCAAAACAGATTGCACTTAATAAGTACCACTGACAATTACACAACTTGGGGACAGGAAGAAAGAGAGAGATCCTCAATATCAAATCAAACATACCTTAGTCCAAACATAATGATCATTTATTATAGAAGCGTCAACTAACTGTTGAAGTGCAGCCCGCTTACTTGAAATAGGGCTTCCATCACCCGCACTGCATATCTACACAAAACAATCACTATATCTTTTCAGTTGTGAGATAATTTAATATATAACTCTATTAAAATAAACCTAGAGAATGATCAGTTACAAGCACAAAGGCCACACATTGTGATATGACTTGGTAGCTTTGGAATCTTGACTGCTTTTTAGAGAGTTTTGGAATTGCCCTGCCACCTTAGACAACTTTCTTACTACTCATTATCAAGATTTTGGGAAAGGTGTGGATAAAAAAAATTATGGAACTGTGCACTTTTTGTCACTAGCTGCAGCATAATGCTAGAGTTTTAAGCAAGGATTCCGGCCATTATATCTCCTCAACAGACTTGTGTTCTTGGCCTCCTTGTGGGTTAAAGCTAATGAACTTTATTTAGAGGCTTCTGTATCTGTTTTCCAAAGGGATTGGACTGATCTTTAGAGCTGATGATCCTTTTTCTTCCTACATTTTTCTGCTGTCATTTGCTATTCTTGGAGAATGCTTTATCTCCCTCCTATTACTCTCACACTTTATCTCTATCTCTCTTTTTAACAGAATCTTTTTTTTTCCCAAATAATAAAATTACAAAGCCAACTCATCCTCTACTAGTTGCATAACTCACCATATGAAGAATTTGAGGAATGCTGGGTCCTGTGTCTGTCATGGAGTTAATCTTTACAGCTTCAGCTGAGTGAAGATTAAGGTCCAATTCAGAAGGATGTTCTTTGTCATGTCCATAGCCTTCAGCAACATTTAAATGTTCTAATGACATCAGACCGTTAACATCCAGATGAGGAGTTGACAGACCCTCAAAGTTCATGCTACTGTCCACATGTCCAAGTTGGCTAGTTTGAGAGCCAACGTTTTGACCCCCTGGATTGACTACATAAGCAAGATCTTTAGTTTTTGAACCATGACTACCACCATTAGAATCGGTCTCAAAATTCTGATACAAATGTTCCTGAGTTTCACCAGAAGCTGCTTGGCCAAGATTGGCTTTCATCAAGGTTGAATCTTGGGAACTCCACTTCCTGCCACTATCACTATCTAGGGAACCAGCAGAATACCTTCCAAGGTAATGAGCTTTCCTAGAGAAACCAACATATCCATCTTCAGAGGATGTTCCCACAACATCAGATGGATCATAGGAAGACTTAGAACGTTGTCGCTCTTTCTTGTTCTGCAGATAGTTCATTAGGTCTACTTCAATACGAGGGGTGTATTGTTTAAGGGCTCGTCTCAAAGAATTTTGTTCTTCAACTGACAAACTAAGAATGAAATTCAGAACTGCAATTGAATCGAAGTGAGAGTACACTGATATAATGCATGTAATAGCTGCTTCTTTAAGCTTCGTATTTTTGTCACGAACCAATGGGGTTAACTTGGCAAGCCATAATTTTAGAATGCCATTATTAGCAGCACCTTCTGGATTCATTGCATGCTTGTTAAAGGAACTGATTGCAAACTCAATAACAGCCAATTTAGCCTTTGGAGACCTTTGTTCATCTAGTGAGCGTAACAATGCAGGTAAGAGAGAATCTATACTGTAAGTTTTGCCAACAACTTCCAAAGTTGTTGAGCATGGCTGCCTAACAAGCTCTTTAGGGTCAATTAACCGAGAAAACACATGGGGTAATATTCTTTCCATGTAACTCTCAAAGGGCTTTCGACATGCTGGAACAATATCTGCAAGTGTTGAAAGAGCAGCCTGTGCAACTTTATGGTGGGGATCATCCAAGTGCTGGAAAAACAACTTCATTACCTTCTCAAAATTCTGGACAACTTCTTGAATTCCCTTTGGACCTTGCTGCAACAAAGAGTGAAGATAATTGAAGGCCGCAACCCTAGCAGACCAGTCAGAACCTGAACTAAGTCCTTCACTCAGAGCCTCATGAAGAGATGCCGGTCCATCTGCAAAATTTGACATTTCTCCAAGAGACAGCTGGTTATCATCAAAACTCCTCCTCCTGCCAGCAGACATACGTCCAGCTACATTCTTTCTCAACAGTGGCCTCTGGAAATTAGGCACATAACTATTCTGTGAATCCCTAAAGTTTCCATCTCTATAAGGAGCATCCAAATACTGCCTATCAGTGTTGGGGTTCATAAATCGCCTAGCCTCCCTAATGTCACTGTTGTCATCAACAGAACTTCTTTCATGTAATCTTTCAGAAGACCTTTTACTCGAGTATGATGAAAATGATGATAGAGGCTCAATACCAACATTACTATGATATAATAACTTGGCAGAATCTTTGGAAGCTTGAATTTGAGTGATTATGTCGGACAAGCCCAAACCACCATTTCGGTTACTACCTTTATTGACACCAGAAGCAGCTGATTCTATTGTTAAAGAGCTTGTCAGATGATTAGATGCAGGGGCAGCAGCGGGGAATGGTGGATCACGAGATGATGGAGGGTCAACTCCTGCACTAGGGGCAATAAGAGAAAAATTTAACTGCTCATAAATAGTTCATAAAAAACCATACCACCAACACCATCAACAATTGAATGGCATCAAGTCTTGAAAATTGAGGTAGAAATAAAAATATTTAACAGGCAAACTTATTTGGTACCTAGATCCAAACTTGATGACCGTAGAGAAGATGAATTATGTTTATCAGACAAATCCAAGCCCCTAAGCATGCTTTCAATAGCAGTGACCTTCTGTTTGCTTGCATGCAACACACTTTCCAAGCTACGTTCTGTACCCTTAGCAAGTGACTTAGCTTGTGAAAGAAGTACACCAGAGGAGATAGATGTCCCTGATGATAAACTTGAACTTTTGTCCATTGCAACAATAGCAGAAGTTCCATAACCAGGTAGATTGGAGGAAGCAGAGGCTTGACTAGGTAATGACATCAGTGCACCTCTATCACGAATGGAAGGTGAAGCATGTCGCCTATGTATTCCTCCATCTTCTTCATTTATTAACTGCAAGTTACGTTCACTTTAAAAAATGACTTAAGCAACAAAATAAAGGAAGAATAACATCTTCAAGATCATAACTATATACCCTTTGAATAACAGGGTCGAAGGATGAAAATAGGCGACGAGAACGCTCTGGCCATGTTTTTGCAAACATTCTGTAGCACATTCTTGCAGTAGACCGCACCTATCAAGTTTCATACTGTAATCATTTTCACGCACATATACCTTGACTCCAATAATGTGGTCACATATGGACAATGTCATGTCAATGAATATGCTAACAAGCTTCTATTTTAAACCAATAAAATTTGATAAATGAAAAGAACAAGGTTTGCTAGAAAAAGTGAATGGTCATATTTTATAGAGTAACTCAACTGCATACTGCAAGAGAATTTTTCAAACATCTTACCAGACATGATTGTACAATGAAACAGAATAATGAAATAATCATGTCATTTTGGACCCCCTTCCTTCAAAAGGGATAAAAAAAAATTAAAAGAAAGCGTATCAAATGATAAAATAATAGATGTATGCAAGTAAGATGAATTTAGTCACTGATCCTGACTCCTTAAGGGACATGATGCAGGAGCGTGGTGAGTTTTTCACAACACAACTGCCTCTTGGATACTTTTTTCCCGCGTGTTCATGTTGGAAAATTGATCTTTAGTGGCATTTGCAACAACAACAAAAAACAAAAAACAAAAATTTTGAAACCATTAGACAGACCCCTTTTTCTTTGGCTAACCATAACAGAAGCTTCGCTTCTGCACAAGTTTTATCATGCAAAGTTTCAGAATCTTAATTATTGTTTACCACACACAGACACATATAATGAGACATAAAGCCAACCAATAAATAAAATAGCCTATGAATTTTCACAATTTCAGCATCACTATTGCAATTTATCACATTATACATTTTATGAGAACGAGAATTTTGCCAAAACTCAAAGCATACACCAAGAAATTACTTTCACTTCTGACTTTCCACAACTGCAACACACTTACCAATGTGATGCAAATTCTTAATAGCACAGAAAGAAGAGCAACACAATGAAAAAGTTAGTCAAAGTTAACAAATATGATGCACAATTAATATTTACCAAACATCAAATAAACTAAAACTATAAAGCTACCTCACTCATTGCGTCTGAAACACAACACTTTATCAGATCCTCATATAAATCAGCTGATCGATGTATTTCTGGTGCATCAGGCCAATGTTCTAGAACCAAAAGAGCATATTCACAACACCTAAAATACAAATGGTATTAATCAAAAACCAAAACTGTCACGTCTCTCTTTTCAAGAGTTGATAATTCATACCTTGCACGAAGTACTGCATTGCGATCATTTTTTGCGCAATCGGCTATACGAGGAATCACACGAGCAACTTTGCAGTTGCGCAGCATCTGGAAAGTAGAGAACAAAGGTGAGAATGGCACATAGCAAGGGGATAAGAAGATGCAGACAATTAGATAAGCAGATTACAATACCGTTTTTATGCAGTTATCCGCGGACTCTGCAATTACAAGCACAGTAATCACAACCAGCTTGAAAAGGACCTGATTATCAGATCAAGAATTAATAAAGATTCTGACAGCATCACAATGATGATAATCAAAGCTAACAAGTTGAACTTACTGGTATAAACGTTTCAGCACATGCTTCAAAATCACTCAAGAGTTCCTTCGACAAAAAGCACAATAGATGGCAAGCCTAGAACAAAGCAAATAACAAACCCAAAACAGTTGTGTATCAGTAATAATATAATAGGAGACTAACCTATAGACAAGGTCCTTGAACTTAATTATCAATAATGACGCTGTCTTCCTGGTTTCTATACAAGATTCCAATCTAACATGGAAAAACCCATTCATACACAAGGGAGTGGGGTGGGCGGAGCAAAGAAATTGCAACCAGGCATTTTGCCCGGACATGGTTTCAAGATATGCTAAAATGCAACTTTTCATAGATTCTTCATATCCTTCTTTCCTTTCATTTGTCTTCAGTATCTTTAAAAAGGGATAATCAAATTTTAAGTTAATAATACTTTATCTTCAGGATGGAAACTTTTATACTAGAGTACTTTTCTTTTGAAAAGAAGAAAAAGAAGAAGGGTAAAATGGAGCTACTAGGCATTGTAGAGCATGTGATGTGTGACCTGTAGGAGCCTATGTCTACGAGGGAACCGTTATGATGAGAGGTTTAGGCAAGATTACTAGTTGATGACATCAACTTCAGCTCTTCCCCAGTGACCAACCAGAAGGCCTACAGTCTCTGAATTGGTAGATAGATGCCCAGATGTTAGTGGATATGAGTCTTATTGCTCTGGCTTCCAGTGACGCTGATGAATCCCAAGCACATGACTACCACACCTAAGAAGTAGGCTTTACCACTATGCCACAATAACCTATGATAGAGTACCAATTGATTTAATCACACATAGCATATCCTAGACTGTAGAAGGATGTCCTAACTCCAGTAAAACTTATGGTTCAGTTTGTATCAGGTCCTTTACCGATACAATAACATCTACAAAGGAAAACAAGTTTCCCAAGGCTTTTCTGGCAACAAGTGGCAAACACAATTCTATCTCATGGGAGATCCTAATCTATGGAACTCCACCTAGGGGAAAAGAGAACAACATAAATTTTATTGATAAAAAAGCTTAAGATGCAGAATTAAGGCAACTTCAATAATATTTTGCATCATGGAGCCATGGTTTATGAGATCAGTATGTTACTTCTTCAATCATGAAGAGATTGCCGGTTAATAATAGACAATTTTGAAAACATGGTTTGTAAATCCATTCCTTCCAGCAAGAACAATGACAGATAGAACACCGCATCCTTATTAATGGCTGCCTTCCTCCATCGTTCTTGTCAGGTAATAAAAGATCAAGGCAAGCCATACCAAATTCTCCCCTTGTTTGAATCCAGGCCAGCAGGCCTCACAGACCTTATACACAAGAGGAGCATCCAGGCTTGTTATATGCACTAAGGCTTTGAAAGGATACCCTGCAGTCGATAATAATTCACTCTCACTTTAAGGCTACATCAAATCAACAATGACTACTGATGTAGGATAAGAGGCCTAGGGTTTAATCTATAGCACTAAAGAGAGGGAGAGGAAAGAATGACAAGGAGATAAAAAACACAGCCAAAGGGGACTATCTTCTGGTTAGAAACCAGGGGAAATAGAAGAAAAGCTTCTGTTATTGATAAAATTTGAACTCCCCAGTTATACCATTAAACCCATTACATAGCATAGAAAGTTAAAAACCCTACCTTTAATTCACCTAAGTTCAAAAACAGGGCAGGAGGAACAGGAAGCTATAACTTGCACCTTGACAAAATACAATGTTTTGTTTTTCTAATAAAACAATTACAAATAAAAGAGAATAGGGGACAAAAGAAAATGCTAGTGTACCTGCTTCACAATGCTAGACCTTCGGTCTGACAATTGTGTGCTTAAAGGTCCAACAAGTTGCTTCAGGAGTCCACGGAAACATGGATAATCAGCAGCACCTGATAAGGAGAGTATTAAAAAGATATTCAACATTCATGCCAAACCAAAAAAAAAAAGAAAGATAAAATTGTATTACATTTTAATAGCTCAGTGAAAATTTGAAAATAAAATAAAGCCATTTTTCCTTAAATGAAAGTCAAAAGAATTGATAAAAGAAAAAGCAAAGCCAAGCAGAGAATTCAAATAAATAGTAGTCCTATATAAAAATTGGCTCTGATCAATTAGTTTGAAAAGTGCAACTAATGTTTAAGCCAGCAAATAAGCTCCCCCCTGCCCCTTATTTTGTAGAACTTGGATCCTAAAAGCCACAGCTCTATAAATGGAATCACAGTAGGTCGGCATCCCTCAACGGCTATACTTTATGGCCCCAGCAGCATTTAATTTTCCTTTTTATTGCTTATCAAAGACATTCATTTCCATAATTCTTTGATGCCATAGTTCAGTTGACGAAGACTTGTGTATTGAATCAACAGCAACTATTAAAATCTAATACCAAGTTCATATAATGTCACCATAAACATTCTTCATTTTAAAGATATTCTACAATGGCAAATGTTCTTGCCCTTTTAGAATCAAAATATGAATAACTTCTTAAGATTGTATTATAAGCATGTATAATTCTGTACATACTCCTGAAACCTAAAAAGGAGTTGGGAAACACCAACCTCCTAGAACAAGACCTTCAACTCTCTGCATAGCAGCAATACGAATCGACCAGTCTTTTTCTGGTACAAGGGTAGACGCAATCTTCTCAATTTCCCTGATTAATTCCTTCTCTGAATAAACTTTGATAGGGTCTAGGGGTTTCTCGGTGACATCACCTTCTCCTGATCATATTTGAATAAGAAACAAAATGCACATTTAAATAACGCATGTATTAAAATATCAACAATTCAGCTTACAAGGGAAGGATAAGTGTAGATAGCATACTTGTCTGACAATACACAGAATGTTAACAATATATCAAATTTCCGACTTGGGATGTTACTCATCTCTTTTAGTCATATCATTTTATCTCCCTTCAATCATTTTTCTTCCACCACCAAAATCATCTCAATTTTTACACATTTTGCACTAGTATCTCATGTATTTTTATTTGTATTTTTTCAGTGAAGAAGTGCAGAAGAAAATATCCGCCATTTGACAACAAAAATCAGTCAGATTCCCCAACCAACATGTAATTAAAGGTAGAATCCCAATGACCATGCAGGCTAAACTCGTGGAATGACCCCAGGAGACATGCTAGCTACAATATCCCAAAATTCCAATAACTGATTGATTGCCACACAATAAGAAGAAAATCACTACAATTAGTGCCAACTGGAATAGCATCCTTTACCATAAAAATTTAAAATTTCTAACAATCCAATCACGATGCAAAAGCTTAGTTTAATGATAAGATACAAAGGAGATCTAACTACTCTAAATTTGAAGCAAAATTTGTTATGCCAAATACAAACAGTCCATCTTAACCACAAAATTGAAACATATGAAAGTAGGTTCCAGTATTGTGCATCTCAAATGAAGAAATGGCAAATAAAGTACAAATTGAAGAGCAAATTACAAGGCAAATAGGCAATTACAGAGCAAGTTAGAGAGGGAAAACATACGTATAAAATACAAGCCATATTTAAAAATTACATTAACACCAAATTAGAATAGATCAATAGAAACGTTTGTGATCCAAGAATTGCAAATATTCTAACCTCCAAAAAGAGAGATCTCCCTTGATAAACTTTTAGCCTTTGGACTACTTTTCTTGGGATTAACACTCAAAGGCTTAATTTCCCCAGTAATATAACCACTTGGAATTCCATCTGAAGAGCGAACTTTTGGTTGAATACCCTCTAGCCTAGCATTAATATCTTTCACCTGAAAACATCGTGATGCAATGAAAAAAGGAATAATAAGGGGCTCGTTTGGATAAGCTTCTAAAAAAAGGACTTTTTTTATAGACCTTTTTTTAGTAGAGCATTTTTTTAAAGAAAAAGTTATTTTGCATTTGGATGCAATGTTTGTGAAGTACTTTTAAGTAATAAAAGGACTTGTAAGTTTGTTTGGATAAGAAAGAACAAAAGGGCTTTTTTCTAGCAAAATTACTAAAAAATAAGGTATCCAAAATAATGGAGGTAGGGTTTACAAGGAGAAAAAAATAGAGGACAAGATATGTAATTTTTAATAAAGGCAAAGAGTATTTTTGTCAATAAATTATATTAAAAACCACTTCTCCTTCTCCTTTTTTCAGAAGCTGGATATCACTAGCTTCTAAAAAAAGTGATAATTTAGCTTTTTTTTAACTTCTTTTTTTTAAAGTTTCATCCAAACATACATAAAAACTTATGGAAGTACTTTTTTTTTAAAAAAAAGTGCTTTACTTAAAAAAAATCCTATCCAAACACACTCAAGATCTCACAGTAGTTGACATGAAAATGTAAAATGGCCTTCAAAGGTCCAAATTCCTGAGCTTAAATGTGCGTGTGTAAAATATTAAATAACAATGAAATCAGGTAATTGATTCTTTGTTTGATATTTACCAAAGATGAAGGAAGATTGTGGCGTTGAAGTTCATCACGAAATTGAGGCCCAGCTTGTGCATACATCTCCTGTAAAAAGAGAATGTCAAAGAAAAGTACTAACATTCATCTTAATTTAAATATCCAAAAATGCTATCCTCGGGTATGAATATATCATTAATCAGCCTTTGCTTATTGCATCATGATATCAATTACTAAAGCATTCAATAGACCATTAAAATAAATGTAATCCAGTTATTCATAATCATGCATAATTGAATAAGTTCCACTAAAACAGAACTTCGAACTTTCAAAGATCTAGACCAGATCAATTCTCAAAGATAGAGCCATCAAATTCACAAGCTGCAGGCCTTGAAAAATATTATGACATTTTTGTATAACATCAGTTTTGAGATTACAATATAACCAATAATCCACACTTGGCATGATTTTAGCATCAAATCACACCCTCCACTAGACCCACTTCCATTTTCCTATTCTTCAATATTCATAAACAATTATGTATTTAATGATATTATCAGACACATTAGCATATAAGTACAATCATAAACATAACTTTAATCTAAAAACAACAAACAATTTTAGCAATTCTTTCATTATTTTGGCTAAGAAATTTAAATAATTTATAATAAATATTGATATGGCATAAACCCCTTTTTTGGGTAACTAACATAAACTTTATAATGTAACCTAGTCCTTTAGCCTGTTTAAACAAGAAAGTAACTACAAGATAAGGTATACTTACCTCAATGCACAAAATAGCTGCTTCCCTAACAGCGGGATTCGGATCATTCAACAAATGCAAAACCTGACAATTGATCAAGTTTTGGAAGGAGTTAGTATTGCATTCTAAAAGTATTTAACTATACAAAAGATATGTACTGCTTATTTGTAGAAGTCAATGAACATACAGGAGGAAGGATAGCCCGTTGAAGCGGAAGCTCGGTAGATGCAAATAGACCAATTGCAGACGTTACAGTTCGTGTAAACTCCTCTCTGACTCTCCAGCTTCTGTGTGCCCAAGCAAAGGACCCTGCTCTTTCAACAATTATTGTAGGGGAAGAAACCTGCAAATGATAATAATAATAATAATAATAATATCTCAAAATGAAGGGTACTCAGAAAGTATCATTTTCAAAACTGCAATCAGAACAGCCCAACAGGACAGATTTACTTCACATTTAGACAGACATAACATAAATACCAAAATACACATGGAAACATTACGCATTTTACTGTTAGGGAAAACGTATGAAATATGGCATTGCAAAAGAAACACTCAAGCTACAATAAGGGCATATAGATAAATATATCCAAACTCCAATTTAACATAAATTTGCCATGTGAAACTCCACTTATTTGGTGACAAATCACAGCCTTATGCCAACATCTATGTTTTGCAACAAACCAAGCACAATCTACAACATATGCAATAATCTACTCTAGTAGCTTTCAGACTTGAATGTGGTTTGGCTCATAAACGTTATGATTGAATATCCGAAATTTTCTTTTTAAGGATATTAAGAATAGCAAAAAATGAAATTTCGCATGCCTTTTCTTCTGTAGAGGCTACTTGCAAACAGTTCGTCATGTGTTTATTAATGCTCCACTGGAGTAGAAGTTAATAAAAGCTTCAACGGCGCAAGATTAATTTATTAGAGTTGGAGGCACCACAATTTAAAACGCCACAGTCAGCACACATCTAAAAAGTAATGATAACAAGATAGGATGCAAAATAAACCAAAAAGAAAGGTTTTTGGTTCATCTAACCTACTAGGATGACATGATGATGCAACGACACTTTGGCATTGCATTGCAATGACACTAGGACAGAATACTTTATGGCTGCATGACAAACCCTGAAGAGATCTTATGGTTAAGGCCACAACTATGATCAAAGATCTTGTGATATTATTTAGAACTAAGAAACCTAGTAAGAGTCAATAAACCCAAGCTAACCTCATATCATATCTAAGTAAGCATTGGTCATCACGCATCAGATTTTTCGTTCTCCAGAACCATAGGACATTTTGGCTTGTCAAAACTCAAAAGGTTGTAAGCCTAGGAATCAAACATTGAAGAGTGAAACCTTCAAGTACAATTGCTATGATTTTGACGCCACTGAACTGAGCTTCCTCTTCCTCTTCCTCTTCCTCTTCACACACTCAAAGTTTTATTCTTGGTCTCACTTTTTCAACCGATAACTATCTTTAACAACTATTTTACTCTTACCACTTAATATTCCAGATCCAGAGTACTATTACTATAACATCAGGAGCAAGCATTCGCTTTTCACTTTTCTTTACACGGATTCTCTACTTTACAAGAAGTTCGCTTTCTTACTTTTGATTAATCCTTCAGCAGTTATAAAGCAGTTTACACTTCACTCTCAAGAATTCATTATTCACTTAAATGTCTTGGTATCGTAATCCGGTTATTCACTCAATACCTAAGACTCTGAGTATTCTATATCGCAACAGAGACCATCACCCAATGGAGTTGCCACTAATTTCAGAAACTACGGTTGTGGGAGCATGCAGTGATAGAGAGAGGGTACCTACCTCCATGAGGGTGAGCAAGAGTCTTCTGGCGGCGTCGCGAACGGGCTGTTTGGCGTCGCCGAGGCGGTGGACGACGGCGGGAACGAGGGCATTGAAGTGAAGTTTGAAGTGTTCGCCGGAGAGGACGGCGGCGGAAGCGAGGGCCTGAAGGGCACCCTGGGAAACCCTGAAGTTGTTATCTTTCAAGAGATCCAAACAGGAATCGACAAGCGAAGTGACTTCGGACGAAGTGAGGCTCTTTCTGGAAGCTTCTAGAAGTTGGTGAAGGCGCTCCACTCCGGCCATCCTCTCCTTCGTGTCCTTGGCGCGTGCGAGTTCCAGCGCTTCCTCCATTTGCCGAACTCGGGAGAGGGTTTGGATCTGGTGCGGGCGAGTTCAGATCTGGTTGAAGCGCACACCCGGTTGGGTGGGTACGGTACCAATTGGACAAAATGCAAGTGCAAAAGCAAAAAGAGAGTGAGTGAGTGAGAGAGTAAAGAAGAAGGAAGGGGATTGATTGCAGATAGTGAGCTAAATTTAGAAGCAGGTGCTGCAATTGAAGTGAGAGAAAGTGATGAGATGAGATTATTACCGCTAAATTTTGTTTTGTTGGTAAAGAGAGAGAGGGGGGTAGATTGACGGGGGAGGAAGATGAAGAACCAAATATGAAATTGAAAACTAAGTTTATGTGGCTGGAGGTGGTTGAACTTTGAAAATTTAACCATCCATGTCTTTCTAATTTACGTTGTATACCACTTTTGCTTTTTAATTTAGACATAAAAAAATCAACTTATTTTGAATTGGTTATTGGATGAAAAATAAAAATAAATTATTTTTGTAAAAAAACAAAATTCGATCGGATTGGTAGTCGAACTAATAACCTATTTTTAATGACCGGTTAAACCTTAAAATTCAAATTTTACTACTATAAATAAAATTATTTTACTGGATTAAGTTTTCTTTTTTCTTTTTGGCTTTTTGCTATCAGGGTTTTAAGGTACTTGAGGAGTTGATGGGCATTTGCTTAAGGCATCAAAAAAGAGAATCACTTATAAAGAAGAAAGCTTAAAGTTAAAATGATTTTTGTAATGATCATGATTGATTAAGGAGATTTTGGTATACCTTACTGCATTATTGCATGCAGGTATTGATGTGTGTGTGGAAAAAAAATGTTTTAAAAGTTTTAGTAAATATTAAACAATTACATAATGGAGTCAGTGACTAGAAAAAAAAATAGTATAAATAAAGTAAATAAATAGATAGGACGCAACAACAACAAAAAAAAAACCGTGACATTATAATCTTATATTAGTTATTATAGTGTAAATACCCCCAATGGGACAAGAATGTTGTAGAGTTTTTGTGATAAGGTGTACAAATTGCAAATTACTCATCTAGCTACGAAGACACATATGCACATAAAATTAGAGAAAAATAAGAAATATATATATATAAAGAAAACAAAAGTGAAGAATGATAATTGGTTGTTATTTTTAAATAATGTTCATTATAATATTTTTATTTATTGTCTTTCTTTTTTATTACTTTATTTGATAAACATGTGGATAAGGAATTTTCAATTCTATAAAGAAGAAAATTATCTTTATACTCTCTTTTTATTAATAGTAGATATGAAAATAAATAATTTTAGCAGTTTAAGAGAAAGAGTAATCTAATTATCTAAAAACATAATAATGTGGTATATTCACAAGTACATTCTAAATTTGATAAAATAAAACCGGTATCATGAGGATGATTTACAAAGAAATTCATGTCTCAGTGAGCGTTTCATTGCATTTTCTCTCTCTCTCTTTTTTTTCGTTTTATATTTCCATTTTTAATTTGATGTAGGCTCTCCGTAGGATTTAGGAAGGGTTTAGGTATTTTATGAGGCGGCAAATGATCAGGTGTAGGCTATTTTTGTCATTGATTGTAACATATTTGAATGAATCTCTATTTTATGCATAGTTATTATATTTTATGTATAGTTATTAAATTTGGATTAGTAATTAACTTGGATTAGTAATTAATATAGTGTAGATTTCAAAAAGTTATATGAAATGGACATATAATTAGTCTAAATCAAGCATATGAATAAAAAGTTATGACTTCTCAAAATTTAAGAGTTAATTTTTTAAAAAAATTTATGACCTGAGCGGTTCAACAGGTCGAGTCACTGATTTTCGGTCTAAATTGACCGAGTCGAACTAGGTTACATTAGTTTTGAGACAAATTCAATCCAACTAATCATCCAAACTGATTACTTAATTGATTCATGAGCCCACCCCTTCGTTCGGTCCAATTTTAATAACAATGATTTCATGGTTGTAAATGCTTTGTACATTTTAAGTAAGGAGGTAATAAATATCTCTTTATATTATTATTATCTTAGAAAAAAATTTGAACCTGTTTAATTTGTTTTATGTTTTCATTTTTAGTTTGATATGTTTTTATTATAATTATAAAAATGTTACTTTATTTTCATTCTGTTTCTTATTTTTAAAATTTTGTAAAAAAATTGTGAAATCAACTAAAAACAACAAAATACTGTTTTCACTATTTTTTTATAAAATTTTAAAAATAAGAAATAAAATAAAAATAAAATAATATTTTTATAATTATAATAAAGATATATTTAATTAAAAATAAAAACAAAAAATAAACCAAACAGCCACAAAATAAAAATAAATGTCTTTGTCAGCAAGAGCTTCCTTTCCTTCGCTTTTCACGGCAGTTGCTCGATATATATGCTTACCCGAAATTTTCTAAATCCAAAACATATGGAAGATGAGTATATTTTGTTTATTTACCCACACTTGTTAAAGGAAAATAGGTTGCTATGGATAGTTACAGTTATTAAAACTGAAAAAATATTCTTATGTTGATGGTATTTGGATGAGGTATCATAAGCTTGAACGTTAACACAAGTGAAGTGGGGGTAATTTAGATGTATATATGAAGGTGAGAAATTAAGTTTCTGAAAATCGAATCGGTGATTGAATCAGTCAAGGGACTGATTCAAGGTTTAATGGTTCAACCGTAGTTAAATTATGGTCGAACTGGAGTATAATTAAATAATTTAAATATTTATATATATATAAATATATATATTATATACTAATTAAACAAATTAAAAATTATAAAAAATAACACAAATAATAAAAAATAGTTTACAATTTATTTTTTAAAAGTTCAAAGTATTTTGTAATAGTATTATAGTCTATTTTTGTTTAAAAAAATTTCAGTTTTAGTTCAAAGAGATATATAATTAATTATACATTCACTTTCTAAGCTTTTATACAATCTAAGTTTAAGTATTTCATATAAAATTCTTTTTAGATTGGCTTACATTTAATTTTTAAATCAAAATGACATTATTTGAATTAGTAAAAAAAAAATTTTAAAAAAAAGAGGACCGGTTGAACTTAACTAGACCGATCCGGATTGACCGATTCACCAGTTTTTGACCGATTTATCAGTTCTTGACCAGTTTTCAACCTAATCTATTTTTTTAGATGGACCGGATCAGTGAAGTGACCGGCTAATCCGGTCCAATTTTTAAAATCATGTGAGAAACACATAACGTTTTTTTATCAAGTGTTCTAGAAGTTCACCATCACTTTTTGTTGTTGTTAGCACTACCACGTTTTTTTTAATAAAAATAGAATGAGATTTATTGAGAATTGAATGTTACATAAATGTTTAATGCTTATCGAGAGAGGGTAAATGTGATTAGCATTAGGGATTAGTTCACAAAGCTGTTCGCCATTAATGAATAATTTAATATTCAAAACGAAATAGTGAATATTAATGATAATAAAAGAACAAGCTTTATTCATATTCCAAGTGCAATCAAATTTTTGCCAAATCAGACTGTAGCTTTAATTTTGGTTGAAATACTAAACCATTTATTGATTGAAATAAAAATCAACGAACTTAAAATATAATTTTCAAGTTTTTCAAATGAACAACGATACTTTACCTAATAAAATTAATCATGTCCATTCAATTTTAACTGACAGTTTTCAGATGACATGTTTGTTTGAAGTTGTACCTTTAGCCAAATCAGTCAGTGCAACACTTGCGAAATCTTTATCGGTTGACATAACATTTTCTTTTTCAAATATCACGCATTGCATTGCCATTATGTAATTCCCAAAACAAGGAGGAATTCTTAAGTGTTATGCACAGAAAATTATTTTCACTTTTCAAAATGCTTTCACGAAGGTTTACAGAACCAGAATAATTATTAACCTGAGAAGTAAGAATTATTATAATAATAGTTGACATCAATTTATCAACAATATGGACTAAAGAGCCTTACCTAATCCCGGTACTCAAATCTCATTGGAGGTTTATTCTGGGTACATTGAACTTAAGCTAAAGGCATTATAAAAGAATAATTGTTTCTTAACATAATTCATTAGATTGTAACTGAATTAATTTCCTTTGTCAAATTGAAGAATAAAATTGAGAGAAGATTATGAATTAATTAATACGATTCTAAGCTTTAATCCCCTTCCCCACAAAAGAAACCTTTCACGTTGGAAATGGATAAAGATATGGCTTGCTTACAAGTAAAACAATACGGAAACAATTTAAAATGGACAAAAAAAGATACCAAGTCCTTTTATTTTGACATTTTTAACAACAATGCACTGCAATAATTCCTTCTCTTCCTCTTCTAATTTTCCATGTTGAAAGCATATTACAATTACAAATGGTCGTACTCGTATGTATTGCTCCACTCTGCAAGCGGAGTCCAGATATAGTGTTTTTCTCAATGCATTAGTAAGAAGTACAAACCCACCACAACCTTTAGAACAACCGATTTCCCTCGCGTTAATTGATGAATTAACCTTGCTTTTGATAAAACGACTTGAAATTAATGCATCAATGATACTACTTTCACATGTTATTGGAGATGTTAGAATTCACATCTCTTAAATTGTGATGTAAGTGCAACTTCTATATCTGACACTTCAGAACAAGTCCATAATGTCATTAGAAAAATACAAGAAAATTTTGTAAAGAAAAATTGTGTGAATGACGTTTGATTTATTTCGAGTAGGTGATCATAATAAGTAATTTATTCAACCATGAACCAGGCAAATACGGTAAAAGTTTCACTTGTTCATGTTGTCTAATGGCAGCGCGCAAACTAGACATTGAGATGGTCCCACGATACCCTGCATCTCCACATTTTCTTCACGTAATGATGGCTAAGACTCCATATTAAAATAGATTAGAAGTTCCACCAGATAATAGCTTCAAATTGTTTGTTCACGGGTCTTTCAATAGCATTATTATAGCATTATTATATAAGGTTTGTTAAATGGATTTTGAGAAGGGATAAGTTTAGGCATTGGATGATGGAAACAGCCACAAAGAAAAAAGGGACTAACTTCATGACAAAGCCTAATCACCAACCCGTTTTGGACATAGTTCAAGATAAAGAAAGGATACATGATTTTTTTTTTTTTTTTTAAAGTTATCCACTTTTACTTTTGCTTCGTCACGTTAAGTTTTAAAGTAAATATTTATTTTCATCCTTCAAATACACAAGTATCAAAAATTAATATTAAATGATTAATTTAATGTAAAAAAAATCAATTTTATGTCAAAAATTTGTATTAAATAACTATTTTAATATATTCATCCATTTAAAGACCTAATTCACTTCACCTGTACATTTAGAACATAAAAATGAGTGTTTATTTTAAGCTTTATATACTAGCACCATGCAAGTTCAATTAAGCAATGAAATAGTTTGCACCTTTACAGGCTGGCTGATGCGAGTTTTGGGTAGTCTTGGGTATTTTAAGCTGCAATGGACACTAGCCTACTGTCCCTTGGGGGGCATCCCATAAAATTAGAACGAGACATTAGTAAGAATTTATATAATTGAAAAGACACGAGTAAAAACCCTTATGCTACGAAATATGGACTCTTTTAAAATATCGTATTTATATGTACATTTTAAATTTATTCACCTTGTCGATCTTTTTATATCCCTGCTTAGGCCTTCATGCAATTGACTTGCTTTGAATAACTAAAAAATTAGTAAATACAAAAGAAACATAAATGTAACGTACTTGTACAATTGTTTCCTTTATTATGACACATTCGTGTATCTTGATGTATGGAATACTCACTAATTTGAGATTTGAATCATCTCCTGTAATAAAATTATCCTGTTAGAAAAAAGAAAGTGAAAAACATATATTGATAATTAAAAAGTAAATTATTATTCTCTCTTTCTCTCTCCTACAAGATGATCCTATTACCGGAAAGAATCCGAATCCCTTAATTTGTTATAATATGTAGAAAAAACAATATTGGTACTAATGGGCCTCTATCCAAGTACTGTTCTTCAGGGATTGCACTACAATATGACCCAATTTAGTCCATCTCCTCACAGGTGGGATGTTTTTGTCATCTTTTGTATCACCATGACTAGGATAGTTACTTTCTTCAGGTACTGTGATGCAGTCCGACAACGAAGGATAGGGAGGTCTACTATGAAACCAATAACTTTAAGGTGGACCCTTACGACTGTTAAATGTTAAATGTTAAAACCCAGACTCTTCACAAAAGAAATGCCTAGATTCTGACATGATTACTATACAAGAAGCTTTGAAAGCATTAAGAGCTACCATTGCATCTTAGTGATAGCAAGTTGTTATTGGATCTGAAATTACTCCAATTCAATCATTTCATGAGCGATAGATACATGATCAGTCATAACAAGCTCAACTTAGTTAAACCCCTATGAAATTTCCACTGGGATTTCCAAATATGCACTGAAGTATATTTGAAAAGTTAACAGTTCACATGCAAGCATGAGTAACCAAAAAAGGAATTACTTCAATAATCCGCGCAAAAAGCAATGCAGCATGGCTACACGTATTAAATGCGATGCCACTTACATCCTGAACTGACGCTAACCAGTATGAAAAATAACAGTAGATCCTCCAAACCAGTATGAAAACTATTCATATAAAATAATCCAAAACCAAGTGTTTCTGTTGCGTGACTTGCCTCTTGATACAACAGATTGTATATGTGGTGTAGCACAGCATCTAATGAACTACTAACTACATTGAAATTACAAACCACAAGGAAGTAAAAGCAACCTCATAAATAAACAGAGGTTACAAAATATGATTGCTTGAAAACACAAAAGAGAAATAGATCAATATGTACAGATGGTAAATTTGCCTCAAACTTTGTTGTATAGTGAACTATCAAGGCATGTAACAACCAATTAAAGTTTTGCAAGCATTATACATGAAACTGAGCAAACATTCATAATGATAAAGAAAGAAACAAAAACAACGACTAATAGAATATACTGTGCACATAAATGGAAATCACACAAATTTCATTTTCTAAGGATCATCATCATAAGGTGCAGCAGAGGCTGATGATGACGGAAGAATCAATATAGGCTTTCCATTATGTACAAATTCAGTGTGTAGAGAAGCATGATCTGGCTTATAGTCCCAAATATGTCCCGTCAAGTCCAAATGCTCAACATTACCTAAAGCATGATAACTATAACAGTTAAATCTCAAGGTGGCAGGAAACCTTAGAAGTGTGAAAGCAAAATTTCCAATCGCCTAACACTACCCCCGACCCAACTCTTTTCTCTATCTGATCAAGTAACTTGTTAGCATTAAGCATAGAAGCATTTGCAATGAGGATATACTGCTTCCATTTCATACATGTTAGCATCAATGGCATTTTCCGCTTTACAAATAATATTCTATATAACAGAAGGTATAAGGTTAGGAACTTATGAATAATAGCTCTGGCACAATAAGTTATTTAACATTTTTCAAAGTATAATTACAAAAAATGCAGCTCCAAACTAGAATTTAAGAGTCTAAATATTGATAATGTACTTAAAAGTTTGTTGGATATGTCAGCTATTGTCCAGCCTCTAATGAAATTGTAATGTGTCCATGGTAATCTATTTGTTCGATAGATCATAAAGAGTCAAACAGAAAAAGCATACTGCATATTATACAACTAGATATTACAAAATATATCATAATTCGGCATTGTTGGTAGACCTACATTCAATTTGAAAGCATTTTCAAAGATAATATTCATCTTGCAGGACAATAATTTTTTATTCATTTTCAACCCATGAGTTCTTCTATTAGTGCATACATAATAGCGAGAGAACATCAAAGCTCTAGTTAGTGCAATCCCTCTAAACCAGATAGAGTTAATATTCATTAAAACTAAATACTGCTTATAGATTATTACAAATCTGTTAAAGGGTAAGATATAAGCAGATTTATTCAACAAAAAATTATATGTCAATTTAAATTTTATGAATTCTTAACTAGTATTTGATTCTTGATTTTTTTTAATCATACACAAAGCATATCAACTACCATTCAGTTACATTATTTTCAAATAACCTGTTATCATATTCTAAAATATGTCATCACAATGGCCAAAATAAACAAGTCATTGCAAATTTCTTAATATGCCTATAAAAATTGCACAATTCTTTTTGAGCATTTGATGTCCAGCATACTCTTGGTAACCATAAATTATTGAAACTTCAAAACATATTTTAGCTATCGAGATTTAAAGTGGTTCTACAAATAGCTGTCCTAGAAGAAATACATATATCAATAGTATCCAAGTAACCACAAATGGGAGTTTAGGGGGCATGCTTTAGTAACTAATCAATTTAATATTCACAAAGTTATTCAACTGCCAGCATCTAAGAGGTCATCAATAGAAGAGCCAGTAACAACATAAATACCTTTTGCAAATTTTAAAGCAGAGCAGATGATGGTCAATGATTCTATTGGTATAAGATTACTTGCTGCATTCACATCAGTTAGTTGTGGAGCCTGTGACAAGAGCTTTGACAAAAACTTGGCAGTTTCAATCCCACCACGGTTTTTGCTGACCAAATAAAAAAAAAGTGTCGCTTTATTGTATGTGCAACATTAAACAAAAGTGACAACAAAACTTTACGTATTAATCTTAACCTTATATTAATTTTCACTAGCTTAAGCTCCTCCTTTATTAGGTCTTGAAGCTCCCGAAAACCAGATGAGCCCAATCCAACGCCTGCAACATCAAGCACTTCGATAGGCGTCCTCAAAAATTTCCCCAGAGCTTCAGCTACTTGACTATATAAGAAAAATCAATCAAAACACAAATGGATGAGAAGAATTGAGTGATAAAGGGTTTTCTTGTCTACACATACAAACCTGCCAAGGTAATTGTCAGCAACAGAAAGAGACTTCAATGGTCCTTTAAAGGTAGAAAGGGCATCTACAAGATGATTCACTCCATCACAGGACAGCTCACAATTCTCCAATTTCAAACAAGCCAAATGAGAGCACGTTTCAGATGCTCCAACAAAATAGGGAATTAAATTCCTGTAAGTTTGATGATAGAAAGTTAGACACTCAAATCTCATCTGCAAAATATACCTAGAAAATGGAAATACAATCAACCTGATTCCTTCATCCTCAATGAAATTGTCACTTATATCCAGGTCCTCCAAGTTAGGCATGTGTGGAAGAGCATACCTAAGACTTTCTGCATCATCTTTCCGTAAATTGTTTCCCCTATAACGAGATTAGAAATCTTTTGTTCATCAAACACTGACTGAAAAGGAAATATAAATGCAACAAGCTTATCAACATTGTCTTACAGCAGCTCATATTAAGACTAACTCATAGAAAGATGGAATGAAGACACTATGCACCAGATATGTACCAAAAGCAAAAGGCAATAAGCTTTAGAGAAACTCTCATTCATTTTCTGTGCCCATCAAATTATTCACCACAGCTAACAGAAGTCAATTATGGAAGAGTTCCCATATCACACAGAAAGTATACAACTATACTTTAGTACAGTGCTACCTCAGGTTGAGTACACGCAACAGTTGCAAGGACTTTCCAATTCCAAAAGACAGATGGGATCCACTTGAGGATCTCCTGTTAAAGTCAGAAAGCCATCCTGCTATCTTGAAGAGTGTGTGTGAAACTTTATGTTAGCTTAAAATAATAAGACAAAATACAGAATGCATATTATGTAGATGAAAAACTCACTTTATTCTCAGAAAGGTCAAGGACAGATATGCTAGACGAAAGATTGAGAAGAGTCACAAAAAGAGCTTTAGCAAAAGTCCGTCCAAGGTGGCTGTCAGAGAATTTTAATGAACACAGGGACCTAGCAGCAGCATGAAAGAAGGTTAACAGACAGAAAAGCTATTATCTAGTTATTTGTCAAAGTGAAATACAATCACACATCCAGATGCTATGTTTAGTGAGCTGACTGATAGGGACTTAGGTAGTATGGGATGCCAAAAAGTCCCATATTGGGTAGTATGGGCTGCCTAATAGTGTATTTAAGTGGCTTGGTTCTTCCCCCTTAATAGCTAGCTTTTAAGGGGGGGTTCCCCAAGTTGCTTAGATGCTTATCAATTGGTATCAGTGCTGGTTATCGACAGCACGGAAAGGGCTACCTGTGGAGGGGTTGACCGGAAAAGCCGAGTGAAGCAAGGTTCATCCTGTATTTCACATGTCTTATTAAAAAAGGCCCTAGCTCCTACAGCAATTCCCCAACCCTTGCCTACAATGCTCACTGAAGACATGGAACTCCGAGTCCAACCAGTTGCAGTGACAGATACCCGCAACAGCCCTGCTGGTTTAGAGGTGTTGATTGAATGGGCAGAACTCCCTTCTTTTGAGGCCACCTGGGAATCCGCTGAGGTGATACAGGAACAGTTTCCAGAAATTTACCTTGAGGACAAGGTGAATCTGTTAGGGGGGAGTATTGTTAGTAATAGACCCCGAGTTAGCCAAACGTATCAAATGAGGACCCATGGCAAGCATAAAACAACTGTTGGTAGTATAAATAATAGATAGGAGGGAAAGGGGGGACTATTCAGTTTTGTTAGTTGGTGGTTGGTTAGGAGAGGCTATGCTCTCGAACTCCCTAGAGATTTCCTTCTATATCACATTCTCTCTCTCTCTCTCTCTCTCTCTCTCTCTCTCTCTCTCTCTCTCTCTCTCTCTCTCTCTCTCTCTGTATGCATTGTTTTTGTACATTCGTCTCTGTTTGGGAACATTTCCCCAGAGAACAGCAATAAACAAGGGATATTCAGAGGAATTCTAGTGGAATCATTGCCAGTTCTATCAACTGGTATTAGAGCTATCCACCATGTCTCTCAATTGCAAACGAACGGCGGGGGTAGTGACACCGGCATTGCAGTGTTTGCCTGGGACTAGCCAAAGGACTAGTGCACAGCCAGCTCGCGTGGGCGCCGGGGCTGCAGAGCGTGGTGTAATGTTAGGATCCAATTGCAAGGTATGGGACTTGAGTCCCACATCGGAAGTATGAGATTCAGATGTGGGGTTTATATAGCCTTAGGCTCTCCCACCTTGATAGCTAGCTTTTGGGGTGTAGTTCTCCCAAGGTTGTATCAATTGGTATCAGAGCAACTTGATAAGCTCTGATATCAATTGATAAGCATCTAAGCAACTTTGGGAACCCTCCCTTAAAAGCTAGCTATTAAGGGGGAAGAACCAAGCGACTTAAATTCACCACTAGGCAGCCCATACTACCCAATATGGGACTTTTTGGCATCCCATACTACCTAAGTCTCTATCAACAGCACCGCCCCTGGACAATCGACGTCCCGGCGGCTGCACTTTGTGACGCTTCACTCGGCGTTGCTTCACTCGGCTTTTCCGGTCAGCCCCTCCACAGGTAGCCATTTCCATGCTGCCAACAACCAGCTCTGATACCAATTGATAAGCATCTAAGCAACTTGGAAAAACCCTCCTTCAAAAGCTAGCTATTAAGGAGGAAGAACCAAGCCACTTAAATAAACCACTAGGCAGCCCATACTACCTAAGTCCCTATCATTGACTTCCTCTAGATTGGCAAAAACTACAATTGAAGAAATAATTCAACTTGGCAATATTAACTCTATGTACATTATCAGTCTGTTTCTATTCAACTAAAGCTTTTAAATAACCAATGGTTCAACATCAGTAGCATTCACAACAGCAAATAGCATAATTAATCATTATTGAATATTTATAGACAGTATATTCTTGGTTGAACAAAACAAAAGGGTCAAGGGGCATGCTCTGATCAAAAAGGCATTTTTAGTGGAATTAATTGAAGTCACAATCATATTATTTCATTGTACAATTACATTCAAGTGGAAGCTATATATAAACATTATCCCCCTCTCCACCACCCATTGCTAGCCAAAGAAAAAAAAATGGGAGAAACAAATATACACAGAATTCCTCGAGAAATAGCAGATGCATCAGCAGTTGTTTAGTTATATTAAATCTTTGAAGTACTTCTGATTACTCAGAGAACATGTCAAACCTCAATAAAACCACAAAGTATGAATAAAGTTGTTAAAAATCAAAAAAAAAAAGGTGAATATATGCTCATGTACCTTCCTGAAGACAAAAATGACACAAGTCCACTAGGTAAAGAAACTGTGCAAGGTTCCTGAAAGCTTGAGGTATTGATTGAGAAGTGCTGTATCCCATGTCTTAGTACACTCTTTATGACTACAGAACCACATATTGCATTAATAAAATATGTGGAGAGTGTGCAGTGAACAAATTCCAGCGATGTTAATGTTTTACTATGTTGAGTGAGAAGTTTGCATAATCCATCAATCTGTGAAACAGTGCATATGAAACCATCAACACCATGGTCATAGAGAATCATTTTGCTCTTGGAAAAACTATTGATATAATCAAGCATATTTGCAAAGTATAACATATTTTAACACGTCAATCTGGAAGGTGATTCACTAAGGTATGAAACTTAAACCTTTCTGCTCTTTGCCCCACAAGTACTGAATACTCGTGATTTTTAAAATCATTACCAGGCCCCCATTTCAAAAATGAGAGAGAAACATATATTTGAGCTTTATATATATATATATATATATATATATATATATATATATATACATAAATATTTCTACTCGCTAGTCACCATCCAGAGCAACTATGCACAAATTCATAAAAGGGGCATGGTTTCTCACCTTTACTTGGATCAGTATATGTAACAACCCAAGTATCCAGGTAACTTGAACGGGCCTAACCACATTACACATGGTCCAAAATACTTAAGCCAAATATGCTAGTAGGATGCTACACAAACCTTATGCACCTTTAGCATTCACTTGTCCCTCCAATCTGGGATTTGGGATGTTACAGTATATGTGTCTTAGGATAGACTGTATGGGAGAAATAGTAGAGAAAGAAGATAACAAATAGTGAACAAGAGGGGACACAGTTGTTAACTAACTACTCTGTTTATTTTATGCACTGCTTCTTTTAGTTCATTTTAGCATGATTACAGGATGAGCATAACTTGAAAATACAATTAATCATAGATTTGGAACAGATACGTTACACACACACACACACACACAAAAAAAACTACAAAGACATCATAGATTTTACATATCTACATGTGGAAGCAAGCTTACTTGTTCCTCGGATCTGATCCATCTTAGCACCAGACTCTGCAGCTTGCATTCCCTTAACAAGCCCTGCAAAGTCAGAGAGAGTATATGACAACATACCATGTTACAAGGTTTTTAAAGCATTAGAGAGTTGAATTTTAGGAAAACATCATATGATAGATGTCTTAAACTGTAAACTATAAATGTAATATCTTTGTGGAAATCACAGATAGTTTCTAAGAGAAATGAGAAAGGTCGCTTAAGTTTCCTTTCTTGGCATTTCAAAATGCCCGTTGGTTATGAACATTAGATCTCATCATTCACATTATATTTTGGACATCATTCTCCTAAATCTAGGTTGCCACAATTTAAATATGCCAATAAGAAAAATAAAAATGAATTGAATTAATATAATCAAACACAAAATATTCCAAAATGCTTTGACAATAACAATCAAAATTAGTTGCTTAAACTGAAATGCCCTTTAGGAACCTACAGTTGAAAATTTATAAATTACATGTGCTCGATGAATAGACTAACTATTGAAGTTATGCATCTTATAATATCTGGCCGGTGTCTCTTTAGATACGCCACTACCAACACTTTCCTTAAGCTTTTGAAAGCTACAGACGGCATTTGACTAGATGAAAATATAATGACTATAATTCCAAAAAGATAAATACCAATGAGACTCTGGAATTAATTAAGGAATTTTTCATGATATTCTAGAAAGCACAACTTACGCTAGTGTCTGCGGTACATAGAACATTTTGCAGTCTCAGACAACTGCATCAAGACAAAGTGACATAAGAAGTGAAAGAATCAGGCCAGAAAAAATGCAGTGATATGTAACATATTTACTAGCATGGTTATAATCATGAAGCATTATCACTGTAGACAAAGGCCAAAATTAAGCTTTAAACTAGGGATAACCCAGCTTAACTAGTCAGCTGGATCTGAAACTGATAATCAAAGCAAGATCGAATTAACTATTCAAGACTTGAGCTTCACTAACAGAAAAGGAAGTATTTTATCCAAGAACACAAAAATGAAACCCATGCCTCTCCTTTCTTTAATATTTGAAGGCAATCCCAACTGATCATTTCCATATAAATTATGACATGCAATAACATTGTAACATCTTACCTCGCATGGCAGCCAAATTGTAGGCAATGGTAAGAAAGTTTTAAATGGTCACGAGTTGAATGATTTGTATGTCCCACAAAACCAATATGTTTTAGTATGCTGTCTGAAAAGAAGAGGGGCGAAGTGAGGAAAATTCAATAAATTACCAATGACAAACTAAAAGGATAGAAAAGGGGGGAGAATGGAGTTGTGCACCACAAAAATAAGATTATGTATGCAAAAAAGTGTAGGGCACCCTAAATATACAGATATTGCAAATCTGATTGATGCAAAAGCAAACTCTTTGAAACTTGCTTTTTTTCTTGAAAGCTCTATTCCCAGGAGGTGAGATAGAAAATATTTAAAGCATCAAATTGGTGTTTCAAAGTCTTTTGCAAAAAAAAAAAAAAAAACGATCAAGCAATTAAAAGAACTTCCAATCATCCATATTGCTCATTCATTCTTTGTCATCTGTCAAATTCATCCTAGACTGCCTTCAATGTGTCAAAGATTATAGATATGCTTAAAAGTGAAAAGTAATATTAATATTGTAAAATATCACATGTTACATGCCTTCATGGACAAGAGAACAGTGGACAACAGTTTCATTTTAGGTGCAAATTAAATTATTCCATAACCACTTTCAAAAGCCAACAGACTTTTGCCTAAGCTAGAAGGCAACTTCACACAGAAATTTTCCTGAGAGAGAGAGCAAATTATCCTAGTACCTGGAATTTGTATGTCACCAATATATCCATTAAAAGATGGGACTAGTGCTATCTCTGCTGCTTCATCTAGACAACTGTTATTTCATGTAGATTGTAGAGAAATGTAAATTTTGAGTGAAGCCAAGATTAAATGATATACATAATATAAAACTTATATCATCTATTAGTATACTTTTGTAAATGGGTTTCCCAATATGCTTGCTGCCAGTCGGTTGGTTGGATCTGGTCCACGAGATCAGGCCACCGTTGCTTAAATAACACCTGCCAAGCTGTATTTAGATTCGAATCCCTGTAATAACAAGATTCCTCGCACATTCATAACCAACAAAGATACCAGTAGAATGCATTTGCACAAAAGGAGGAGTATGAAATTCTTTTCAACCTTCCACGTTTTCTCTTGTTTGTTAAGCCATCATGAGAAAACCCCTCCGTGTTCAGGTCCCAAAATGGCCTGTTCCAATGATAAAATGGCAAAGATACAGCCAAAGTGAGAAACTAAAAATGCATAAAGGAAACAGCAGAAGTTAAGAACTAAGGTATTGCCCATTCTACTAAGAAACTCTCCTCCAATTTGCAACACAAAACTATTAAGTTTATAACATAGCTAGCTAGTACTTCAAATACTAATTTTTTTACCAATCAATGATATATCTTCACTTCTTGAGAACTTTGGTAGTTACATTATATGACCCAAACAGATAAACAATAGTTAGCCAATATATAATGAAGAAAAAAACAAGCAATAGTCCAGCTAATACTATACAACAACCAGTCCTTATAGAGAAAATTCAGGATGATATTGAAGTGAGGGTAAGAAATAAACATACAGGTCATCGTGCAACTTGCGCAATGCAAATGGGGGCAAACGCGTGATTAAGATATGAAACAAATGGAAAGGAAGCTCGTATATAGCCGGCAGAACATCATCCCCTGCAACCATTTTGGACTCTAGGTCACACTCCCACACACTCTACATACAATCTTCACTCGTAATCGTATACATACAAATTGAGAAAATAAATAAAATTAAAAAATTACCGCGGACAAGTTCTTGCGTGAGTTGGTCCATGCACAAAGAAATCAAAGACGGAACCTCCTTCGCCATTCTTCACCGTCGCGTCAATATAGCACGTATCTGTGTTTCTGTGAAAAGATGAACGAGACCACAAATTGAAAGAACAAAGTGCGAGCAACGTGTGAACACACGGTCCTTAGTGACTACTGAGTCTGAGCCAGCCGACTGATTTTTGGGAAAATGACTACGGCTTGGATAATCAACGTTAAGTCATTTATATTAATTAATAATTTACACATGATTAATTATATATTAAGTATTAAAATAAATATAAATTATTAATTAATTATATATAAATTATTAATTAATATAATTAAATATTTAATTAATTTTTAAAATGAAACAAACAGTTATTATCTTCATCGAGTCTATTATTTGGTCATTTTTCCTTTATTTTTTACCAAAAAAATAATTGTATAAGTCAGCTTGAGAAAAATAATTTGAGAAAATAACCTTTTAGTGTATTTTGGTAAAGATAATATCAATTTGGTTCGTTTTGAAAATTGACAAAGTATTCAATTACATTAACTAATAATTTACATATAGTTAATCAATAATTTATCTTCATTTTGATACTTGATACGTAGTTAACCATATGTAAATTATTAGTTAATGTAATTGAATACTTGGTTAATTTTCAAAACAAACCAAATTAACATCATCTTTGTCAAGATGACTTAAAATATCCTTTTCCCAAATAAATTTTCTTTGATTTGTTTTAAAAATTAACCAAATATTTAATTATATTATTTAATAATTTACATACAGTTAATCAATAATTTATTTTCATTTTAATACTTAATACATGATTAATCGTATGTAAATTATTAGTTAATATAAATAAATATTTAATTAATTTTTAAAATAAACCAAATGTCATTATTTTTAAAAACTAAACATTTTTTTCATTTAGCCTTTTTTTTTGTCTGCGTCTGGTCAACAACGAATAGAAACATTTTGGTTTTGCTGGGGCAAGGGCGTTCCACTTGGTTACGAAGTAGGCTAAGCTATTTTCTTTGCCTAGAGTACAGATGCATAACAATTTACTTACATCAATTTTTGAAACGTTATTTTTTAAAAAATAATTTTTTAATTAAAATTTATTGTATTTAAATTTTTTTATTTGTTTAAAGTATGTAAAATTGATTATAAGTTATTATTATTTTTTATTAACTAAAAATAGTTTTTTTAAAAAAAATTATTTTGAGTTTTTAATTATTTAATTTTAGATTATTTTAAAAGGTTTGAGAGATTATGAATTAATATATCTAAACATAAATTAATATTTTTATAAGTGATTTTCTTGAAAATCGATTATATAAATAATCAACTTTTAACATAATAATTTTTTCACAACTAATCTAAGCACACATTTACTATTAGATTTATTTTTTTATTTATATAGTGTCTCATTAAAATTTTATTTCACAAATTTATATGTAATTTACT
The DNA here is from genome assembly GCA_023212625.1 of Styphnolobium japonicum. NCBI lineage: Eukaryota > Viridiplantae > Streptophyta > Magnoliopsida > Fabales > Fabaceae > Styphnolobium > Styphnolobium japonicum. Next base: position 13,192,720 of record JALBWW010000002.1, read on the forward strand.
GACTCTACACAAGTATTATTTTTATTCTTATTAACATTATCCATTTTTTAAAGGAAATAATAGAACCAATCAACTTGTTAAATTCCAGAAAAAATTGATAAAAATAGTTAATTAAATCGCATAAGCTTCAACTTGTTAACTTTATGTTACTTGACATAAAAAATGCAATAGAATCATAAAAAATAAAAATAAAAATTCTATATTAACTCTTAATTTACATAAAATAATTATACAAAATTTATTTCTTAAAAAAATTATTCATAAATTGAGTTAACTTATAAAATCCATGTAAAAAATACTGTCATTTTCTTGTTTTATTTATGGAAAGTAAATCTAACTATGAAATTATATGTTAATTTTTGTACTGATAAGCAGTTTGTTTGTTTCTATTTTCCTCAACGCCAATGTGTGTTTGAGGGAATGAGAAAAATAGAAGCCTTTAATAAAAGCTGCCTTGAACCCGGTGTTGCGGTGAATAAAGTTAAAACAAACAAGCGAAAAAAATTTGATCGTTTAAGCATTTCTAGCCCCATATATTCTTTTACAACATTACACAATAACCACAAAGTAAAACAAGTGGTGACCAATAGGAACAAAAGTAAAAATATAGATTTTGTGTTTGGTAAGAACAAAAATAGGAGATGAAGTAAGATAGGAATATGTGTTGTTGATTGCAGGTCAACATACTACATTTGGTACGGCTCAAATAAGGTTAAAATCACCAAATTGCGATACTTGCTAATAAACTTTAAGTATAAAAAGTTATGCTTTGATAAGTTTTGATTTAATAGTAAGCTATTAATCTAACAAATGTATTTAATTAGTAAGAAAAAATAAAAAGAGCAAGTTAAAAACGATAAGCAAAAAATTATGAAAGATTGCTTGGCAATGAAATGAATAGAACGGTGTGAAAATAATCATTTGCATGTTTTGTATATTTAATATTTTAATGCATTGGAGATGAAATTTAGATTATAATTATGTAAAAAAAAAATGTAATAAAAAATATAAACGACAAGATGGTAATTATTTATCCAACATAGAACCGATTACATTTACATATAATTAAAACGAAACTTTCACCCATTTCGTGGGTAATATATCACACATAACACTAGAAGTACACACATACACACACATATATGCTGTCATATAACTTTGGAAATCTTAATAAGGTTCAAGGGTGGTAATAATGATCCAAGCACACACAATTACAATTGCAATGAAGTTTTTGCCTTTTGCCCACACCAACGAACAATTATATAATTAAGGTGGGTTATATGTATATTAGATGTTGGAGTCCATGGCCATGATGGTGCTGAGGTTCATAGGGCTCATAACGTCGCTGGTTCCGCTGAAGATGTCCCGGACGATGAACCCAAGCGCACGTTGGGATGGGTGGAAAGCGTCCCAAAATGCGTAGACATCCCGGTTTGGGCACAAGTTCGACAAAGGGTTGCACTGTCCCAACCCGTTGTATGGACCTTGACCACAACATGCTATCTTTGATGTAACAAAACCTGCATGCTCCCACAAACAATTAAGTGTAAGATAAGGATAGGTGCACTTTTTATGACACATGCAGAAACACATACATAAATAAATACATGAATAAAGTAAATGTTGAACAGACCAAATCTTTGAGGGGTGGTGATGAAGTTCATGTTCATTTGGTAGGCATTGGCAGCAGCAAAAACGTCAGCTCCGAGTTGGGTGTTGAGATCTCTGGTCATTTGGACCAGCAGGCGGTTGAAAATCTCCGAGGCCTGCTGTAACTCTGGCACACATTCCCCGTTTCTGCTCCTCATAGCAAGCTGAGACGGAACACAGCCCAGTGGACCAGTTCCTGTCACCAGCACCCGACGAGCCCCCAACTCATACAACCTCTGCATTACCATTTAAGTACCACTCTAATTAAATTCAATCTCCCCATATCAAGAACAATCAGGGACGGATCCACGTCTACCAGGGCACATGCCCCCACTGATTTTTTAAAATTTTTATTATTATATTATTATTTTGTTATTTTTGCCCCTAATTTTTTTGTAAGTTTGCCTTCATTATAAGATTTATTAGGTAATTTTGATACCACTAACTTTATTATGCGAAGAGAGAATTAATCAATCACATTTTACTAAAGGTCTGTTTGGTTTAAAAGAGGGAACGGAAGGAATTTTAATGAAGGAGAGGGGAGGGGAGGAGAAGGGAAGGAAGAGAATTTAATTTTGTGTATGTTTGGTTAGAGAATGGGAGGGAATGAATTTTAATGGAGGGAAAGTATAAATTTACTTTTTTATACAATTATAACATTTAATGTAGCATTTAATTTAAGGATATTTTAGTCCATTTTTTAACATATATTCTCTCCCCTCCAAATCCTCTCACTTTTGGAGGGGAGCTAAAATTAGCTTATAAGAGATTTTGCTCCCCTCCCCTCCCCTCTACTTCCTTCCAAAAAATTGAATCAAATACATAAAATTTAAAATAATTCATTCTCTCCCCTCCCCTCCCCTCCATTTCCCTCCAACTAAACACTGTAAGTCTTTTCTCCCAAATCTCAAATTATGTCATCCTTTTTCTTCTCAAATGTACTGTTAGTGAGTGTGAATTAAATGTCTCTTGTCATTCATAGCAAAAGAATATTATAAAAAAAATTTAATAATAATTTTGCTAGTGACAACTATAATAATTGAGATAATATTAAATTTAATAATGATTTTATTAGTGACAACTATAATAATTGAGAGAATATTTTTTTATTATGAATATCATAAAAAATCAAATACGTAATCGCATGACAAATGAATAATTGAATAATTACTTAGTTACATACAAATGGTAAAATATTTTTTAGTAAATAAAAGGGGCAGAATTTTTTTGATATTATTAATAATGAAAAAATTATTCAATAATTTCAAATTATAACAACACAAATGAAATTACGGTGAATTTATCTTTCATTATTTTATATTAATATATATTTTATGTATAAATATAAATATTTAAAAATTTATTTTTTAAATTTATATATTATTTTTGCCCATAAAATTTCTAAATCCGTCACTAAGAACAATACCGCATTACATATTTACATACGGGAATAAGTAGACTTGCAGCAGCATTTTTTTTTTTTTTTTGGTGGGGAGTTGCTTTTTGAGTAGTCATATTTTTCTTTTGCGTATTGAAAAATTATAACAAAGAAATACTACTATGGCTTGAGTTCAATAACTTTACTGAAATCTGATTTTTTTTTTGTAATAAATCATGTTGATTTTTCTTAAGATTTGATTGATAAAAATAATTATAATCTTCTTTTTAGTTATAAAAATTAGAGCGATATTTTTTATTTTAAAATTTCAAAGATAATTATTCATATACTTTTTTTTTTGCATATACATTATTTATAAAACTTTTTATATGTAGAAATAAAAAAATACATAAACAGATGAATATTTAAAATTAGAAAAACTTGTTAGTATAATTTTGTCAAGAGACTAACATGGCTAATTGGGTTAAAGGGGAAATCAAATCTATTTCCATCCTTTTTAGTGGAGACTCAAGTTACTATTGAGTCAAATCTCATTTTTGTGTTTCTTTTACCTTAAAAGACCTAATATGTTACATGAATTACTTGCAAGCCCATAGCGTAGTCTTAGATATAGTAGGCCCAGCCAGCCATATAAACACATGTTTAAATTTTTAAGAAAATGACCCTTATGGGCGTTTGGTTCAAGGTTTAAAAAATTATTTTCAAGAATAGTATGCCTAGAAATGATATTTTTATAAATGGTATTCCCAGGAATAATGATTACTACGTTTGGTTAACTAAAACCTTTCTTAGAATGACTTCAACTGTCGGCGACAGTAGCCGATGTCGTCTGTAACCGTCAACCTTTGAAGGCGACAGACGTGGCTGGATTCTGGTGACTAGGGCGGTGGCTGAAGTCGTCGAATTCCGGTGACCGGTGTGGTGGCTAAAGTCATCAGTCATTGTCAGCCGTCACCGGCTTGCAGTGGCTAAATTTCGATGACTATCATGGAGGCCGAAGTTTTCGGCCACCGTCAATTGGAAGCAATGACGGAGGTAGCCGGATTTCGGTAATTGGCCGCCGTGGACGGTGGCCGATGGCGGTCACCGGCAATGATATGACGGTTGTTGGTTAATGACATATCAATAGAAGAGTAGATATTTTGGACATTTCACATGGTTAAAATATTCTCATGCCATGGGAATGTTGCAAACCCACATCCCCCATGAAAATGAAAGTGTGAGAATGTTGGTTAAAAATCATTCACGGGAATCATTTTATGATGGGAATGTTTTTTCAAAACTTGTACCAAATATGGGAATCCAACATTCCCATGTAAAAATTCTCAGGAATGAAAAAACAATCCGCGAACCAAACGCTTCGTTAGATGCAACTTGTTCATAAAAATAGATAGTTTGGTTTTTTTAAAAAATTAATTAAGTATTTAATTAATTTAATAAATAATTTATATATAGTTAATTACGTATCAAGTATAAAAATGAAGATAAATTATTAGTTAACTGTATATAAATTATTGATTAAATTAATTAAATACTTAGTTAATTTTTTAAAAGAATCAAATTATCTACCTTTGTGAACAAGTCGCACCTAGGAGTCATTTCTCTTAAAAAATTTGTCTCTTTTTCTTTATTTTTAATTAAATGTTAATAATTTAACAAAAAAAATCAACCTCTTTTTTAAATCACAATAATTTTCTCTTTTTTTTTACCTTATCAATATTTAATTAAAAAAAATAAGAAAAGAGACAAAGAAAAAAAAACCAAAAACAAAAAAATTGATTCCTACATATACGAGAGCCAGCACATGAAGAAGTTCATGTATATGCATATCTCCATCAACATCAAGTCTTAGAAGTGCATATCATGTTCTTTCATCCACCAACAACTCCATCTCGCAGCCCAAGTGCAGAAATGGCAAACATCATAGCAAGAGATGAAGAGGCAAAGTAACCAAAATAAAAAAGTCAAGAAGGAGAAAAAAAAAATTACCGTGAGAATTTTTCGGTACTCGGAGATAAGGTAGCGAGAGAACTGAGGGATAGTGAATTGGCGAGACCTCGCAGAGAAAGGAGTCAAGAAATAGTTGTTAACGAAGTCGTTTCCCCCCAGTGTCATGAGGACCAGAGCTCCATTCACAATCTGCTGTGCCTGTGCAGCCCCTACTGCTGCACTTAACCGTAACTGGTACTGCTGGAACAATGCAAACTGCTGAAACATTCTTATGATGCCCACCTGTTGCAAAACCCAAATATTGTCAATTAAATTTTGTTTCAGAAAGTTAACCAGAACCTTTCAGCCTAATTCCAAACTAAAGAGACAAGTTTTGAGGTTGGGGTTGGTAATGACTAAAGTAAAGTGGGAAGGACTTCAACTCCTCATTGTTAATTATACACCCCCACTCAATCCTAATAATAAATGCGTTAATACTATATATGCACAGAGAGAGAGCAGAGCTTTACAAATTGGATGCCCGTGTCATTAAGGATTCCTATCCCAGCGGAAGCGAAATTGGCCCCAACCAAAAGCTTTTGTCCATTAAGTTCAGGGCTCAAGTATGGCAATGCGGGTTCAGACCCAATTCGCTGGCCTACAACGTTCACATTTCACACCCCATGCACATAAAATAATTTATATCAGCATGTGTCTGCACCACTATTAGCTTATTCAAGAAAGGAACAAAGAAAATGAAGTGAAACATCATGTGCAATATCAATGAGAGGGGGGTTAGTTTTCAGAATCATCAGTTATATATGTATAGAAAATTATATTAATGATGACTGACTGATAAGGTCAGGGAGGTTGAAGCCATTGGAGAAGCGGCCAGTGGGGCGATGAGTGGGATAGTCGATGCCGTAGGGGGGAGAGTCAGCGCGTGCCGTGGTTGGCAAGTAATTGTTGTTGCCACTGTCAACCAGTGAGTCGCCGAACACAAAGAAAGCCCGAGCTGCCTCTGCTCTCTTTGGACCAACAACACTGGCTGCCATCAACAGGGTGGCCAGCTCCAGGACGACTCTGATGTTTGACATAATTGCTTAATTATATTACCAATATTGTGTGCTTCTTCCGAATGTCGGAATATAGTAAGCTAATTGCTGTGTGGAATCTATGGATGGGCTTCAATGGTCTTATATAAGGCTTTAATACCCTGTTACTTTTACTTGCTCTTTGTCCTTACAATGGAAATGAAAAGACATATGCTTTTTTTCACACCATTAATGTATGCATATCTATTTGAAAACAAAATTCTTTTACTTTTTTTAATTTTAATCCTTTTAATTAAATATTAATAATTTAGTAAAATAAAAAAATTAATAATAATTTCTTTTTAATTGAGATTTTTTTAATTAAATTATTAATTTTTAATTAGGAAATAGAATTAAAATAAGAAAAAAAGATAAAAAATTTGAATCCACATCTATTGGTGTGCAAAGTCTGTTCCTTAAAAAGAATAAATTCTTACGTATTTTAGTAATAATACACTAATCTACTAAAAATTTAACATATGATACAATATAATAATTACACTAGAGTAAATATAAAATATTATATAATAAAATATAAATGAAATCTAAACCATGAATATTAAGGTTGTCAAAAACAAGATTTTACCTAAAAACGTTGAAGAGTCTAGTAAAAGCGAATGTAAAAGTGAAAAGTAAAAATGAAACGTAAAATCGTAAATGTTACACATTATATAAGATATGTATATATAAATATTAATATATAAAATTTTAACTCAAATTTAAGTACTACATTAATAAAGTTCATAACTTATGCAATTTAATATCATACTCAAATCATAATTCGAAAAAGTCCAACCCAATTATTCATAGGTCTTTAATCGTGCACCATCGCAGCAAACTCAACTATGAGAAGTGAGAAATTTTATACGATAAAGAACGGTCTTGTGACCTGTCCTAAACAAATGCCAAACCGGATTACCAACTTACTATTGTCCAAACTCGATTTTATACCCATAACTTGAAAAAATTCAGCTCAATTACTCATAAATCCTAAAAGCATAAAAATTTATGCTCAAAATGTGCTTTTAACGATTTTACCCATTAAAAATGTTTTTTCAAATACTTTTATCAATTTTCAATTTTTCCTAACATCGAACAAGGTTTTATGTTTTAAAAGCATAAAAGCGTACACCTTGAAGCGCAATTTTAACAACCACGATGAATATTATAGAGCAATTAAGAATTTCTCTTCAACCAAAAAAAAATATGAAAGCAATTCAACAAATAATTGATGTCTCATTTAATATTACAGGGGTGTGCAATTATGGATGGACAGCGGGTTGGATAGACTCATGAACCCGCATGTTTTTATCTAACACAACCCATAGTTGACAGGTTTGTTTGGGTCTGTAAGTTGGGTTATGTTTAAAATAGTTAAACCCACGAGGTATGGGTCAAGTAGCGGGTTGAGACTCTCCAAATTTACAAAATCCAACCCAACCCACTGAATTTTTTTTAATAATATTTTAGAATGTGTAATCACTTTTTATTGGGGCTTTGAAAATTTTATATAAGTTTATAACTTTTTTAGATGATTAATTTCTTGAGAATTTTTAAATTAAAATTATATTACATTTAGTATTAGAAGACGAGTTCTGGATCATTTTCGTAGTTCTTTACGTAGTTCTTTACAACCCACTATTGTTGAGGCATTGATTTATGCTCATAACAAATTAAGAACTCTTGATAAACACATTGATTTACAATATTAAATAGATGAAATTGAAAAGATAAAAGCATATAGTATACTATATAGAATTTGTTTAATTTGTTTAGTCAATTACTAATAGTTCTTGCTAATGCTTCATGATTCCTTTGTGTTAGATATGTTTGTTACTAGAGATGAAGTTATGGATCATAATAATTGATCATTTTAGATGTTTTTCATTTAATTGATTCAGATTTTAGTTCTTTTTAATCTATTATTTCATTGTTGGTTTCAAATTTTTTTTATTTTGACAATTGTGTTAATTATGATTAATGTTATAGTGTCATTGGTTAATTATGTTACATGTGTCTTTGTTGTTTATTTGTATTAATCGTAATTGTAATTATAGAGTTATATGTATTTTGAATTTTATGTTTTATGTTATATCATTTGAAAATTTATATTATGTTATTTAGAACATATTTCGATTTCTATTTTAGCATGTTAATTTTTTTTAAGTTCAAGTTTAATTCACGAGTTAAACCCAACCCAAATTACATATGAGCAGGTCAGGTTGATTTAGGTAAACGAAAAAAAAATTTCTAAACCCAACTCAACTTAATCCACTACTTTTATAAATAATTAAATATAAAATTACCTCAAACTCAATCCAACACAACTCATATGAAACGGAAGTGTAAAGAGACAGATTGGAAGTTGAAAAGTTGTCTAATTCCTTTTTTTTTTTTTTGGGTACTTTGTGGACTTCCTTTTAGGTGCATGCCGACGTGTTTCTCCAGTTCCAACTAAAATTTAAGTAAGGAATGCTTGAAAAGAAGGGCAGTCTCCAGACATATTACATGGAGGTAAAAGTGAAAGCTTTGGTGTCATTTAAGATGGTTGGTGCCCTGCCCACAATGATTTGAATGTATATTGACAATCAAGACATCCACTTATTATTCAGCATTGTACAGTACACTTTAGTGAACAATGCATTAAAGCAGTGCAAGTGAGAAAGAAACTGTTGTTACACGCTTTCATTAAAGCATTGCACAATGTCCATGCTTTCATTTTGGTCATACTGGATGATAAATGTTACACGGTCAGAATTTGTCAATATTTTAATATGATTATTGAATAAATTAAATTAGCAAACTATTCATTTATTTAAAAATTTATAATAATGCCAACTTATTATGATAAAAAAATTATAACTATCTAATATTTTTCATACTTAATACTTCTATTTTTTCTCTAGCCTCTGTTTTCAGAATTTTTAAATCTCGAATTGGATAGAATGTAGTTATTTTACCAGGAATTTTATGGAAAATATTCTTTGATAGTATGATTGCTACGTAGTATATTTTTCTAGTGTTAACTAAGAATGTTTTCACACCTTTTGTATATGCATTGCAAGCTTGGAGCAATACTTTATGAAATCTAGTGAATACATCACTTAGAAAATTTTTATGATGATCAATTTCTTCGTTTTAAAATAACACAGCAAGTTAGCGTGAATAAATGTTAACATTAAACTAAATTTTCAAGAATTATTGTCTAACATAAAGTTTGAAAAAATATGTAATTTTTATTCAAAATAATTTAAAACTACTTACCTAAAACATCTAAAAGGGTATTATAATTTAAAGGTGGTTTAAACCTTAATCAAATATAATTTTTTAGACATAAATTTATTTATGATAAAAAAATTTAAAAATAAAAAAATATCTTTAAAATAAGATAAAATTCTTAAATTATAAAAAATAAAATAATTTTTTTAAAAATAAAAAATATTTCTAAAATAAAAAATTATTAAATTACTAAAAATAGCACATTTTTCATTATATGTAACGATTTTCGTAACTCTACCAAAATAAAAACCTTTATATTTAGGTTTTTAATAATCACCTCCACCCTAAGAATTATTCTACTAAACCCTACATCATAAAATAATTTTAGCATTATTCACGGATACCTTGGTGAGAAGACTTTTGCATCCTATGTCGGTCTCCGCCAAAGCTGGATTCCGTGGTTGGAGAATTTAATTTAAAGCTAAGCTCATGGTCACATCAATACGATTAACTCACATCACAAATCATAAAAAAGAAACTCACATCAAATCATAAAAATAAAAAAAAACTCACATCAATGAATACTTATAAGTTTATAACTGGTAATTGGAATTAACTACTTCTGAGCTGTACCTAAAAAGTTAAAACTCTAATTAATTGGAAACGAAAAAATAGAAGGACAAAGTGTAAGAGTTTTAACAGAAGTGATATCAAGTTATTTTAGACTATTATTTCGAAATCAAACCTTAATTAAGTCGTTTTGTTTGGACTTTAATTATTCTTCTTTATCATAAACATCTTTTATAATTAAAATAATAAAATAAAATAGAAAAACAGAAAAGTGCAAAATTCCCCAAGCAGACATATAGATGACGGACAAATAAAAATCTTTAAATTAGCAGGGGCTTTAACTTAAAACGATCGGAATGACGTAAACCTAAAAGCATGCTTGGCCTCTCTGATATTTTCAAGGGACGCTGTACTTTTATTAAAAGTAGTGTGTTTTATCCGTACAAGGCATGGCTTAATATGTCTTTATAAAAAATAAGTTCATGTGAAAAATAATGATAAAACATAGAAGAAAGTAATTTAAATATGTAAATCAAACATTATATGTAAATTTACACATTTATGATGAATATACCAAAGAAATATTTTTATGCAAAACATTAATTTGTAATAAGTTAAGAAATGATATTAGATATTTTTATTTTGAATACAATATAGTACTATTCAAATTTACAATTAAAAAAATTTACCTATTAATTTTCTCGTTGTATCTTTCCTGTTTGCCCTTTTAAAAGGGAGTTCATTTAGTCGGTTAGTATCCATTGATTTTTTTGCTTGACTTCTCCTATGTAACAATGTAAAACAAGGGAAGGGGTATAGTAGGGGTTAAGTTTGTTTTTAAGAGAATTTTAGAAATTTTACATTTAAGTTTCTTTTATAAAAGAGTTAAGAATGATTTTAAAATCAGGATTGGGAGCATAGAAGTAAAGAATGTTTTCTCCTTCTCCTTTTACAACATAGGACCTCTCTTTGCATCTAAGCAAGATTTTTTTCATTTTTCCTCCATTAAATCACCAAACCCACTTGCACTCACTTGATTCTAAGGTTTGAGGTGAATTCTTAATCATTGGGTCTTGCTCTTTTTATATCATTTAGCCTTAAAAGTTTTAAAATATAGTGAATGGCTATATATTTTGTGGAAACGATAATAAAGTAAAGGTTAAAGATAAATTCTAAAGGGTGGTTAAAGACTTTAGAACTAGATTGAAAGTAAAAATTCTATGTTTTTTCGAAGAACTTATAAATCTTAGAGGCTCTACTTAAGTTATATTAGGAAAATGTTATTTTTTATGGTTGCCATTTTGTGTAGATCCTTGTTGCCCTATCTTGATTTATTAAAGTTTTTCTATTTATGATTAGATTCTCATGATACTATTCCACTTGCCTTCACATGAGCTATTGGGAATAGTTGAGATTAGTTCTTTGTTTCTGTGAGTGGATAGTTTACTTAGTAACATCTTTATTATTTTTATTTGAGGAGACAAACCTTCCAAGAATATTTGAATTTTATTCAAATGATTTTTTAGAGTAAACACTTATTTTAGTCCCTCAAAGATACAAGTAATATCAATTTAGTCCTTTAATAATTATGTGACATCAAATTGGTCATTTTAGAGAAATATTTTATGTCATTGAATGACTAATTTGATGTCAAAAAATATATTAAATGATCAATTTAATGTTAAAAATTAACAGTAAAAGACCAAGAAAAATAAACGAAGTCGAATGAAGGAATGCTTGCTCAGTTAGCTTTGAATGAATTAGCAAAATGCATTTTGATAGTTATGAAATAAGTGAAGTATTTAGCAGAAAGATAATGGTATGAAAAGTAGAAGAGAATAAGAGGTATTTTAGAAAATTATAGAGGTTTGGGAAGTAATTCAAATTTGAATTGTATTATAGATGAAAGAGAAAATGAAGGTGAAGGAGATGACTAACATGAAACTCAAAATTTTCTCAATCGTAGAGAAAGAAAGCAATTGGTAGAAGACATTAGACAGAAAGGGTAAGCATGTTTCGTACCCTTCTACCAAATGAAGCTTATCAAGGAAGGGAGTGTAGGTGAAGGGTTCTCAGAAATGTTAACACATAGAATTAATTAAAATGTCCACCTAACAAATAGAGAGATAGTGTAGATGGCTGATAAAATAGACATTTCTTGATTAAAGTAAAATGACAAAAATAATCCTTAAAATGAGTGAGAAAATATTGCTTGAGAAGATAACACGTGGTCCTAGTTTGTCCTGAATACAATCTTGCTTTGTATATTGTATAGATTGCATATAGAATACAACTTACTTTTCACATGGATTATGTTAAGCTACATGATTAGCATGAAAATATCTAACCATAAATGTGTGAACATCTAGTTATTAATTTTGTTTTATTTATTTCTTTTATTATAGTTATGTGATGTCTTAATTAATCAACCTCTCAAATTCAATTAAAGATGGATTATGCACGTTAGAATTAGGAGATTTATGAAAAAAATTTCTTACATTATGAACCAGATATTTAATAAAGTTAATATTTCAACCTATAACAACATACTTTTTAGTTGTACGATTGTGTTAATTGATATTCAGTTTCTCTTCAAATAATTTTAAAAGTACACTCTCACATTAGATTGAAATATTTAAGAAAATTAATTTTCGAAGGCATTAGCTCAAACTACACATCATATATTTATTTACATTAGTAAACTAACCCGTTGGGATTTTCTATTTCTTTGTACTGTGTTTATTGAAGTGCGACAAAGTTATTGATCAAATGCTAGGAGTTAGGGGTGTTTAATAATTTAGATTAATTCATAAATTTGTACGAACCAACCTAACCTAACTCATAAATGATGGGTTGATTTGGTTATGTGAGTTGAGTTAAGTTTAAAATTACTAAACTTGCCAAACTTAGGTCGAGTAACGAGTTTTGACACTCTCAATCCAATTTAACTCACATACTCTCATGAATTTTAAAAAAAAATTGTCATTAATGAAATGATGTTGGTTGGATACATACCAGGTTATTTAACTTAAGTTTATATATATATATATATATATATATATATATATATATAAAAGGATAATTTTATTTATAAAAATAGATATTTGACTGAATATTGATTGGTTTTAAATTTAAGTTCTCTAACTCCTGTAACTAATATGTAACATTATCAAAAAAATTCAAAGACCGTCTACTAAATGGTTATTGGATTATGATTTATTGACTTATGTTATACTTATTATGTTATTAGCTAGTATATATGTTTAAATTAAGACTTTGATTTCTGTAATATATGCTTTATATGGTTATTAGTTAGGATATATATTTATACTCTATCATGTTATATTATGCATAATAAATTTTAACTTATATTTTAGTAATATATATATTCAACGATGAAGTTCAACCCTACTCAACGTACGTATATGTTAAGGTGAGTCAGGTTGCGTGAAGTCGAAAAATAATCCAAAACTAATCCAACTCAATTGGGGTCGCTTTCTAATATTAATGAAAACGTAATTGTCACGCTGCATTAATTTGAACAATTTGTCACCTGGCAGTCTCCGCACCTTGTTCTTCAAGTGTGACCACTAACACAATCCAATTTATTAGGTTGGTAGAAAGAGTCCTATATGAGCTTGAGTACCCATGTGAATTGCATAAATGGCTAAACCAAATGTTGATCATCTCAACTTTTCCTTTGCCCCTCCAAATGTTCGATGAAATGCCACATCGTAGGGGTAAGCACGAACTGCCACTAACAATAACAGAGAGTACTTTGGGTGCTCCCGCTCTGGATATCTCCAAACTTTGATTTGAAGAAAACGTAGTATATATATATATGCTTTTGGGTTGTTTTGTAAGATAAATGAAAACTCTGCTAGTGAAAATAATCTACTCCATTAGGACCATTACACGTATCAGGGAAGGGAGAAAATTGCTCCTCTTATCTTTCTAATGGCAAAACCTACAAAATGGGAAAGAGGGTTCGATATCATTTTCCATGGACATCTACCCATTGCAAAGCTATTTAATGGTGGCATTAAATATCTAGACCCCCTCGAATATGTAGCACAGTTTTACATTAGTCAAGTATGTCGGGTATTGATTAAGACTTCAATAGTTGATTATCTCAATTTAATAGAGCTTATAATTCGTTGGAGAAGAGAATTGGTTTGTACAAAATTAGTTGTTAATAGGATTAATTTTGATATCACTGTCGATGCATTAGAAAAAGGTCAAGCCAAAAAGGCAAAATAAACTCTGTTCTGGTTGGCCAATTCTTGTGTTAATCATCGCCAATCACATTCTATATGCCTCATATCACTATTCAATACATGCCACATTCCCACTAAAACGTTAAATTGTAATTGTCTGCGAACATGAAACTCGGTTAATGATTAAAATAGAATTATTAAGTGCAGATTTAAGACTTCAATCTTTTAGCATGTCCTTTTATGTAAAAAATTATATGCGCTTAAAAGTATGAAAACAAAATCAAATAATGACAATTGTATAATATCACAAACATACCCATGATTTAAAAGACAGAAATTGATAGAGTCCAATTAAACTTAGATGGATTAACTTGTGCATTTTCATTTTATGAATTGTTACAACTTAAGCTTAAAGAGAGCTCATTCTAAAAAATTAGTTTATTAGGAGTGAGACATAATATTGTATACTCTTTTAAAAATTGTGGTTCATAATGGTTCCTCTTAACTGTTCACTCAGGCTATGATGTGGTAAATCAGAACGCAAGTATACGTTATCGCAAATCAAGTAATATAGTTGTAAGAAAGTGTCGAACCCACAGGGATTAATTCTAAATTTGACTATCTACTAAAAGTTTGCAAAACTCAACCTTATTTAAACAACTTAATAAGAGATAATTTATGAAAGACTAAAGATTACAGTAAACAAGAAGATAAAGTTAATGATCAAATTAACCAAGCCTAAGATTGCAATTATCACTCACACTTTACTTGATTCTCTTACTTCCATCCAAGATCAATTAATTATCTGAATTGTTAACTAGAAATCCTTAATTTATCTATAAGCCTCTTTCGATGGTCAAATAGAAATATTCTTAATTAATGATAAACTATATGTCTATGTCTATCAAATAATCAAGAATTCATTAAGTTCCGATTTCATTAATGGTTACATATGTTATATAGGTATATGTCTATCCTATATAAACTCAAGGCTTTCGCACAAAGATCATATGTTATCTTACTTAGATCTTAAACCAAAATCCCTTTGTCAAGTTGCTTAAGGTTTATCAATTCAATTTAATTAATGGCCAATTAATTAAAAGCATTAAGAACAAGTAAGATAAACAATTCAAGATAATCAACCTACTTTTGGATATGATAGACGAATCAAATTACGTGTGAGTTCAAATTGCAATCCTAGTATAGAAATTTAGCTACTCATTATATTAAAGGAAACAAAAGAACAAGTGAAAATCATGATAGAAATGAAAGTGGTTGTTGGTATTAACAAGAACACAACGTAGAGTTTCGGGATTTACTTTAAACAAATTGGAAGATCTAACCTTGAAATCAAAGTATAAATCTCACAATTTATGAAAGCTTCACCCCTAACTCTAGGAAGAACCTTAACTAGACATCAAGATGAAGAAACTTGAATAAGATGAAGATTATATTATACAAACTACAAGAGCTTTGGGATTTCCTTTAAACAAATTGGAAGATCTAACCTTGAAATCAAAGTATAAATCTCACAATTTATCAAAGTATCACCCCTAACTCAAACTACAATGAGAGAATTCAGAAATGGGATGCCCTTAAGTGTGGCAAATGCCTTCCTTTTATAGGCAAAGGCTAGAACTATTCAATTACAATTTTGTCAAATCTCTTTGCACATGGGTTGAAATTTCAGCTCCGAAGATTATCAAATTCGTCATTGCTCCCGTCATAATTTGGAAATCTTCTCTTCATGAAAGTTGTAGCACATGCAGTCGTGAAGAACATGTCAAAAATTCAGCCAGATCTAACGGTTGGATCTTGAGATCTGACCATTTTTCCGAAACTACTCAGATTATATCAAAAATGACAGCCACCAATTTGTTGCCTAATTTTGACCCACTTCCGGTGCTAATCTGGAAATATTCATTTCTAGGAAAGTCATAGAGAATTATGTCATGCATGACATATCAAAATTTTAGCTACATCCAACGGTTAGATCTTGAGAAATCACCAAATAACCGAGTATAGGTTTGAGCAGAAATTTTCTGATTTGTCCTGAATTTGATGTAACCCAAAATTCACTGAGTTTAGGTCTTCATTTCTCTTCTATTTGAGCTATACTGATATCAACATCCAAGTTCATGATATTTTGGTTCAACAACTGCTTTGAATAGTCCTTCGGGTGTTCTGCTCAATTTGTAACAACATAACCAATATATGAGAAATTATGCAATTTTCACTTCATATATGCAATAATTTCATAAGAATAGACCAATGAGAGGTGCTAAATTATGCATATAAAATATGTTTATCAGGCTAAACTTCATTCTAACTCTTCTAATATAAATAATTTTTTTGTTAGTCACTAATTTTTAAATTGCCCTTTCAGTGTTGGTTAACTCTTAACAAAAATATTATTTATTACAATTCAAGGTTATAAAAAGAGCACATTTCAAAAAATTAATAATCTATTTAAAAAATAATCTCATAACTTAAATACTACATTAAACTTCTTTATTTGCTTAATGCGATAAGTAACATAAATGCAATAATTAAGAATGGTTTTATACGTTTGGCTAAATAAATTCATTAACCAAAAGAAGTAAAAGAACCGAGAGACAAACGGAAACCACAACACAAGCACTACATATTAATGCAGAAAAACAAAAAGTACTTCACATTAATTAAGGCGAACTGCCCATCTTATCCCAACCTAATTTGCAGCCATTAATTCAACCTCACTAATTTCAATTTCATCCAACAACTCTAAACACATATTATATATATATATATATATATATATATATATATATATATATTCGCTATAAATTTTTTGATTCAACTATGGTAAGATTGAATTAGGATAGAAGGTTTTGGGTTTAATTTCTCTTGGTAATTTTTTATTAGTAGGTCATTTATAAATATCATTATAAACCCTTCCTGATGCTTATTGCATGTTATGATATTTAGGGATGCTCATGGGTCAAGTTAAGTTAGGTTGTACTTAACTCTGGTTTCAGTTTGAAGTTTTAATTGGACTAATTTTCATGACTCAGACTCCAATATATTGGGATTCGAGTTGGGTCAGAACCAAACCAATTCAATTAAGATGCATAAAATATTTTTTTGTGTAATATTTTAATTATTTTTCCTTTATTTGTATAAATTTACTTATATTTATTACTTTTTTTTCGTATTAAGATTTAATCTAATTGATAATTACACAATAAGAGAATGATATAATAGCTAAAATTATAGAGAATCACAATAATTAATCAAAGTTTAACATTTACAAAAATGTCATGATAATATACAAGAGAAAATATTAAAAGATAATAATTTATTTAATACTGAGCTAGGTCAGGGTGGCCTGGTCCTATCCCAAAAAAATACATTGGGTTTAAAAGAATAACCTAGATATGACCCAAGCACTTTGGATCAAGGCCAAGTTTTCGAGCCGGACCACATCATGAGCACTTCTACTGACATTATAATGAGACAACCTCCTTTCTTAAAATTTTGTTCGTGAAAAAAATATCAAATTTTTTTTATAAAGCCTTTAAAATCTAATCAAATTTACATTGTGTTTGAAATCATTAAAATATAGAATTGATTTGATTTAGAAATCGATACTCATGTTTGGAACACTTAAAAAATAAATGAAATTCATTTTATTTTAAAAAATTTACTTTATTACCTTTACTTAGAATAGATAAGATGGGAAAGTTAGGTGTGTTTATTGGTTTAAGTTGACTAGATCAACCTAACAAACCAATTAAAAAAAAATTGGTTTAGGGTGGATCATCAGGTCCAATCGAGTCTAACCCAATCAAAATCGACCAAGATTGGTTCAGTTCATGTATCTTGTATTTTATATCCCGAAGACTAGATAACTTGATGAAATGATTTGAAGAGTAATGAAATTTTTTTATCTTCTTATCATTTAACTTTTCATTCATTTTAAAAACTAAGATATATCTTTAATTTTCATTTTCAAGCCCTAATTATTTAATTATTTTTATTTTGTTTTAGTTGCATATTAGTTTCAATAATTAACTTATTTATCTGTGTCACACAATTTTACAACTTAAAGTATTCTCTACAAAGTAATATATATATATATATATATAACTTTCTTTGTGAAGCAAGATACATTTAATGTCATATATTCATATTACAAATGAAGTTTATGATGATTTTGAGACGTTAAAATGTTTCTTCTGAAACTTGATTTTACTTTTATCTTAATACTTGTACTGTACTAGAAGATTTGAATGTTTAAAATTTTTAAGTTTGAAGTATTCAGCAATAGTAGGTTTGCTATTTTGTTGTAAGAATTTTTTTTTTGATCTGACAACCCGATGACCCGAACTAGAAACCAAATCAAACAAACCCGACCAAGGTTAATCGATTTGGACATTTTTTCCCCCAAACTTAAACCAACACAACCTATTAACACCCCTATGTAAAGTAATAAGGACAAAATCATCAATTAAATTTGAGTAAATTTCTACATACATATAACTTAAATCTAAAAGTATTTCAAAATCAAATTAATTCCTAATTTATAACATTCCAAACAAAGAATTAATTTCCAAACATACTATGAAGTATGACTGGAAATGAGCCGAGCTGAGTTGAGCCAGACTTAACTCAGGCTTGGCTCACGAAGAAATTGAGCTCATTTTCTTCGCTCGAGTTCGGCTCACTTTAAGTTCACGAGTTATTCGAGTTCAATGAGCCAATATCAAGTCTTGTATTAATTAAGCTTGTACTACTCAATGAGTTAGGTTTAAATTTGTAACTTAACAAAATTTATATTTTTTTACATATATTTATTTAAAAAATAATTTAATCAGACAAAAAATAAAATAAAATGCTAATATACATTAAATGAAAGCATTATTATTATTATTATTATTATTATTACTTGTAAAAAATGATTATATACATATATCAAGCCAGTTCACGAGTTAATGAGCCGAACATATGAAAGCTCAAACTCGACTTATTTAACAAACGAGTCAAAATTATCAACTTATTGAATTGTTAATAAACTGAAGTACAAGTAAACTTACGAATTGGCTCGATTCATTTCCAACTCCATTATGAAGTATTCATAAACTAGTTAATTTGTTATCATTAGTTTCTTGAGTGAACATGTGGACCTTGATTTGTTAGGCAATCCCACCGGCCCAAAAATCTCCCAACTAATCTATTCCGTGCTTTCTTGCTCAGGCCTGCCGAAAGGATCTTTGGGTCTCCGTCTGGCTCAAAACTTTCATTACTATTATTTACTTATTGGGTTTATGGCTTGAAATTTGATAGAGCTTCAGCTTTTTGACCCGAATGGTACCAATTTCACATGGCCCATAAATATTGAAAGCACGAGTTTGAAGCCCATCAATTCTATCTTCTTCTTTTTTCCACAAGTATTTGTATTTTTTCCTATTATTTATTTCTCTCCCTCCTATATTTTGTTTTCTAGACTTTTTTTAGCACAATGATTTTATATAATTTTTGTGTGGTCGGAGAGTCTTTATTAGTTTTCCGGATCACTGAGAAATTATTTCCCTTGTTTAATTTGGATAAATGGTTGGCATAAATGAATTTTAGATAATTACACATCCATTTTTTCATGATGCGTTTGGCTTCGATATCAATTCTGTCAAGCGTCCTGCTCCTCGGTGCTTTTTCTTTTTTCCTTTTTTTCTGACATCATTTTGATTCTTTCAGTAATTTGAGTTACTATAGAATAAGAATTGATATCTTGTACTGGGTAGTACTAGTAATTAATGAAGTGGTTCTGGGTTGGTCCCATTTGGGTAATAATTATTGAGTGAATTAATTAAATGCTGCAATGGTTCCGTATAGTTGCGGATTGGATACTGAATGGGTTAGTTAAATTAAATTCTTTGAATTACTTTCACGCCGGGAGTAAACTCTTAATTGGAAATGAACCTTGCTGGCTTCCTTTTATTGGGATCACTAAACCCGTGCTTTGCTGATTATTCTATGTCGCAATTTAATTATAACGAGATTGCAATATTCTTGGTAAAATGGGAGGACTGGAATTGAGTGATGAATTGAGGCTCGCAGGGTGTCTCCATTACTAGAGTAATACTTTCAATGCTTTAAATTTTGTCTAAATTTTATCATATAATATTATAAAGTTAATCTAACGGTACATATTCATTTTATGTGTCACACATTAGATTAGTATATTACTCTCAAAGTAGCTAGGAATTTCTCCTCGATGAAGTGTCAGTTTTCAATCCTTCTGATCCATTCCTCCAATTTTCATATCCACTTGGCACATAATTAATATGCAACGCTTTAAGGATTTATTTCAACTTTAAGGTTTGATGGTTATTCATTTGGTATATAATCTCTCATTCCTCTTCACCCCTCTTTTCTCCCTTTGCGGACAGGTTCATATACTCTTTCATGGGAGTGAGTGGGCATGTTGTTGTGCTGCATTTCTTTCTTGGGTTGCATTGCAGCTGAAATGATTAATGGTTGCTGCCTGTGTTTTGTATCCCACTTAAAGCGAAGATATTTGTTTTCCTATCTTAGTTTGGCTGAAAATCTACTTATCTTTTGTTCTGAAAGCAACTTCGCGTTGAATCTTTGGAAGCTGCTCTTACTTTACTTTTGATTTTCAATTATTATTATTATTATTATTATTTTCCTTTCCTTTTACTCCTTGACCTTTTGAAAATGCTAGTACACTGCCCTGGCGGCATTCATTACAATTGATCATCATTGGGACGAGGTTCTTACTTTCTTCTCCTCCCTCCCCCACTTTTATAAATATGGTTGCATTAGTTAACATTTGTCGCCCCTTTCTAATACGTAAAATATGTTAAATCTTGCCTTTACAGGATCTTCCAATTGATCCAACCGGTGAACTTGAGAGCCTTTGATCTTTCATTGAAGATAACCTAGATATATGTAAATGGGTTGGCATTGCTGTGCTTGTAGTTCAGGTATATACATTGCTGCTGCTGTTTTTTGGTGTTGACATCTAGCCATTTTTACTTGACCTCTCTTTGGTGAATGAATTAGTTACAGTCCATAGTCCATACATGTTGATGTGCAGCATATACTATTATCTCTCATCTTCTGAAGGTGGGTTTTGCCATCAATACTCGTAAAATTTTGGAATTGTTCATTATTTTTTGTATGTAGACGTCATTTTGTTTTTATACTGTAATTTATGATAAAGTAGACGGAATTTATGATGAAGGATATTATCTTACTAGCTTGATTGCATTATCCAACAGAAGTTGCCTGTGACTCTGTGGCACCATCCATATATTGATTTTAGTTTATAAAGAGTAAGACTTTGGACGTGTTTGTTAAATCAGCTCTGACATAAGGTTGAAGTTCACTTCATTCAATAGCATATGGATTCAGACGTATGGTCAACTTTGTAGCACACTATAGAATGCCATCGTGGGATCCCTTAGGTTATTTGATTTCAGTAATTTAACCTAAGAAAAAAAGGAGATGCTATTTGTTGATTCTGGGTTGGGAACTTTGAATTAATTGTTTATCATTACTAATATGAACGATTTGATAGCTATATTGCTAATTTGCTAGATTATATGTTATTATGCTGTCCAAACTCTTCCTGCTTGCTTTGGCTGTCCGCTAAAGTTCTAATTGGTTAATCTTATGTGGTAACCCAAGCAGTCCTTTGAAATTCATGAATTACAAGTAATGTATTTATTTTGAAGATTCGAAATAAGGTAATGAAGGGTGACTATATCAGTGATCCTTCGTAGATATTAGAGGCATCATTGGTCAATCAGCCATGGAAATATGCAGAATCTTCTCCCTAGTGTTCTTGTTTATCTTTACCTTTTCTTCCCCCTACCCTATTCGTTTGGAAGGGTGTACGTAGTGGGTACTCAGTGCACATAATAGCTTGGTTGTGTGTGTTCATAAATTTCATGTGCAATCCTTCTTCTTCCTTTTTCTTACCTAAGGGGTGTAAATATTAGTTTGGCTTCTGGAGATAATAGCTTCTGCATTTGATTTGAATGCTTTGATGGTAGATATTGAAATTGTGGGGAGCAGCGATAGAATATCCTGCTCTATTTAAACTTTTAATGTTAAAACCACTTCTTACAGCTTCATTTGGAGATCTATGAAAACAGGACAAAACCCTACCCCATATTAACACATTGCCTGGTATATTGCATGTCTGTGTTGTTATATGTTAAAAGGATACCATGAGAATGTTATGCCTATTGGTTAGAAATTTCCAGCATATTGCTTATATCATGATGGCAATAGTATTAACAACCTAACGAACCATATAGAAACTTCGCTGCATGCATGTAAAGCATTTGCTGGATATCCCTTTAATCCCTTTCCTCCCTTTTCCTTATTGCTCGTTTTGCTTGGTGTAAACCTCAGGCATTATCTCTACTACTGGCATTAATTTTGTGACCCACTTTTTCTACTCGGAGAGCAGATTTTGATTATGAGGATGAGTATAATGTTAGGGGCAGATCGTTGGGAGCCACTACTGAAACCTCAATCTGGCCAACCATCTGGGTCAACCAAGGGTGCAGAGGTAATCTCTCTGACATATGGAGCTCACGGATTAGAGAGAAGGTATGTCTTTATTTGATAACCTTTTAACGGAATGTATGCCTTTACAAGGCTGAGCTTGTAGTATTAACTATCAACTATCAAAAGTTCCAAGCTGTGTTTTGCCTGTGCATATTGTACATGTCAAGTGCTTGTTAGTCAATCGTCCATGGGTTGTTGTGTCTTTTCTTCTCTTCTTTCCCCCTAGCCTAGGCGGGTAACCTAGCCCTGACCATGTATTTAATATTTAATATTTTATACATGTAAGAAGGACCCATTAATATGATTAACCACTGAAGTCAAGTGTTTAACGAGTCCTCTTTAATAAATACTATTATCCACTTGTCTATTTCAATAATTTTTTTC
Source organism: Styphnolobium japonicum (assembly GCA_023212625.1). NCBI lineage: Eukaryota > Viridiplantae > Streptophyta > Magnoliopsida > Fabales > Fabaceae > Styphnolobium > Styphnolobium japonicum. The sequence goes on from JALBWW010000002.1 coordinate 13,215,765, forward strand.
CAAAGATCTACTATTGAACCTGCCGGTTATATTTGTGTTCTTTCACTGTAATAATGTAGGTATCATTGTTTCATTTTTGCAGTACGGATTGAACAATGGTGATAAGCACTGCTGGCAAAAATGAATTCCGGGCAATGAGTGCTACTAGCCGTCAACCAATTCAGTATTACGTTGACATCTGAGTACATATGTATATATTTTGTTTTATCTTTCCTTTTATTTAGTTGCATTTATTTTTCTGGAAAATTTTGTCGAATGGCTCTGCATCCAGCTGCATAGGTCTCCTTGTAAAATTGAGTTCTTTTGTGGTTCAATTAGTAAATTGAGCTTATGTAGATAGACTTTATTTGTAATGTAAGAGTTCGAAACTTACTAAAATCATCTTGTGATTATAGACAAGCTCACGCCTAAATGAAGATTAAACGTATTGTATTACCATACATCTTTGAAGTTTGTACTTTGGGATTTTGGGGCTTTTTTTTTCTTCTAATTAGTGCTATAGATATAATGGTTATCACATATATCAACATTTGATTTTATGGTTTTTTTTTCTCGAAAACAAATATAAAATTTATGTGTTATTATATAGATTATATAAATTTTGGAAAAGCTTTATTAGTGTGTTAAATTTTGGAGTCTGGAATAGAGCGAAATTCTTAGAGAAATTTAAGTATTTAACTATGACACATCAGGGGAGGCCGAGCACTCTTAGGTGTAATTACATAATTGGTAATTCCAAATTGAAAAAATGTTTGGGACACAAAGGTGTGCTATTATTTGCATTTGATTTGTACACCTAATGTGATTATTGAATAAATTTATTTATAATATATAAATTCAAGCTCATGAGTTGTAATGTTGCCACATCAGCTATACTAATCTCTCTCAAAGTGACACATCAGCCATAATAATCTCTCTCAAAGTGACACATCAAGTTGATACATTTATACTTTTCAACCAACTCAGCATCTCAAAATCCTCTAAGTTTCTTTCTTCCAATCCCAGCTTCAACCTCGTCACAGGACTCTCCTCACATTTCCATTGTATGTCTTCTCAATTGTCTTGATGTTAATCTTCTTTCATCGCCCTTTCAACTCTTTCATTGCTTCTTCTTTCACATAGTTGTTGGAATCGACCAAGTCTAAGAGCCCTCGTGTGTAGAAGAGGAGGAGCTCGCCAATGCTGCTACTAGCAATTTCACTCGTGTCGAGCTCGCCAATGCTTTAAGCAAGGTATGGGTTTCCTTCCCCTGTTTTTGACTAATTTTTTTAATGGTTAGTTACCATTTTTTTCTCCTATAATTCATCTGTTCTACTTATATCTAATGCAAGTGAGCTCAAAACATTTTGCTTATGGGAATCTCACCTCACCTCATCTCATCTCACGATATTTAATCTCATCTCATCCTACTTAGTAGAAAACTCACATAACATACTACAATCTTCTCTAGAAGTTGATAATCTGCCATTCTTGCTTTTCCATGATTGAACAACCGATTCAACAAGGTACATAGTTCTCACATCCTTTACTATATACTCTATTATCTTATTTTACCCTTCCTTACCACATGTTTTTTTACTTAGATGATATGGGAAATTAGAGTTATCTCATGTGGTGACAAATTGATAACCATACATTTTTTGCTTATTTGTATTTAGAAAGTTTAAAAGCACACCATACAATTTAAATTATTATATTTATATGTTGCCTCTTGGTCTTTTGTATTGTGTTGATTGTCAACTAATGTGAATCAATCATTTTGATGCTGCTTTTTGGTATATGCCTCACAATTCTCATAAGGAGATGAAAAGTAATTGCCTGCAATGGTTAAAACCAAGGTTATAAGTATTATGATGATAATACTCCCTTATCACTTTATTTGATATTTTCTACTTTACCATTAATCATGAATAGATTTTTTTTATAAAAAAAACTTTCTAGATATATAAAAGAAGCAAAATTTGAGAGAAGTTTGTTCTAAAGATTGGTGCAGTTAAGACACGACTGAGTATTACTTGCTCTGTAAAGGTGGAGTTGTTGCATTTGTATATAATACCTAATACCTAATTCATTGTGTACTTAGCAGTTTTGAGCAATTTGTATCAATTTGACTAATGAAAAGCTTCAACAACATTTTAATTAGGTTCATTTGTGAAACATATATTATCTTCTTTTCCTTCTTGGATATTTGAATTCATGTTGCACCTACACTTCATATTGTATTAAAGCTTTCTACTACTTATTCTTGCAAGCTTTTTGAGGTTGTAAACTATAAGTAGATGTTACTTATATCTTTCTGATACTGATATCCTATTGCTCTCAAATTTTAAAATGTTCACATAGGAGTGGTTCTATAAGAAACTTAGCCAATTGATTATCACTACACAGTCATCCTTCAAGCATACTTAATTAGTATTACTTCTCTTTCATTCATTATTTGTTTAGATTTGCTTACATTCTTTGCAGTAATATTACAAGTTCACATTGGCTTCTAGCATTTGCAACCTAATATAAGGATTACGATTATTAATGAGTGTTTCTTGGTCTTATATTATATACATTTAGTCAAACCAGTTCCTTTTGTGCACATTTCCTTTTTATGGACATTTAGTATTCCTTAATGTATTTATTTACATTTTCTCAATCTTCTTTCCATATACGACTAGTTATCCTCAACTTTAACTGTTGTCTATCCCCACCAGAAAAATAAAGAGCTAGGTTCCTCTAAATGATGAGTCCATGTTGACTGTAATGAACTTTTCTACCACTGTCACGAATGCTCCTTGGAATTCCTTGCCATATAAGTTTGCGGTTATTTGTACAAACTTCCAAGCTGTAGTTGAATTTCTTTGCCTCATTGCCATCACCCATAAACCGTAAAAAGGCCATATAAACTGGAGTTGTGCCAAGCTGAAATGCTTCAAAGTGCAAGCAGAAATGCCTTCCAAAACAATAAAAAAAAAACTACAAATAAGAGATTTAAAATTAGCTTAGAAATGTTTATATGCAAATAAAGGAGGGAAAACAAATACACTACAATTAAATTCAATTTGGTCAAATTATTCATCAAAAGTAAAAAGATGATATGAATTCTCTTCTTATATGAGTCATTGAACCCATGAAGCAATACTTTGCGTTTATGAGCTGCATCTCAAAAAACATGACTAATAAACTAATTCCCAACAACATTTGCAGAGAATTTAGAAAGAGCGCAATACTTTCTTTTTTTCCAAATAGAAACAAGTGTGGCAATGTGCGCATACAAAATAAAAATTAGCATATTACAAAATTAAAAGAATTTACTTAATACTAATCAAAATAACATGCAAAAGTGCTAACCTACAAGAAATAGTACACGAAATCTTCAAACAGACCATCTATTACAATCAATAAAATAACTTACAGTTAGCATCCATATGGCATTTTCAACTTCATGTGGATTTTATTTGACATATATGATGGTTAAAGGTGCATCCATCATGCATGTGAACTTTGTGATCATCCTTGAGATAGGCAATTAAGTGTTGGAATATCAACCATCACAGAGCACTATAATCCAACATGGGGGCAACTGTATGGACGCCATTGACAATTTTGCTCATGCTTAAGCTTAGTGTAGTATGGGAATATATCATGGCAACCTAGACTCCAATATCAACAAGTAAGTTCTAATGATTCGACCACTTTCTCCAGTGTCAAAAACCTTATATTCCCAAGATCATGGTGACACGTTGGGCAACAACTATGCACTCCAATCTTACAATTTGAACATAACGTGTGGCCATTTGGGCACTGAAACACATAAAGAAGTCATCAAGGAAAACATTAGAGTTTAGAAGAATCTTATAAGGGAGGATAAATTCACAGTAAACATGTAAAATGAAAATAATGACTAAAGACTTTCAGTAGGTTCTAATATATCATATTATTTCTAATTAATGTAAGGAACCATGTGATCAACTAATAAAAAAGGTATTCAGTATTTTAAATATCAGAAATCATCTGTAAAAATCCAACTGTCCTTTCCATTCATAAAAGGAGAAAAAACAATCAGATTCACAATAGAAATTCTGTGATGCTCTGTTGATAATGATACTCAACTAGGCAACTAACAACACCTAAACTCCATAAAAAATCATTTTTAATTTATTTACCTGTTCCTTTCTACCCCACCTGAGTGTAAATTTCTATCAAAACCACTTAATTAACATTTATAAATATAGGCTTAGAATCTGCATGTCTCATTCCTGACCTTTCTTTTGCAGGATGTGCATAATATCCCAATGAAACTCACATTAGAAAATGATTTGATAATTATAAGCTTAAGTTCCTATCTGTTTGTTATTGCATGGTATTACTCCAAAATATTCATTTATGAAGCAGGAAAAATCAATAACAAGGGATGTACAACAAATTTCTCAAAGCTAAAATACTATCATGTAAACTCACTTTACAAATAAATTAAATAGACAAACTATGATAACTAAATGAAAACCCAAGGACTCAAGCCCTTGAATTTGTTCATCCTACTCCCTCCATCTCTCCATCCATTTCTCTCACTCAAGATCAATAGCTAAACTAATTCTAAATTGTTCAGCAATTTAAGGAGGTTACTAAATTGAAGCTTAATATGTTTATGGTACCGGCTCACGCAATGCGCGTGTTTACATTTAGTTTAAAGATAATTACAGAGTATTAAAGTAAAGAATGTAAATTTATTTGAAAAAGAGATGTGGACTTAAAATTATTTTTCACAATTAGGAGCCTATAAAATTGACTCTATAATCATTTTCGACTCCTTTAAGATTATGTAAGCATTGTATTGGGTGACCAGTATCCTGTATTGTGCCGAATCCACCATGACAAGCCGTTGAACATGTTCTTGTAAAACACTAAAACCGTAAATCCTTTTAATGGATAAGAAGCAAAAGCAAAAGCTTCTTGTCATATCTGAAGCTCCTCTCTCCTTTTTTTTCATTTGATAGAGAAATGACAAGTGAAAAAGAAAATCTCAGTCCCTTTCAAGAATCATGCTTACTCTGTGGGTTCCGCCTGCAATTTTAGGATCTCAAGGATGGGCTGAAGTTAATTATTTTGTATATTGATTTTAAAAGCTTATCTTGTGGAAAGCAGTCCACAGTGCTATCACGGGATTTCTGGGTTGGGCTTCAATTTTTAAGTTGAAGATGCCATAATTTTGGCTTCTAGTCTAGTTAGAAATTGCACAGTGAATCGCTATTTGCCACAACACCTGCCACTGGCTGCCATTAGGGAATATTCTCCTCCTTTTTCTCACTTGAAAAATGCCCCTACCATTTTACATTTTGAAAAAGTTTGTCCCCTTTTGCTTCAGGGTTCAGACTCAGCTGCTATGACTAGTACCTGGCTCATACCATATGTACCCAAGAATCTTTTTCTCTATTACTCTTTCATTATGGTCCACCAGTTATGTGGGCAAATAATACAAGTTGACCACCTCTATCTCCTGATTTTTCTTAAGACTTTGATTAATTATCATTATTTTTCAAGGGATGTTTTACAATTTGCCAACTTGCCAAGCAAAACTTGGGTTGGCACATGAGTATGACATACCAGTTTTCATTATAATTATTTTCAATGGTTGAGTTTGCACTTATTTTGTCAAATATAATAAGAACGTAATGCTTTCCTTGATGAGTTACACTCAGTTTTTATAAAACTTCGAAAGTTTTGGCGTATGTAATCCTGAATAATCCCTTTTTTCAAACAAAAAAAAAATCTAAAAAATATGTAGCGAGATAAAAGAAATAAAAAATCAAGGAGATACTTTTGTCAACTTCTGAATCGTTCTTGGACCACAAAGTTTTCTTATCGTATGTGACACTCCATGTGTTGTAGGAGAATCATATGTTAAATTTTAGCTGGAAAAAGGAATGGAAGCCAAGTCGATATATAATACTTTGATCAAGTAAAACTAGTTACAATTTCCTTGTATTTTTTTTTATTGAAATTACACAAACGTCTCATGCATTTTAAAAATATGAAACCTAAACAAACTTATACAAATTGTTCCTGAAAATTTGCACACACAAAGTCTCTTCTGTTATAGTTTGAAGTTTTAACAAATATAAAACAGAGGAGGGTAATTTAATTAGGTTTTCTTTATAACTAGAGGAGACAAACTAATAGGCCAAAAGAGCACGCTGCTTGGACGTTTTGGGTGCTATGTTTTTGTAACTTAGTACTTGTATATATCACCCATCCCAAAAAGGTGTGCATGAATTAATTTAGAGCAGGCAAATTGAACGTGCTCTCATTCAGCTTTCTTCTTCAGTTTAAGATAAGTGGAATCGTGAACTTGATATCGTTAGGTTGCTCAAAAACCATCACCAATCTGGCCTTGCCTTGTGTTGTGACTTGTGACTCCAATCCATTCATTCATCATGAATCATAATTTAATGGGAGAGAGCAACATATTGCAAGGTGCAAGGGGCAAGAGGCAAGAGGCAGACAGGGTTAGGTTAGAAAGAGAGGACTGAAATGTTCGTCTCCTTTGAGGTTATGGTGGGTCCATGCTCCATACCAGTTGTACGGATGATGCAACAACAAAGGTCCACAACTATGGCTACATTTGTACCCAAGGAGACAGATTGTGACAATGTTATGTGACTACATACGCACTCTCCGCGTTGAGATGTTGATGATTGAGTACTCAAAGACGAGTGTGTATTAGTTATTACTACTATATATATACATTCTACTGTCAGAACTGAACTGAACACGCCGTTAGATTTTACACTTATTGCAATGTAGCTTGTTACAGTGAATCAATCTACTTACTGCTGTTCTTTTCTCTTTCATCCTTTTTCGGGTTGCCAACTTGCCATTTGCAAAACCCTGAATTTCCTTTTCTCGGTGAAGTTTAAAATAATGACATTTTTAGAGAGTTGTTGTAATATTTTTATAGATTTAGTATTTAAAATAAATTATAAAATATTTATTAATTATTAATTTTATAATAAATATTTAAAATTTTATTAAATGTAATTAATAATTAATAAATATTTTATAATTCACTCTAATATACACCTAAAAAAAAGAAAAACCAAAATAATGTCCCATCTTTTGACTTCACACTAACAAACTTGTTCTGACCTATCCAAATTTCAGCTAGTCATTCTTATTTATTATAAGAGTTAATACCCAATGAATAGTGTCTAAAATTAGTTGTTACTTATTTCCTTATTATTAATTTATAACAAAAATTTAAAAATTTATTAAATATAAACAGTAACTAATAACCCTTAAATACATACTGAAAAAAAAACCAAAATAATTCTCATTTATTATAATTATAACGTAAAACTTCATTGTTTTTTCGAAAAAAATAAAACACGTAGACATCTAATATTCAACTATTCAACTCTCGTGTAATTCTTTCTATTCTTTGTTTCAGTCGCATAGGTAATTATTGATAAAATTACAGAGCCATTAATATCAAATAACGAAAAATTGAAACAACTTTTTTGGTAGCATTTAATAAATTACGTAAGTAGGGCCATGTGTTGATAATCGAATACAACAATAATAGAGGTTACAAATATAGAAATACAAAGCGGAAAGCCACATCAGGGATCCAGCCATTCAGGCTCTGCCTGTCAAATCAACCACAGCATCCTCCACAAGTTCTTCTATCAACTTCCCCTCTACTTCCTTCACCAAAATATCCATCTCCAATCCCATAAGCTCAACCCACCCTTTCCCCACAACCTCTTTTCTGACAACACTCTCCACCGCCAGGCTGTTGCTGTCCCCACAATCCCCCCAAACACACCTCATCCCACTAGATATTAATTCCTTCATTTGGGCCACAATGAGGTCCACCAATAGGGGAGATGCACCCTCTGGGACTGGGAGCCTGATGTGGCTCCCACTGAACATCCTGCCCATTAAGTAGTTCTCTGATCCATAACCAGTAATTTCCATTAGTGCAACATTGACACAGTCGAATACAAGCTTCTGGTTTGATCTCCTCTGCCTTCGCTTGGCTTCATGGAGAGGTTGAGGCTCCTTGTCATTCAGATTGGCATATTTGTCCCTCAATGATGGGTCCAATGGGCTTTCAAGGGAATGCCATCTAGAGTAAAAAGAGTCAGACTGCACTTGATCATCAAGTGCAGCCGCTGATAGTAGTTTCTCGACAAAGACGAGCCAGTCTTGTTCCTCTACCTTGGTGTCTAGGGAAACCAACGAGGGTTTTAAAGGATACGAACTTGCTACCTCTGCACAAGAGTCATCCCATGACAGGGTCCGAGCTATTGATTCTATAGGTGGTGATTTGTCAATTAAATTAGACTTCAGAGGCAACCGTGATCCTATATAGAATAAATGGCAGTCAGGTAACAAACCAGTAACTAAGACAAGGATTATCAAATAAGAACTCGCTCAAATAGCAAGATAGGGAGAAAGAGAAAGGCCTAGGCATTACCCAGCTGACCACCCTTCATACAGTCGAAGGACTCGTGAGCTGCATTATCATCTTCAAATGGAGTTTCTAAAACTGATATTGGACTCGGCTGATCCTGGTTTTCGCTAGAAATCCCTGGCACCGTGGGCCTTGACACAGTCAATCCAGGCTGTGACAACAAACAAAACTGTCTCAGAATCCTCCAGTCTATTTATTTACCAATTTCCAGTACAGATAAAGGATTTTTACTTATATGGTTCCCAGGATACATGGCATTCAGTTTATCATTCTATAATCTGCGATAACAAGAAATCAGAGAGTTTGTGCTTTACTGTACTAGGTCTAGGCTGACTGAGAAAAGTTAGTTCTATTATTTATCAAGTAGTAATCAGGAATCCAATGATGTTCACAAGTATGGTTTTTCTAATTCATTTGTTTCACCATTCCAACACATATACAGAAAATCCCAAACAATTTGTCAAGCATATCATCCAATTTCCTTGACAGTACACCATGCAATCTACAACTCATGCAACCATCTGTCCCGCAGAGCAAGTTTCAAGGGTATAATTAGAGTAGTTAGGTAGAGAAGGCACAAAGTTTCCCGTGGATCATGAAGGAATACGTAAGATCCCACAGTTAAAAACTGCTTTTATGGTGAAACTTAGCAAGATCCTAATACAGATTACACAACAGTTAGCTTTACAACCCAACAACATACTTAAGAGTTTAGAAGAAGCAATCTAGCTCATACTGTATTTCCGTTCTGTGTTTCTGTTTGTTTCCATTCTTCTTTCCCCTTCTTTTGCAAGGGGGAAAGGGGGGAACGGACTGGGAAGAAGGTGGGTCATTTAGAGGGTGTGAATGAGCGACCTTAAGTAGCTAACAGCAAAAGAAAGAAAATTTGCATAATATATCTTTAAAAATAGTAGATTGAAATATGCAGAACAATAGTAGCTATTACCTCTAGAGAAATTATGCCTTGTCCATTAGTGACAGAATCTGATAAAGTTTTGCCTGACGATTGATATAGAGCTGGAAGAGAACACTCTCCAAAGGTGCCACTATTGAAGCTTTGAGACACATCATCCCTAAGGACTCCAGGTGAATTTACTGGAGATACTGATGTTCCAGTGACAGTAGATTGGGATTCATCTTTAGATTGAGATAGACAAGATTTTTCCTTGGTTGATTTCTTATTCCTTGAGAATAAGAAACTCGTAACTTTCCCTTTAAATGATGATTTCATACTCTTTGACTTTGTCAGCTCCTTGGAGCCATGTGCTTTGCCAGCATCATGATCACAAACTTCAACGCTGAGCCCAGTTTCATAGACAGTAGAAGATACAGGGACAGATTTTGACCTGGCAAGATTTTTAGGAGAACCATCCACGAGTATTTCTTCATTAAAATTACGACTGCAAGAAACAGATTCACTTGGTTCTTGGTCTTTATTAATAACCTCAACCTCAGATGCCACAGATTTCTTTATATCTGAAAGAGCAAGCATCTCGCCCAAGGTAGAGCTTCTCCGCACATGCCTTTGTTCTTGAGAACCCTTATTTGATGCCATCATGGCCCATCTTTCAGAAAGTCGTTTCTTCGCCTCTCTGCATACTGATGACTCAGGAGAACAGGATGCACGACTGAAGGATGACGAAGAATAAGGACTGCCACAGTGATTGATGTAATCCCAAGAATGCCTTGGTGATGGTGACATAACTTCCAAATCACTAAAATTTCCTGCCTCATGATCTGACTTGTTGAATGAACTCTCATCACCAATATAGCCATTGGAAAATACTGAAGAATACAAAGTTTCATCCCTTTGATGGTTCCTCAGGTTTTCATGCATTTGCTGTGTAATCTCTTCGGCTACTTTTCTTGATTCTAGTGCATCACCATCTTCAGGTCCCTGATAGAAATTTCCACTTTGCAGATTTCGAGGTGATGAAGTTGTTGGAGAAACCACAGCCTTAATCTCGTGAGTCTTCCCAGAGCTAGGCTTCAATACCACTATTCGAGTTGGTTGAACTGAAAACTGATCAACTTTCTCACAGGCTGGAGAGTGTCCTGGGTTATTTTTCTCCCATACAGCAGCTTGACCAACTTTTGCTGGTTTCTTAATCTGTTTATCGTTCTTCTTCCCCTTTCCAGCAGATTTGTCATTGTCAACCATCTTTGAAGGTTTAAGAACAGTAATACGCTTTGTCTCAGAGGGTGAAGTAGACTGAAGTTCGTAAAGATTTTGAGAATCCAATAACCTGATTAATAGATCATTATTGGAGCTTAAAACTTCCAAGGCATCATCAAATTCCTTGGACTGGCGCAGTCTCTCATCTGTAGACAGACGTTTTGCTTCCATAAATTTCTGACGAATGAGAGCCATTTTTTTCCCATTAACATCTTCAATCCACTTTTCTCTCTCTGGTGTCTTGTCTCTTACATTGCTTATTCTCTGAGACTGCAGCCATATTTCATAAATATCTCTGTAAGCAATATGTTCTGTGCTCGGATGAAATTCATGAAGCATTTCCTTGTCCATAAACCTATCTTCCAGCTGCCAATGTTTGAATGGTGTTCCTGAATGACCACACATATGTTGAGAATAATCTCCTCTATGGTTTCTCTCCAAAGCTAAATTAGGCTCTCCCCGTGGGAGGGCTTCAAGCCCCATCAATTTGGCAACTAAATTTGGTGGATTGTGCTTGGAGTCAACTTCTTTGGACATTTCTTGATCTATGAGCATCTTGATGGGTGTTCCATTTATTTTCTTATTTGAAGATGCTCTCATGAAGTCAGAAACAATCTGCAAACTCCATGAAAATGGTAAAAAAAATAAATAAGTACAGCGAAGTATATAACAAATTAAAAATTAAAAGAACATTCCACATGGCATTATCATCTCATTTATCTTTTCTTCTTTGAAATACACCCAATTATCTCGAATGGCAATAAAGAATAATCCTCTCCAAATTACCAGCTTATCCTCCATCTGATCACCAAATGGAGGACTCATGATCCTTGCAACATCTGATTGACTTCTCGAAAGTGAAGAAGCTGCAAGTCAGTTAGGTACAATTTAGTGAGATATGGGATAATATAGCAAAATTTCAACAGCAGAAATCGTAAGTACAAATGTACAACTATTCCAGGCAACTTGGAAATAGATAAAAGTGATTGACAGTTTAAAGAAACCTCCAGCTGGGTAAGCATGATGCTCCTGATGACATATAAAACCATACAGATCACCAAGAGAGAGAGGTGTCTATCCAAAAAGAAGTCAACGAAAACCCTTTGGATTAATCTCTAAACAAAAACTACAGGGCCAATAAGGGAATACAACTAAACTAAAAATTATACAGTTATTAACCATTACTATCTTGCTTTTTTTAAGTTGTTCAAATTCTCCAACAGACATATGCTGTAGCTATGCGTGCCGAATAACCATTAAGTTCAAGTATTTTTCTTTCTATCTTTCCTCTTATTCATCACCTCAACCCACCACTCTCTACCAAACCCCGAAACGAAGACCAACAAGAGAACACACGACAAATTAATTTTAACATAATCATCAGTGAGAATTCCAAATAAAGAGTCAATGACAACCTAAGCAAGATCATCCAGAAAACCTGTAGCAAGTACAGCTATGAGTTTGGGGGGAGAGGAAACTTCCCAGGGCAATGTGAAAAATTAAGAGACTGAATAAAGAGAGAAACAATGTAAAGGAAATCACCATCATGATGTGGCTTGTCCGTGAGTAGCTTGTTTCCGGTCACACCAGCAGTCAAATCAAAGAGGTTTACCATTCTTCCCAAGCATCCTGGAAAAGGTTTCTCAAAATTATGGACCTTTCTGTTCTGCACTCCATTCATTTCAACAGCTGCACAGACAAAACTCCAAGATTAATCCGCATACACCATACAAAAGGACATAACATCTGGGTGGGGGGGATCAGTAAGCTGAAGAGTAATGAAATGCACATAAAAACAACATCACAAGAAAACGAGGCAGATAATATATACAAAAAGAAGAAGAACAAATGTACCTAAGTACAGGAAAAGACAAGATCCAAATACTTAACGAACACCAATGCAATTAAAACAAGGATTAAATCCAGTTCATGTTTAAGGGTACCCAGAAAATAACTGGAAAAAGCGCTACAGAACTGATTTAGTATGAACTTGCAGAGTATATTTCAATCTCGAACCTCATTATTATAGGCTGAACTACCGAGCAACACAAACATGGGCAAAAGAGAGAGTAAGAAGGAAACACAGACAAAACTTTCCCCAAGCACAAGAACCCAGAATGTTCAAAGATGGCAGAGACAGAGTACGTTGTTATACTCATGAATAATCAAATCAACTCATGCGTCAGCATAGACAATAAACCGATGCAAACTCGAAGAAAATTCGTTGGTTCAGTTCAGATTTGGAAAAAGAATAGAACACAACACAACTGTCAAAGCCTCAAAGCTCTTACATTCACAGTGATTGAAATTAGACACCAAAACAAAGTGTAGCCAAAAGTGAAACGAATCCCAAATCCCAAATCTTTAAATAAGAAAGTCCCCCGAAAAAAAGGTAAAACAACATTCTTCTCGAATCCCAAACAGCAAAAAAAAAAAACGAAATCATGAATGTACTAAGTAAATTAATACACGGAAAGCGGTATCTCAGTTCAAAAAACAGCTTCGGCGGAAAGGAAAAAAAAAAGTAAATCTTGAAAGAGAAAGCAGAGTGGAAGGGATTGTGGATTGGCAGTGAAAAGCAGGGGGATTCGAGAACAGCGAGATCGAGGCGAAGCAAAAAGGCATCGACGAAAGAGGAATTGGTCAAGTTCGCAGAGACCAAAAAAGTAAAACACGCACAGAAACCTCTGACACCAGACCTGGTGAGGAGCCACGACGCGGACGCGGTGGAAAGTGACATTCCAGCGGCGGCGGTGCCGGAAGTTGGCCGGAGCAAGGGGATCGGCCTTAGCGCTCTCTCTCTCTCTCTCTCTCTGTTTGTGTGCTGCGACTCTGTCCTCCACCGACTCTCTCTGTCGGACTTGAAACGCTTTTCTCAATCTGCGATTGATTTATCGGTTTTGGATTACGGAGAGAGAGAGAAAGAGAGGGAGTTTGATTAATTATAAATAAAAACTAATTGAAAATTAATTGAGTAGTAATTAATATGTACTACTAATGTTTTTTTTATTTGTTTTTACATAAACAAAAACTGCTTTCAGTACGAGATTTTGGGAGAGGAAATGGGAAATAATAATGGGAAGGATTCAACCTTTATCACATAATCATAGTCTTAGAGGGAGATATGAGTTTAGTCATCTTTCATATGTTGAGTACAAGTTTGTCAACTTCAACTTCTATATATATATACTTAATAAGATTAAGTGTTAAAAAAATAACTTTAACAATAACATTTTTTTTAGAGTATCTTTTGTATGTGACTGAGAGAATTAATCTCTTGAAATACTATGATTCATTTAAATGGTTGACCTCTCTTAACAAATATTTTTATATACATAAGTCAATAATCAAACCCTTGATATCATGCTTAAAGGGCCCAGGTATCTACCACTTGTGTCACACTATGTTAATACAATAAAATTATATATATTACAAAAAGAAATGTTTCTTTATTATCAATTTTTTAGGATATTAATATTTTTTTAATAATTAAAAAATAATATTTATTTATGTGTACTACTTACTTAAAGTAAATATTTTTTTGGTACATAAAGTAAATATATTTTACTTTCTTGAAATATAACTTTTTCTTAACTTACCATCTTGAAGTTATTTTTTTAGCACTTAATCCTAATAAAGTTTATTTTTAAGTGAAAACGTTATTTGTTTAGTTAAATCAAATCGAATATAACACACCACCACGCACATACCACGTGATCTTATCATTACTAAAAGCAAAGTTCTTTTATTACTTAACGTCCTAAAGTTTGATTTTAAGTCACTTATGTATTATTTGGATACGGTGAAAGTGAGAAAATAGAGTGAAGGAAATAAAAAAATAACCTCAATTCTTATTTGAATTAATGAGAGGGAACGAGGAAAAAGTATTTTGCTTTTTTTCTCCCTCAAAGTTTAAAAATTAATTTTCATTAAATTAAAAGGTAAGGTAGAAAAAAATCTAATTTTTATTAAATATATATTAAATTACATATATAATTTATATTTATGTTATAAGGTTAGCAACATAAGGATTGTATTGAAAATTTAATTTTGAAACTTTTATTTTTTCATTACTTTAATTTTAATTCTGAAACAAGGATAAAGAAGTTTTTCTCATTTTTTTTACTTAAACATCCAAACAAAGGGAAAGGAATCTCTACCATCCTTTCTATTTCATTCTTTTCCCTTTTCACCATTTTCTCTCTCTCAAACATAGTATTAGCCCCCAAAATTTTTTATTTTTAAGCCTCTAGAGGATAACCTCCATTTGATATAATTATAAAAGTAACACTTTCATTTTAAACTAAATCTTAGGAGATTAAGTGATAAAAAAATAAGGGGACAAGTTAAGAAAAAACTATACTTTAAAGGGATGAAATATATTTTGCTCTATAATATAAATACAAGAAGTTATTTACTTCTTATATAAAATTATATTAGTGGATATTCCTTATACACCCGACTAGCCATACCAAACTCATGTCGGGGGAGAGATATTGTGGGGAAAATACATATTTACTCTACTTATTAACTTAAAACTTTATGAGATTTGGTTCACACTTCATATGTCATTTTACTTATAGAATACTTGATTGTTCCATTCATTTTAAATGTCTGACTTATTCACTTACACTTTGTTCATCACTATTCTTTTGAAATTGGACCGCCATCCTTAGACAAATGCACTGTGAAGAAGCAGTTATGCGTATCAAAGCAATAACCCCATAACTCCCCCCAATCACATTGAAGTTGGAGGCCTACTCCTAAGAAAAGTCACGTCAACAATATTTTACCTCTCATCACCCAATATTTTTATATAAGAGAGGGTCAACCTTACTGGTAAAACTTTAAACTCTCACATCTATCATAGATAATCAAAATATAACTTAAACGTCAGAGTGCCTTTGTATGTATCTACCTCACCAGAAAACAACTCTTACACGATGGAAGAAACCAACATTCACGTCAAAGCTCGCTCAGAAGAGATCAGATGTGAACACACTTCAACTTTTAACATTAAGTAATTATTATAATAGTAAAAAAAATTTAATAATGTAAAATATTTTTAAATTAACTATGGATGAGAATTAAACTCTTGTAAGTTTAGTAAAAACCTAGCCATGTTTAGTGGACAAAACAGACATTTTCATTTAATATATAGTAAAATAAACTAAATATTATTGTTTTGGCCCTCACTTATTTTAGTTTAGTTATCTGGTGACAAGGTTCGTTTGGAAAGAAAGCCCCAACTGAACATAAATTAAAAATAGTAATGAAGAAGGGAAACTTAAAAAAAAAACTGAGGCTCTGTAGAGAGTTCAATTTCCATAGAACATTCTATTAGGCATAATCTGATTTTTAAAATTTAACGAGATACTTCTAATGTATAATAGCACTGTTAGTGTTATGTTTTGCATTCTTGTTAACATTTGTGCTTTTAAAACTAATAGTTACGAACTCTCAATAAACAAATAGTAAGTCATCTCAGCTTAATTCAAGTATTTGGGATTCGTATAGTTTAAATACAGATATAAAATTTAAGTCATGAGAGAAACACTTAATATAAAATAAATGTGTTTAGAGTTAAAAATAGAAAAACTAAGAAAATATAAAAAGATATAGCTTTTACTGATTTTATCTACATTCCATCCGAATATGAATGTCTTTTTAATCTAATTAATACGAATAGAATAGTATGGATAATTTATTATATTATGAAATAGCTGGAGAATATATACATCAAGGAATATTTTAACTTAAAGCAGAGAAAAACGAATATTTAATTAACAATTTGATATTATGATTAGGTCAAGAGGGATTTAGGTTGAAAGAAAAGAACCCTTGGACTTTACATCAGCTTTACTAACCTTACGGGGACTCGTGACGACGCGCTTTCGACGGAACGGTGTAAACAAAAAAAATATATGAAATATAAAAAATAAAAATAATGATGAAACCAACGACTCATTTTTGGAAGTTAAACAATCACCATGATTTCTTAACAACAGATTAATAGGATAACATGATGAAATTGGAAATAGTTTATTAATATTTTTGTGAAAAAATATTTTATTAAGATTTTGACACACAATAACGTGTCTACTAACTTTTTTTTTATATTTTATTTATTTAATTAACAACATATTTTTCATTTTCATTTTCATTTACTAACCTATGTATTATTTTAAATAATTATTTATCAATTTATATATTTTTAAAATAATAAAAAATTAGTATTTTATTCACAAATAAAAATATAACACTTAAAGTGTAAATAAATTATCATTAATTCTAAATTATTTTTTTAGTTGAAATATATATTTAAAATATCACAAAACTAAAACCCTGCTTAACAATACAGTATAAATATTTTAATTTAAATACGACTACTTTTAAAAATATCTGTGCTTCGTAGCTTATGAGCATTGGACAGAATGGCAATTTTCTCATACTTTGATATATTAGTTTTTATTGGTGAATATTTTTTTTGCTTATCAAATATAATATTTATCTCAAATTAAAAAAAAATAATTAATTACTTCAATTGTTCATCTGCAAAGAAATTGCTTTTTTACAAAGTAATTATCAAACTATGAAGTTGAATTGTGAGCAATTTGGCGCCTGTGTTCATATTTTTTGTCAAACAATTTGGTGGCGTAGTTAAAATCTGAATATGGTAGCGACCTACCACCAACTACGACGACCTTTCCATAACGATGAGGTGAGGCTTCAATTTTGTTATATCTCCAACGAACCTCTTGAGACTATACAAACAAGTAAAATTTTAACACCAGAACGAACCCCCAAAAAAAAAATTGCAAATTATACTCATAAAAGTCTACCATTTTAAGGTGATTTATTACTATTCATTATTATATAGTATAAGAAAGTTAGCTAGCAAGTGAAACGTAAAGTGTATTGATCACTCTGCCTAATATTCTAAGGCAATTTATTATATGAATCATTATTGTATAAGGGGTTTAGTTAACAAGTGAATGTGTTTATAACAAGTCATACATCATAAAGTCATATAAAATGATATAAATGCGTACGATACAACTGATATTAAGGTGGGTCTTCAAAAGAGGAAGTCTTTAATTCAATTATTCGTATTTATTAAGAAGACTTTATGGTATATTACATATGTATGATTACATTTATTTTCTTTTCCATAAATCATACGATCTTAATAACATTTAAACTTCGAACTTTTAAGAAAGTATATTTATTACTATATGGTTCCGGGAAGCACCATCTATTTATATGAATTTACTAACACTATATGAGAATTGAAAGTTGAAATTATCATTTCAATATAACTATTATTTTATGTGTATTCAAAATTAAATTGTTTAACGTGTCTTATATAACAAATAATTATTTAATGAGTGTTAGCTCAACATTTGATGTGTCTATAAGTATCATAGTAAGATTTTCTAAAGAATTGTGATATATTCTGATCTTAGAATGTGATAATCTTTTATCTTTCTCAACTTTTGATTGTCAAAAGAAAAAAAGAAAAAATAATTGTACATAAAGTTGTCGGTCAAATTAAATTAGTTGGTAAAAATTTATTAAGATTACGGGAATTTGGGAATTTAACATTAATTTATGGTGTTATAGAAAAGAAATTTTTTTGGTTCAATGAAATTTATTTAGATTATACAAGTGGACATATACCCATTTATTTATTTTGTAAATAAACTCTATATTTGTTGTCAATGCAATTTGCTAATTACACGTTTAATTGCACATCTCGATAGTAATAAAATGGGACAACGTCTCCTCATTCTAAACTCTTAATTGTCAAAAGAAAAAAAACAAAACAAAGTAATTATACACAAAGTTGTTGGTCATTTTAGTTGATAAACATTTATTAAGATTACAGAAATTTAGGAGTTTAACATTAATTTATGGTGTTATAGAAAATAGAGGTTTTTTTGGTTCCCTGATTTTATTTTATTTTTGTTTTGGTACAATCGCTGAAATTTATTTAGATTATACAAGTGGGTATATACCCATTTATTTTCTTATAAATAAACTCTATATTTGTTGTTAATGAAATTTGTGTAATTACACGTTTAATTACACATTTCGATAGCCAAAAACAAGCAAATTATTACACTTTTATAGGCAAATAATTATGCAATCCAATGTAAGATAGTTAAAATGTTCGTTAACTCAAATCTTGGCCAAATAATGTTGGTTACGAAAACTTACATAAATGATGAATGATACATTACTTGATATATATGAAAGAAAATATGTGAAAATAGCGTTTGCTTTTAGGAACACTTGAAAAGGGCGCATTACTTGACTTAATAGGTGCTTGTAAACAGTTAAAGTATTTGGGGAACAAGTTTATCACTTTGAGATTTGATATTGTTATTTTCAAAAGGGAATGATTACCTAATAGTTAGCATCATATGGAAAGGAGATTCTTTTATTGGATACAACGTATAGATTAAAAGGAGATGATGAATAAAGAACAAGAGAGGGATATAAACAAGAGAACAGAGAAAAATAAGCACGTTGGTTGAGGCCCGAAAGTTCGCCAAATTTTGTTAGTTTGACTTTTTAATGATTATTTGTTTGATATTACCCTTAATGCGCCAAAGCCCATGCAAAACTTTGGGGTTATAGGTGAGCGAAAAATGTACCATAAGGTAGCCGTTAATCCAGGGCAGAAAATCTCGAATGGGCCACAAACATATCGCTTTCTTTTATGTCTGTCAATGAGTGACGTACAAGGTGCACATGCAACTGAAAATGACCCTTTAAATATAATACCAAACCACAACTAAATCCAAATGTCACTTATAATGCATCATTTGCGAACAAGTATGATTGTCTCCATATTGGAAAAACAAACAATTAAAGAGAAAATCTCCACTTTTTTCATGTTCCATAGTCATCATAAGCTACGTGCAGTACAATTTAGGTCTAATCCCTATAACTTGGCTTATTACTAAAAACTAACAATGACATAAATTGAGAGCGACCCCCTTATTTATTACCAACAACGACTTAATACAAATAATGTATTTTTCTTTTCTTTTTCTTTTTTATTATGAAATCGTGATTTCCTTATTATATAATTGAATTCCTTGATATTTTTTAACTGATGTGAAAAAAACTGATTTAATTATAAATACGATCAGTCACTTATTTAAAAAGTTAATTTTTTTATTTCCAATAAAAAATTTATTAAATATATCATGATACTTTTATTTATTGATAACATAAAATTTACATTAAAAACAAAAAAAATGTGTATATTTCTAAAAAAACATAAATTTACAGCATTCGATCTTATGAATATTTCAAATGACAGCTTGAGGCCGTAAGAGTTTATTACTTTATTATGATCCAGGACGTCCATGCATCTTGCCTTCCAACACCAGCACAGAGTGCAGACGAACAGGGTAACCAAATTGAAACCTTGAGTATTAGGAACACGAAGCCACTCCAAAGGATTCAAGAGAAAGAAGTTGGAGATCATTGAATTCAAGTTTCTGTTTTGCTTAACGTAGGGAAACAAAAGATTGGTGCATAATTTAGTTATTTGCTTTCTATGTGAAAAATGATTCTCTCTCGAACCAATCTTAAGAGTAAGAACATCATGTGTTGAGCATCTTGGCATTAGGAGATAATTTCAGTGAGCTCTTGTAGAATTTTCCTAATGGAATGAATCCTACTCAATCATCTTGTAACTACTTTCAACATGGCTTATTCTTACAATCATCGCTCTCGTTGCTTCACGATCGTCCGAATCTCAATATTCTCTTTATAACTCTTTTAAGGCTTTGACGCCAGTTTCGTCCTTCAGAGCCAATATACCTTGAAAGTTTCCACAAACTTACTACCTCATTAAAAATTATCATAAAGGGGGGAAATAGAAAAATGAAATAGGAAAGAAATAAAGTAAAATCATTGACAACATAATGAGCAAGGCCATTCATTAATGTTTTAGTAAAATAACAGTAACAGCCAAAAGAAAAAAAATTGAGGCCCGTTCGGATGGTTATAAGTTTTTTATTTTTGGTTTTAAAAGTTAAATTTGACAACGAAACATGTATGGGTAAAATGGAGTTTAAATTAGTTTTTTACTTAATTTTAAAATAATTTTCTTCTAAAGTATAAAATCATAAAAATAGGTTTTGTGATTTTTATTTTAATTTTCATCTTAAAATCACGTTCTCTTTCGTGTCCTTTAACGTTTCTGTCGTGTCTTTCATCATCCTTCTATATCCTTTCACTATTCCTCTCTTGTTGGTGGCTCTTTTGCTATTGACTCTCTTACTTTTGTAAATGTATTTTTTTTCCTTCTTTTCGTTCTTCTCTTTTCTGGCTATTTTTTTTGTCTTTGTTGTATTTTCTCTTACCTTTTCATTTTTTTTACAGACCTTTCTCATCATTTCTCCATCACTTTTTCAACAAAGTTGATGTGGATACAGTTATGGTTTTGATTTTGTTAGTTTTTAATGATGTTAATGACTCACGATATAATTACAGTTAAATTTCATTCACCAATAAGTTTTAGTTTCTAATTCTATTGATGTAAAATGACTCACGAGATAATAATATCAGTTTTAGTAATTGTGATTTCATTCACCTCTCTTGTATTCTTTAGCAAATTGTGAAATTGCTTATCCTGTATTAGTTAAGAATATTATTAATTCGTTTAATGTTTTTGCTTGGTAATTATTGGTTGGTTTATGATGTTTGTGCTACAATTTTCATTCCATGAAGTACTTTCATGTCAATTAGTTTGTTAGATATAAAAATAGCTCGTATTTTTAAGACAACTTTATTATATGACAAATGAGAATGAAGAGGTTAGAGATGACGTGGTTGAAATTATAGCAACTAAAAAAGATATATGGTCACAAAATGTTGAATCTCATTTCATAACTTTATTAGAGGAAAAAGTTAAGAAGAGTAATAGACAGAACATTCAAATAGCATTTGCTAATGCTTTGACAATTATGAAAAAAAGTTCCAAAAGAAAAGCTAATATTTTGGAGAAGATGAGTACCGGCCAGGTTGTAGAGTCATCTTTTAATACTATGAAAGAAGTACGTAGATAGACAAGATAATGTAGCAAATAAGAAATTGATGACTTGTTTGAGCATTATTGGCAAACTTGAAGGCATTGGTACTGTTCCTTTTACAAAAGCAGTAAAGATGCTGAAAGAAGACCCTCTATGGAGAGACATGTTTTTGGCATTATCAGATAAGCAGAATAAAGATATTGTCGTTAATCTCTGAAAATTTATGTTTATATTTGGATTAAGACATGAATATTTTATGTTTATGTTTGGATTGAGACATGTGTAGATGGATATTTATATTTATGTTTATGTTTGAATATTTATATTTTGTTTCAGTTAAAACTTGTATTTTTCTAATGATATGACTTGTAGTTATTGTGATTGGTCCTACTACTCATGATTATCATTTTTATTATTTTTATAATTTTATAATATTTATTTTTGATGTCAAAATTTATATTATTTGTTTTAATTTTTTTCATTTTTTTTAAGCTTAATTATTTTATTGTCATTTTTAATTATTTTTATATGACAATATTTTTTTATATTGAATGAATTTATAATGAGGCGAGGTAAAGAGAATGACTTAATTCAAAAAGCAAAAAAAAATTAAAATAAACTCAAAATTAAAACTCAAAACTAAATTTAAATTTTAAAATTTTCAAAACATAAAATCAAAAATTACTTTAAATAAGACCTAAGTTGTTTGGAGAGAAGAGAGGGGGTTAATAGTAAAGATATTGACGTATTAAAAAAGTATTTTATTTTAATATTATATTAAATTTCAATACTTGATGGCTTAAAATAGTGATAGTGTCTTCCAGTGAAAAAGTACTAATAATGACAAGCAAAGTTAATTATGTTACATTAACGGTACTAATCGCTCTTTTTTTTTGACCTTTTTCTTTACACTTTCTTTTTAACTATAATTAAAAAAAAGCTATAATTTGATGATATCGCGAGGTCTAATCCTGTGCTATGTCCATTTTTTTTAGTAAGATTGATGAACTATTTGAACCAAATTAAAGGACAAAGCATAAAAAGAACAACTTTTTAATCATCATGATTAAAAATGTTTTAAAAAATTAATGATTATTAGTGAGGGGAATGAATAGTTTGGATTTTTTCTAAAAGTAAAATTTAATTCCTAATCAAAGTTATAAGAAAAAAAAATTAAAAGTATGTCAATTAAAAATATACGAGTATCATTATTTTTTAAAATCTGTCAAAAGAAAGAAAAAATGATTTTTAAAAATAAAATTAAGAGTTTTCAGAATGCACATCACTGCATAAACTATTATTGCTTTCGTAGTTCCGTATATTTCAAATTCTAATGTTCATTGAAGAGTAAAATGAAAAGAGTCGGATATTTCCCAAATGGAGTTAGCTCTGAGCCTCAGATACTGTGGATGAATGAACCAACTCTCTTGATATCTGTGTTGATTATGAATAAATGCCCCTTAACCGAAGACACAGTCATAACTGTCGCTTCAGGGTAAAATTGAAGCCAATGCCATTACTACGGATCGAGCTTTTGATTTGATTTGATTATGGCCGTGGAGGGGTAGACTTTAAAGGGCTTTTTAGGATATCAAGAACTAATCGAAAACATAGTAAGGTTTATTTTTATTTTTAAAAAATAGATTTAAGGTCTAAAAAGTAATTTTCTTAAAAAAATAAATCTTACGTTGTTCTTTTTAAGAAAAGACAACCAACATTCGATTGTAAAAATGAC
Source organism: Styphnolobium japonicum (assembly GCA_023212625.1). Taxonomy (NCBI): domain Eukaryota; kingdom Viridiplantae; phylum Streptophyta; class Magnoliopsida; order Fabales; family Fabaceae; genus Styphnolobium; species Styphnolobium japonicum. The sequence continues at coordinate 13,239,194 of JALBWW010000002.1, forward strand.
AAAATCAATGTCATAGTGTCATAATGTCATACATTGGCTGTGGGCATGATAGATTTGAAGTAAACTGAAGTTGGCTCAATTGAATATATTTGATGAGTAGAAATGTCAATAAAGATGAATAAACACCAAGTGAGGATGCGAATATCTTATCACTTTCTTTCAAATTATTGGCCTCCACTCCTTTTAAAATCTTGGGTTGGGCCAAGCGTCAAAAATAGCCAACTTAATCTTAAAAGACAATGGAAAAGGTTTGTTTTTCTTCAGCAAGGTCTTGGGTTGGTTTGTTAGTCTTTTCTTTTGGGTTTTATCTTTGCAACGTATGTGATAGCTCTCCTTGTATTGCACTGGGCTTTGGGCCTTCGTTTCAGTTTTTAAGACGACAAACATTTATATTTTAATTTGGCATCTCCGCCCAATTTGGTTACTTCTTAACCTTTTTTTTTTTTTAATCAAACGGCCTAGAGAGACACAGATTATCTACTTTCCTTTTTTTTGCCTTGGCCCGAGGGCTAGTTGGGGGAGGCAACAACCTCGGCTTGTAAAACAAATAATAAATATTTAATTTGATTATTTAAAGGTATATAAAATATTAATTTAGTTATTTAATTATTTTTAACATTAAATTAGTTCTTTAGACATCAAATTAGTTTTATTCAAAGATCAATTTAATTTTAAAAACTAATTTTAAAAGACTAATTTGATATAAAAAATTGACATTAAAAAATTATTTTACTGTCAAAAATTATTAAAAGATTAAATTGATATCTCATATATTTTTGAAACACCAATTTAAATATTTACTCTAAAACAAATTATCAACACACAAGTTCAATCCATAATTTTAGATAGATTAATAGGTGATTTTTTATTTTAAAAAGAGAATATGAAAGAAAAATTTTTTAAAAGAAAAAGTCACAATCATGAATGGGTGCATAATAGTATGGACTATGCATTGAGACTTTAAAAAAAATTAAATATATACTTTTATCTAAGAGTTAACTCAAGCTTTTAAAATTTACTGAATTAATTAACTTGTATGTGTGCAAAATCTATACGACAGTCTACCGTTTTATGCAAAGTAATATTTCAAATATACTAAAAATATATTTCTACTAGACATTTCTTTTCAATAGCATAAAAGTGTCTTCTTTTTTGTTTATTGAAAAGGGTCTTTTTCAATATATTGTATAGATTGGATAGCCTTAAACTAGCTAAAACTATAGAAAAACTAGTTATAGAAGTCTTATTAAAAGCTAGTTTATATATTGAAAGATACATAAACTTGCCAAAACTATAGAAAAACTTGGAATAGTCTGTTTGATTTGATTTTTGTTTCTAGTTTGCTTAAGTTTAGGCTTCGGATCTGTAGGGCAGAAAAGGAAAGTCCTTTTGAGAAATTTCAAAATAATAAAAAAAAAAGATACTATTTTTATGGGGTGAATTCAACGATGATTTACAAATGGATGAGTTGTAATAACATTATCCAAAGGAATGGGATAATGTGCATAGGTGGCAGCACCATAGTGGAGGAAACGATTGACACGGTTCTGGGGATTAGATAATTCTCCGAAATAAACAAACAAGTTTAGTTCCTTCAAAAACTCTCAATCTTTGTTCTTGTCTTGTTTTAGCTATTAATTTTTTGCCACACTTTAGATTAGCAGAGAGACAGAGAGAGAGATTCTGATCTGAGACACAGATATAGGTAGTGATGGCTAGCTGCAACATGGCATCAGCTGCTTCTGGGTTTGTGTTGTCACCTAATGTTGCAGGCAGCACTAATTCAGCTTCCAGGAGCACTGTGGTGATGTTCCCTACAAAGAACAACAGTTCTAGGCTTGTTGTGAGGGCAGCCGAGGAGGCTGCGGCGGCGTCACCCGCAACCGCCACACCTCCAGCGGAAGGGGAAGCAGCTTCAAAACCCAAGCCACCACCAATTGGCCCCAAGAGAGGAGCAAAGGTGAGTTATCGGAGAGCTCAGCTTTTCATTTTGTAGGAATAGGAATAGCTCTTGTAGCTTGGAATCACCGTTTATCCCATAAATCAAATTAATATAGGGACAGTGTGCTATATGTTTGGCTTAGATTAATTTTTACATAAAAATAGCTTTTCAGTTAAAAGCTTTCTGTATATCATTTTGATTATAAGCTTTTCTGAAACAATTAAATGAAGTTAATCTAAACATTGGTATGACAGCTTCAATAACTATTTCTATTATGTTTAATCTGCCGCTTCTGATCCTCAGTGTCTCTATATATACTAGAATCCCACTTCTTTTCTAGGTGTGTGCTTACTTAATTGTAAATTTCCATATTGCATCTTTGGACATATAATAAGTATATCAAAGTAGTTTCTTACAAAGATATCTAGAGAGAGAGAGAGAGAGAGAGAGGGAGGATAAAAACGAGGACAGTGAAGAAACTAGTTCATGCAATTCATTTGAAATTTCTACTGTGAGCTGATAGTTGGGAACTTGAAATTTGTAGTCAACTAGCAGTATATATAGCAGAAAGCTTATAATGATCTTCTTCTCATTTTAATTTGTTTTCCTGGTTGCACTTACCAGGTTAAGATTCTTAGGAAGGAATCCTACTGGTTTAATGGCATTGGTTCAGTTGTTGCTGTTGATCAGGTTGGTTTTCTCTTAAACTTAGACGACCCTCAATTTTTTCTCCCACATCCCATGCAAACCCAACTCTAGTTTCATTGATTTCTCTTTGTTTTGCAGGACCCCAAGACTCGCTACCCAGTTGTGGTTCGATTCAACAAAGTTAACTATGCCAATGTATCAACAAACAACTACGCTTTGGATGAGATTGAGGAAGTCAAATGAGTCATATATTTTAATTGTAATTTGACTCTTGTAATGCTATTCCAGTTACTAGCCTAAGGGTTTTCATGTCACGAAGAAGAATGTGTATCATATCTACCCCTTGATCTCTATACACTACATTCTCTGTGCATTGCTCATAAACGTCCCCCGCTTTTTATTGAAATCTGTAATTAAGCATGTTATTGCCATCATTTTAAGGCCACTGAGACATTGAAATGAACGAAAAACAAATGAAATGCTCCTAGCTCGCTCTTCTGAACCGTATGTGAAGCAGAAATCAGTGTTTTTCTTAAGAGAAGCATCCATATGACAGTGAGAAGAACAGCTGGAATTCATTATTCAACCAACATCACCTGTTCAATATTTCATTGTAAAATAAAAAAATTTAATTTTTGAAATTAGACTATATACAGGTTTTGTACAGATTTATATGGACAAGGCTTGGGCCACATGTGTAAAATGGGCCGATGGAGTTCATGCATGGTGGTTTATTTTTCAGGTTCACGATCCGTGCATGGATTGAAAGTGTACAACGTAGTTACCTATAGTTGGGCCACTTTCTTCGAGTAGCTGATCACGTGTTTACCCACTGACGTTACTCGTTATGAAGGAGCTGGGGAATGGGGATGACCAAAAATGGAAAGGAGCTGTGTTATAGATGAATAATTGCCAGAAGACTCAAAACATAACAAAACTATTATCGAGTATTACTCTAATTTACCAACATTCTTTCGAAAAAGGAAAAAGGGAAGACTAAAGAAACTTTCTGAAAAATCCATTTTATCCAGTAATATAGATAGATAAAAAAAAGAAAAAAAGAAACGTAATAGAATGCAAAAAAATCCACACCCTCTCTTTTCTGGCCCAAAATGTAAGCGTTTGTTTTTAACATAGTTTTCAGAAGCCCATCGTAGGTGCCCATACTTCAATTTGAGTTCAGTCCAGTTTACACTTTTTGTCTGGATTCTTCTACAACCCAAGCAAAATATGTGGTTATGGACTGGAAATCAGGTTGGGTCAAGGGTTAAGATATATCTTGGACTTAACTAGAGGAAATCAGTGGGTCAGGGATCATGATTCTTTCACTAATCAAAAGAAATGAAAATGGAGAAAGTAAAAGCAAGAGTAAGAGCAATAAGGAATAGTGCAGAAAGGAAGGGATGTGGTAATGAGGGTATGCTTTCTGAAAATTTCGAAGAGGAAAAAGTTTTTAAAAAACTATCGAGAGAGTTATCTCAATCAATTAAATTTGGTTAATGAAAATTTTAAAATTAATAATAATTACTATTTAAATATGATTTTTAGATAATAGAAAGGAGATAAAAGATAAGTTTTGAAACCCGCCGTCGATTAATCTATTTTTCTATTTTTATTTAGAGAATAAAAAGGAAAAAAAGGAGAAGTTTTGCATTTTTAAAATAGAGAAATGATGAATATTACAAAACCTAGATCGTAAAATGACTTTGAATGAGTGGGCTGGGTTTGGATGATTTTTCTTTTTTTCTTTTTTTTTTAAATTTAATTTTGGGTTTTTATATTTTGGCTGGAAAGAAAATGAAATGTGTGTGTAACTGTGCCACCTCATTGGTGGGGCATTAAGGCATTTCATGAAATACATTCCCAATCTATTAGATTTAAAATAACTATATGTACGAAAAAAATAATAATAATAACTATCTACGCCAGAGCTGTAGTTCAAGTGGAATAAATTTTTCTAGGGAACTACTATTCTGAGATCGAATACGAACCTAATACTCCTTTGTAAAAGAAAAACAAAATACTGGTTTGGCATAACAATTTTGGTGTTTGTTGTAAGCAACCGAAAATGAGATTGGTACCGGTGTTTGTCGTAAGCAACCGAAAATGAGATGAAATCTCTCTATTAAAGCCCCTTTCATATAATTTCTTTAGAAATAGTTCATCTTGAGTCCCAGTTACATTATCACCACCTACTCCTTTCATTTATCTCCAACAAAACTCACCTCCTGCGTTTTATGCATTATAGCGTTTTCCTACCTCTTGACCAATTCTATTTTCCAGAATGGAGTTACTTTGGTGAAATGGATTTAAATGTCAGTCTTAAGTAGTGTTGTTGTCAGACAAGGAATCTATCTTACTCATAGCTGGCTGGTTTTGGAATCAGTTTGCATTTAACCTCGAATTCTTAGCTTGTGTGTGGTCCACTCTTTCACAACTTGACTTGAGAGATCCCACATGGGGATGGGCTGACAACTAGGTCTGCCTGACTAGGGGTTGCAGCCTGGGATGAGGAGCACTGCTGTTGTCTATCCAACATGGTCATGAGACCCTATCTTTGTTGCTATGTCTAATATTTAAGGATGTTTGGTTTGATCAGTCCCATAGGGTACCTATTAAGTAGAACAAGTCACACTCTAGCTAGTGATCACTTCCAAGTGACAAAAACAAGTCTCTCTATCCATTTATTATTTGATTTTAATTTAATTCGAAGAGTCACAAAGGCCATCTAAAGTATAGATCGCGTTGAGAAACAACTCAACGAAGCTGGAAAGGAAACACTCTCAATGTCTTGGTATTTATGTGTGTGAGGAAACCTTGTTAATAATATGCATCCTTCTAGTCATTCTGATTTCTTGAGAATGGGTTTGAGTGCATGTTATATGGAAGAAACCTGAATTTTTTTTGCCACTTAGTGGCAGAAAGGGATGCATATAATATAATTGATAATACGGACATATGCTAGCAAACGGAGAAAGAGGAAAAGGATGGGCGAGTATAATTATTCAAGTATTTGGCAGAGACTCAAGAGAAAAAACTTCAAAATATGAGAATAATATTCATGTGAAGAATGAAATTTAACGTATTGATTGCGCATCAAATAGTTCTATTATGCTAATAATTGAAAGTGTGCTTCAAAGTCCACCCAGCCAAACTTGCTAAGTAGTACTTCAAAAATATTAAGAGTACAAGACATGAATGTGTGCATTTACTTTAACTCTTCAGACATAATTTAAAATTATAGATCAGATATTTCTGGATATATGCTGAATTGCTGATGTTTATTCTGGTGGTTTGGTGGGTTTAAGATTACAAGATTACATTTTTTTGCTATATATGGTGCAGCATTGTGTTCTTCGCAATGTAGTGCATATCTGCGTACATAAAGTTTCTTTAAGAAATTGCTTTTTCTCACATCTTGAATTTCTTAGTTTTGACATCTATAACCCTTACCCATAGAAATATGTTTCTTTGGATTTTCGTAGGTCCATCTGCTCAAGTCCATTGTGGACATTACCATGTGAAGAGAACAAGTTCTGATTTGCACACTAGTAGCTAGTATAGTTTGAGGAAGCAGAAGAATGATGGACCCTTGTGAAGAAGAATAGTGGCCATCCCATGTGTTTATTTATAATGCTTTTATCAGTGAATGTCTCCAATGAGAAGAGGTTGGAAACATCTAATGAACGCCAAAAGAAACAAGACAAACTGAAGCTGTTAAATGCAGTCAAATTTGAAGAGAACTGAATGTCTGACTGACTTGAGGTTGTTGTGGTGAAGAATTTAGGTGGACCATTCAATTGAAAACTTCTATAATTTTTGAATAAGTTAGCATGGGCACTCATATGGGCTGTTTCTACTCGCTACGTCCTGTTTAAGAAGGTGAACAAGGTCATCTATCAGCAATAACGAGCTTTAACATTGAAAAATCTGTGTATATGTGGGGACAAACTTCATGCATCTGGTAGTTTTCTTTTACATTGCATTCCTATAAATATGGTAAGCTATCATTTGAACATAAAAATGTATCTGAGTCTCAGCAAAGGCAAACAACCGTTAGTCAAGGCTAACCAATGTTGGCTAGATACGGATACGGGTATCTGATATGATATGATACGATATGTAAATATAATAATTTTTTAAAAAATTAAAACAGACACAACAATGTATATTAAATAAAATAAATTTATATTTATATATGTAAAAAAATAAACTTTAAATTTGATGAAATCTCTTACTAATATACTTTGATTTTAAGAAAGACAAAATTGCAACAGTGAAATATGTTTTAAGAAAAATAACTAGTGAGAACAAAACTAATAGAGCTTATTAGTATCCTAAATTTTTCAAGTAATAATATCTTGAAAGCAGTTGGTATTTTAAAAAATATATAGTTATGATAAAAATATAAATACAACAATATTATACGTGTATTAATATTAAATACAAATACGACACAGATATATCATCAATTTCAAAGTATTCGTGCGTGCATCATAAAGACCAACCTTCCACATTATGTATCTGTATTGCATATCAATTTTTGGTCATTATGTGGTGCCAATCTTGGTTGTTATTAATATATTATTTACTGTTTGTTCATGACAAATTTGTCCGAGGCAACTTACTCAAGTTTCAATTAATGTCTCAACATTTAATTATCTAACAATAAAATGGCTAATTGGTTCATTGGACTTCTTATATAAGGAAAAATAACAAGCATCCTGAACAATTCCTAGACGGATGAGAACCAAGTTTGAAAAATATGTTTTATTGGAAGTTCCTAGGCACAAGAAAGAAATCCTTCGAGTTTGTTGGCAACTTCTGTTATAGAGTTGTCAAGTGAAGTATATTGTTAACAAGATCGATGTGAGTGCTAATCACTTACAAAAGTATAATGATCCACTTGGTTAGTGTAATGATTCTTATCCTTTCATCTTTTGGATTGATATTATGTATTAATAATTTAATATATAAAAACCCAATCTGTATTTTAATGTATTTAATGTATTAATGATTCTTTATTTTTTTTGGTGGAAAGACGGGATTCCTTTTTTTTAATTGATTCAACATGAATGTAGTTGCTGAAAAGCTCAGGTCTCGTCAGATCCTACTGAGATAGGATTTATCTACGCGTCTTACATTTTTTTTTCTTCTAAATGTGCCATCAAAAGCTTTGCAGAAGTACTTTTGCCAAAAGAAAAGAAAAACTTTGCAGAAGTACTAGCTCGGCACCTTTTTCTATCTGAAGCTTTCTATAAAAGGCTATACCACTTACCTGATTGCTACATATGGCGAACTTTATTTTTATTTTTATTTTTACAGAAAAAAAAAGTAGAGTTCAATTTTTGAGGGGTGTATGTATGACACTATAATTGGTTAAGTAAAAAAGAAAAGAAATTATTGAAGTCGTTTCAGAATTTGAAGCTTATGGATTATAGGTCTGCTGTAAATTCTTTAGGGTTGTAAACATGCAGTGTATTTGGTCTATTTTTATGTTCCCTCTCTGAAATATTTACTGTTTATTTTAGACTTTTCTTGAGTCTTTGACAGGTACTCATTTTGTTTTTTCTTTTTCTTTTGATGAATAGGTACTCATTTTGTTAAGAACTGGTAAAATGCAGTTAATTAGTTTACCGTAACTTCACGTTCATGGCCTAGTGGAATTGGTCAGAGCGCTTCAGACCCTAGTATCAAGACCCAGTTGTTTATTTTTTTTTCTTTCACAACTTATATATGGTTATAATTTAATCACATTTTCCCCCATTGTAATACTATTTCCTCCCCATAAATCTCAGCCAAACTTTTCCTAATCAAATTTTGAACCTCACACCTCTATTTTTATTTTTATTTGGAAAATCTCATTTCTCTAAATTGGAGTTACAATAAGAGATTTGTTTCATTTTTTGTGTAAGTTTTATCAACAAATTAGTAAATTCACCAAGTTATGCCATTTTGAAAAACTTTTAAATGTTTGGTGAATCTAACATTTTTTAAAAAAATTTGTAGAGTTTAATGTTGATAATTATAAAGTTTTTTTTTATATTAACATTAAATTATATTATACTTATCACTTTATTAAAGGAGTTTAACTATGATGATAATTATTTAAAAAATTAAATTTTTTTAATAATATGATAATATATGATTAGATAATAATGTAAATTTGTTATATTTATGATAAATTAAAATTAAATTAAATTATTATATTTATTGATGAAACTTACTCGAAAAAGGACCTCTTACCTAAAAATATGATAACGTTTTTCCAGGACAATTGTAACTTTCTGAAAATTTCGTACCCATGTAAAATTTTTTTTTTCAAAATACATAAAATAACATCTACTTGACCGTTGAGGACATGTCCCTTGTGACAAATTCTATTTTAATTTATTTAATAAACATGAAACAATTCACTCTCTTTATATGGCTTAATAATTAGTTTCCAAGTGATGTGAACTGTACTATAGTTAGGAATTATGCTTTACACACAAAAATGATGATTTGACCGTAATTTACATCAAGAGCTTTGCGGCTCTAAGTTTTATGCATGTGCAGGGCAGCAATTATTTTGTATAACTATGATCTCACCATTTGTCTACGTGGTCAAACCCAATATAGCAATTTTCAAAGGAATATTTATGTACCCATCTTAGAGTTGGCTTTAGCCTCTTAGGCAGGGAGAGGGCGAGAGACAGAGAGACAGAGAGAGAGAGGTGGAGGTGAAATTCTTTGTTAGCCTATGTCATGGACTATCCGGACTCGGTTCATTTTAACAGCTTTAATAATGGTTGTCTTGTGGTTATAGGTGTCATGTAAGGGTGTGAATTTGAACCGAATTTAAATTAGGGTTGGATCGAGCCTAATCAATTTTGGTTCTAGCTAGTATATTATTAGTTGTTAGGTCAACTTAGTCCTATGTAAATTGCGAATTAGTTATTATATTATTTACGTATTTTTATAAGTAGGATAAAAAAATACAATATCAAATAATTTATTTGATTAACTTGTATTAAAAAACTTAAATTAATTTGTAATATTGAAGGATTTCAAATTATTTGTTTCTAAAAAATGATCATGTAAGTATGATCTACCGTAAAGGATATTTTTTGATTGGTTAGTATATTACTTATTTTGTTATTTTAAGTAATATACTAACATTTCCACAAGTAAAAAGAAGAGAGCTATGTACCCAAAAAAAAAAAAAAGAAAGAAAAAAGAAGAGAGCTCACCAATGTACTCAAGATATATAGCCATTTTTTGACATTATGTGAAGTGTTCCTACAACATTAATAAATAAATAAATCTATTAAAAAGTAAATACGATAAAGAAAAGTCTGCATCATGAAAATCTTGTGATTAATATAATAGGCTAATTGCTTTTATGTAGTTTGAGAGAAAACTCACAGTTCCAAATGCTGTTAAAGCAAGTGAGACACCTAACGATGCTGTCATGCTAATAACAATATCTTTCAATTACGTACTTTAGCAGTCGAAATAATTTGATATATCTACTTAGCTTTCTTAAATATCTACAAAGAATTCCAAATTCGATCGCGTTACATATGATTTTTCTTCATAAAGCAAGAAAAATAACACATTTAGTAGTAAAGCCATACTTCAGGATTATTATTCCAGATTTTTTACCTTAATCTTCTGCGATAACCACAGACCAACATCTTGAAGTAACTTGTTGCCAGAAGCATCGTGCTTATTCATGGCAGATGATAGGCTTTTTGAAATAAGGCCCTGACTTGCACCTTCTGTTTTACCATGCTTGCAGGCTGACCTGGCCCGCATCAAGTGAACTTAAAATTAGTTGAGTTGAGTCGAGGCTAAATTTTATGTAGACTAATATTTTGTTAGCTTAACTCATATATGTCATCAGACTAGCCATTTTAACAGTTCTCGTTCTAGTAGTGGTTGCCTTGTGGTTAGGGCCTTAGGGGTGCCCCGGAGTTGAGCTGCATTCTCTTTCAATCTTTGATGGGCCCTACCCATCTGATGTTAGAAGTTTATGGGCAAGTTGTCAATCTTGCATTGAATCTGTGGGCCACTACAGGATATAACTTCTACACTATTTTGAGAAAAGACAACGTGAGTTAAAATACGTTATTTGCAAATGTGTCAGATGAACAGGATAATGAACCTTACATCACATCACATGAACGATTCAGTGTAAGATAATCAACCCACAGGGAAGAAAATTGCGTCAGTTAATTTGTTGGCTAGCTGTGTTAAATCTCCACCAACGTGTCGAGAAAGTTTATTATGTTAACTCTTCACTCAGACTCCGTACCTTCCTTATTGATCACTTATGGTTGGAACTTCGAAGCTAGTGGAAAGAAATAAAAGGACTAGATAATCTAAGATGAAGCTTCAAAATAGAAAGCAGTCAGTGACCTTTCTACCAAAAGCTATTGGCTGCAAGCCTGCAACTCAAATGCGGGATCATGCAGCCAACAGCATATTCGTCCTTGCTGACTAAATTTGAGAATGAAAGTAAAAAACTTTCACTGCTGGTCAGCGGCATGAGCTTTTTTGCCGAAATAAGTGAAAACTACAGACACACAAATTACCTTTAAATATTGAAAAAGAAAAAACAAGAGATAGAGAGTGAGAGATTGGAAGTGAAGTTGAAACTCCATCATTTAAACTTGATCACTGAAGTATGGTACTTGTTACATATATAAGCTGCATGAATATTGGCCCCCCGGGGGGGGGGGGGGAAGTAAAAAGCCTCATCATCCTTGGTTTAAAAAACATGCCCAAACATATAAAAAAACTTGGGTCTTCGGAGAGGGCTCTGTCTCTGTGCTATCAGTTTTATTGGTGTATTTTGATCTTTGTATTTTTACAAGAGACTGTTATTTTGTTTATACAACAACAAATTCCTGACTAAAAGAAACTGCTCGTATGTCCTTGAAGGTTTTGGCAATTTAGAACTGGGAAATGCAACGTCTGTGACAAGCAGTAGTGCGCTGCTTCTTTTGCTTAGTCTCTTGTTTCCAAACTTGGCCAATATCTTGAGCAATTCTCACAGCATCAGATGAAGCACCAGAGAGCCCTCTCTTTGTGAACCCAACAGCATAAAGCCCAGCATTTCCTTTCCAACCATGAGGGAATGGTCTCTTTGGGTATCCATTCTTGGAGAAGAATTCACCTTCCTGTACATAACATAACCAAAACTAGATTAGTTCACTGCTCCATAGTCCATAAATAAAATAAAAAAATACTAATTACTGTTAAAATCAGAGAAAAGAAGCTTCTAAAACAGGGCCAAGACTTCGAAAAAAGGTTAAAACATAAAACTTCAGGTGATGGGGAAAAAGGACAAAACCAATCTGCCCCCAAAAGATTTCAGAGCTGACCTTCTTCTGTGATGAAAATATAAAAAATTAAAAACAGGAAATCTAGAACATCTTCTCACCTGCAGCCAAGAAGGGACATTGCTGCGGTATCCGGTTGCAAGCACCACTGCATCAATGTGGAGCTTTTCACCATTAACAAGCTCAACCTCGCCATTGGTAAACCTCTTGATATCTGGCACCACTTTTATGTCACCGGATCTAATTTTCTCTAAAGTACCAATGTCCAAAACAGGTGTCTTCCCCTTTGTGTTCTTCAGCTCCAGTGGACCCGCTGATGGTCTTTTTAGCCCGTAAGTCTCCATGTTACCAAGAAGTAACCATGCCAAGATCAATAGGAGCTTGTCAACGAGCCAAAGGGGTAGCCATTGCATCATTAAAACTGCCAATTCGAAGGTTGATTTCCCAAAAATTTCTCTAGGTAATACATGAACCTGAGTGCCAAAAACAGAACAACCCCAGTTAGATTTCATCCTCATAATCTTCTTTTTATATTTGCAGTGAAAGAGAATTTGATAGAAAACAGAAAGACATAATAATAATACTTACCGAACTACGAACAACCATTGATGGTGAGGCAGAGTGGTTGCAGAGATCAAGTGAGAGCTCCATGCCTGAATTGCCACAACCCACAACGAGTACTTTCTTTCCACTGAAACTTTCCCCTGACTTGTAGTCACAGGCATGGATGATATCGCCTTTGAATTCACCCAGGCCTTCAATATCAGGCGTCACACACTCAGCATTTTCACCAGTGGCCACCACAAGCCACCTGCAAATGTACTCAACCTCGATGCGGGTTGAACCACTTGCGGAAACGGTCTTGACCCTCCACAACCCACTGGTCTCGTCGTACCTAGCAGACTGAACACACTCATTGAATTGTGGGTTGATCTCAAAATGCCTTGCATATGATTCAAGGTACTCTATGAACTGTCTCTTTGTGGGGTATTCAGGGAAGTCTTCTGGGAATGGAAGCTTAGGGAGCTGGCAGAATTGCTTAGGAAGGTGAAGCTTCAACCTGTCATAGGTGCGGTTTTGCCAGAGAGAGGCTATGCAGTCTGCTCTTTCAAGAACCATGAAGGGCACTCCCTGTTCTCTCAGGCATGCTGCGGTGGCTAGCCCAGATGGACCTGCACCTACAATGATAGGGCCATTCACCCAAATGCAGCGGCGTGAGAAGAAGTCTTCATGATCAACTAGGGGAAACAAGTTCTCCATTTTCATAGACTAGTAAGAGATTCTGCTATTTTTGTGGGTTTGGGTTTTGCTGAAGAGGTGAGAAAGACTGTGTCTTTGATTGTTTGAAAGTGGTTAGAAGCAGATTTGGAAGTTGAGATAGAGAAGGTGTCGGTTTTTTTATGAGGTTTCAGATTGAGAGGAACTTGGTTATGGAATTGTGAATGTGAGTTTTGGATTGAATGGAGAAGGAGGAGGGGTTGAAGGGCTTAAATAGGGGAATTGGGCATGAGGGGTGCATGTGATGGGAGTAGGGAGTTAATGCTCTTTCTCCCTTATTCTCAAATCATAAGCCTGTGTCATTGGCAGTCCATTCATTATTTTAGAACATTATTATTATTATTAATATTATTATTATTTTGGTATGTGAATATTTTATAGCATTATATTCTGTGTCATTATTTTATTAGATCCTACTACGTTATACTTGTCAAAAAATTGCGCAAGGATTAGCATATAATTTTGTGAGGATTTGTTATTTCCTTTGAAAGTTTTCATTCATCATCACAATCACAATGGGGTTCTCTCTCTCTCTCAGGAGAAAATATATGAATTTTTGCATTTTACAAAATAAGTTAGGTAATAATTGACGCTCATGAAGGTATGGAGTTTTCATGCACTCGGTATCCAAGTATATGACATCTTTAAAAACCAACAATAATCAAAAGGATCTCCCTATGTGGAGGGGGTTAACACTTAAAAGGGTCCATGTGTAAATCCCAAAAAAGAAGAGGCCGGTTTGCAAGGGTAACCATCCTTTAGGTAAAGATTTACAAGATTCCTTTGGGAAGGGAAGATGTCTATGATATTAAGCATAGTCAAACAGATAATAAGAAGGAGAATTAGGATGCAGTAATGGTGACGTGTCATCCTCATACGATTCTATCGGGTCCACACGATAGTGAAAAGAAATTCAAAATCCAAAAAAAAAAAAATCATTTTAGTCTTTTAATATATATGTCGGGAATTCCTTCGATACCTTTATGTACAAAAGGGTACTGGTACCTTGTTGATTTGTCAAAATTTAATTGGTTTAAAAAAATTTATTTTTCTTTTAATAATAACTTGCAACCTGTTCCAACGGTAATTACTTAATTTTAATTTAATGCACATAACATTTTTATATTTATAAAATAAACCCACAATTTAAGCATTCTGAAAGGAAGTTATCTCCTAGCAACTCTTAATCTAAATTTTTGAAACCGAAGGAGATGCTTTCGGATAGAGGAATTTCGCCAGATTCAGAAACAACTCTCAATCTATCGTTTCTACAAGGAGCTCGTGCCCAGCTACTCACGCTGATCTGCACCGGGAATCGACGCAAGGAACAAAACATGGTGAAACAGAGCATCGGGTTCAATTGGGGTGCTGGTGCGATCTCCACTTCATGATTCGCCAAGTTCTTGTTCGCAGAGAACTTGACCTTGCTGCCAAAGAGTTATAGGTAAAAGCTTGTGCTTCTCAACAAACTATTTTCACAGCTTCGTATTAGTTCAGTTCCTTTCAGTTTTTCTGCTTTAGATTCTTGACATGAAATCTTTGCTCTTTACGGGAACAATATTTGGTAATTGCAATTAATGTATGCATATGAAACATGACACACACAGTTTCACTAAACAAATTTCCTGCAAAACTTAATGGCTTGCTAAAGACAAGAAATTTTTTTGGCACCTGGTGCTTTGCAACAGCGGCCTAGGGTGACGGGATCTTGGTGCCTTGAGATGCTTTACAAAGTTTTTTCTTTCCCCTGCCATTTGGACAGATGCGGGTTCAGAGAGCAAGGAGTGTGAGAATGAGGTGCTCCTTCAGAAAGAGCCACTGCCGCCGTCTATGCAGGATTCGCCACACTCTTCCAAATTGCTTACCTTGCCCACCATTTTGACTCTGGCTCGTGTTGCTGTTGTTCCGCTTCTTGTTGCCAGTATGTTTAAATTTTGTGTTTTTTATATTGGGGTACTTTTTTTTGTTCTCTTGTTTTCTGGCATTTTGTATTTGGGCTGGGGTTGTTTTACAATTGTTTCTTCTTGCTTTCGGCACCGGAAATTTATTTATTACGGGTTTTTGATTCATTGCAAAGTTATGGCATTGATTATTGAGTTGTTTTTATTTTTTTATTTTTTATTATTAGTATTGATTATTTGTGCCAAGAATTCTACTGCAACACTTGCTAGAATAGCATTTTGTGTTATATTGATTTGATGTGATCACTTGGCTAATTTGTAGTGTTGTCTTTGGTTGAGCAATTTTCCAGGCGGAGGTGGAGATAAGTGGGCTCGCATGCCACCCAAGCATGAGGCACCCATTGTTGTCTTCCACTTTATACCCATCTCCATCTGGACCACCCATTTTCGTAGAACTACCTATTGTATCTAACTATTAATGGGTAGATGGCAGGTGAATCTTCGATCACCTCAAAGGAATTCTACATTCTAGAAATTGTTTGGGTTGCCTCTGGAAGAATTTCTAATCAATGATTTCACATGCTACCTGAAGAGAAAAATGCCTTTACAGGTACTACATGTGGTTGACATATTTGTACACATACTTTTGATAAATTCTTGCTGAATATATACTGTTTCAAAGTGGAGAATTGTTAGAATACTATGTCATGATGAGGATGCCTTCATGCTGCAGGGTCGGCTGTTTTTTTCAGCAAGGATTTTGGGGTTTTATGCCAATTTGTTTGGACATAAAACCAAAATTTTCTTCCTTTGGGAGGATATTGAAGACATAAATGTGCTTCCTCCATCATTGGCATCAGTAGGTAGCCCTACATTGGTCATAATTCTACGAAGGAGTCGAGGACTTGATGCAAGGCATGGTGCAAAGACTCAAGATGAAGAAGGAAGACTTAGGTTTCATTTTCAATCATTTGTGTCATTCAGTGCTGCCTCCAGGTGGGGAAATGGGGTTTGGGAAAAGTGTTTCAAGGATGTTTTATTTGTGGCAAAACCTTCCAAGAGGTGGTGTGGTCTTTCTTTGTAATACATGGGCTGGGAGCCTTTTTTATGGTTGAGGGTTAAAAAGAGGCATCTATAACACTTTTATTTTGAATAACTAATGCAATTTGTTAATTTTGTTTCACAATGTTGAAGCTTTTAAGTCTCTTAATGGCTACACAATTTCTTAAAAGCATTGCCAATATTATATAGCTCCCCATAATCTTTAATTTTTTTATTTATTTTTGTCGTATTCAGCAGACACTTGAAACTTGGAAGTGATTATGGTTAAGTTCTGCTAATTATTTATCAGGTGTGCCATCATTTCATTCCTTAATTTTGAGCTTGATGGTAACTGGAGAATTGTTGCACTACCAGTGCAGTGTCTCAATCATATTAACTTAGCTTCTGGCGTAAATATGGATGGTCTGCAACTTGTTTTCACTCCGCCTCTTAATAGGTTGAAGATTGATCAACGTAAGGGGTCAATAGGACCTCTGCCTGACTGAGCTTCTTCAGTTAAATCATTTACAACTGGACCAGAATTGAATTTTATAAAACCCAGATTAATTGAATGTGAAAATAATTAGAGTTGATTTCTTTATAAATGTTGACTTCTAATTTCTATTTTAATATTATACTATTTTCCTGTCAAATGAATTAGAGAGTACTAATACTAGACTTCTATGCCCTTTCCTTCATGTTACTTAACTTCAACTCTCTCATGACTCTGCGGGGGCCTGCATCTATTTTTACAAGAATTGCTTGGTCACAATCCATAGCCAAATTGTCAGGTGTACACACTATTATAAAAAGTTCATAAGTAGGGAAAAGATATGATTGCTCTGTAGCTAAAGTAGTAGTAGAGAAATGATATTAATGATTCCATTAAAAAAAAGAGACCAACTTCATATCTGAGAAAGCTTAATTAACTAATAATTGGAATAAACCAGTGAGCCAATATGAGATTAAAGAGCTTGCCAGTGATTTATCATCTGACCATCTGACCATATGTGGAAGCATAAATGACAAAACTTGCTCCAACTTTGATTGGAAGCTTGTTGGTGTCACTGATGGTGTGGGCGTGGACCTTTGGAGTGCTGGTTGCATTTTAGGAAAGTTATTGGCTGGGAAGCCAATTATGCCTGGCCGTACAGAGGTGGTATGGTGATAAAGTTGGTATAATTTTTACTCGTAATCGAAGGCGAGATTTCTCTCTCTACGCAACTGTTTTTACGTGGAATGATTTTTAAGTAAATATGAAAACTTGAAAACCATATTTAAAATTAGAAATAAACCGAATATGACCCGATAAGAAAAATGTGCCGGTTAATTATTTCCACGTGTTAAATTTATGTTGGAGTATATTTGGGGGTATCGATACCCCTTAAAAAAGCAAGGGTACCGGAGAAAGGTCCATATATGTCATGTCATATTATTTATTTCTTTATTAATAACATTAAATTAATTATTTAATAATAATAAGTATTATTAATTTTGTCTTTAAAGGATTAATTTAATGTTATTTTGATAATTAATTTAATAATAAAAATACAACATTTGAAAATAAAATTTTAATCTAATGTATTTATACAACATCTACTGATCATTACTTCACAAATCTACATTACACAATTCAGATGGTAACTCAACTTACACAATATAATAAAAAATAACATTAATATTATATTATAATTGAGACGCAGAAGAGTGGTGGTCCACATCATCCCTACATATATTTCTCAAAGCAAAAATCTATATATAGGTTGATGGTGACGCGACAGGGAGAATGCTGACTAGGATAGGTCCAAAGGGAGGCCACAAGGAGTGGATGAGCGTAGGTGCAATAAGACTAGAGATGGTAAACGGGTCAACCCGCCCCGTCCCGCCCCGCCCCGCCACGGGTTAACCTTAAACGGGGCGGGGCGGGTTGACCCGTTTTTAGTCGGCGGGTTGAAAATGTCAACCCACCCCGTTTTATGGTGGGTTAGCGGGTTAATGGGTCAATTTATTTAAAAATTAAAAAAAATAAAAAAAAACCATACATTATTAACATTCATTCACTTAATAAATATTAAATACAAAATAAATATAAATAAGCCTATTTCATAAGTATTAAGTACTTAATCCACAAAAGAAAAGCATATAAGTTTATTTCATAAACAAACATTCAAATAAGTCTAATCTATAATCCATAAGCAATTCCATAAACCAAAAACAAACAACACAATAACACAAATTCATCACAAGACATCTAATCATCTTCCACATCAAGAACATTAGAAGTCCCTTTGGAAGTAGATGGCTCCAAATTTGAATCACCACCAAGTCTACCATTAGCATCATCACCTTCTTCATCTACAAATCACAATCCAAAAAAGAAAACAATTACATTGACATATGCCAAATGATAATGATTCAAAATAGTACATTAATTTAACAAGCATATTCAAGTTTTCACATTACCATTACTAACAAAACCATGCAACCAATTGCGAGTACAAATCAAAGCTTGGACATTTTGTGGCAAGAGGTGACTCCTGTATTTATTAAGGACACATGCACCAATACTAAATGCAGATTCAGAGGCCACAGTAGTAATGGGAATGCTTAACAAATCACGTGCCATTATTGATAGATCAGGAAAGCGGTTGTTAGTGTCCTTCCACCATTGTAACACATCCAAATCTTCATAATAATCAAAATCAAGATTTGGCTCATCCAAATAAACATCAAGTTGAGACCTTCCAATCTTAGTGACACGTTGGCTCTCATACATCTTCACTTTCTATCATATTTGACAAGTGAAAGACATGAAAAGGAAAGAAAGATCAAGCTTAAAAAAAAATACACAATAGAAATATTAATTTAGTAATTAAAAAATATATAAACTTACTCCAAACATTCTTTTCTTGATTGCCTTGTCTCCTACATCTAGTAATCCAGCATTGGGCACAATTGAAGATTGAGCATAAGAAGCACTTGGTGCATTAGAGTTGGAGGAATTGTTGCTTGAATATTTCTCAAAGAGCATGTACAACTTTCTCCTCACATGTTCTACCTTTTCATCACAAGTAGATTCATCAATGCACGAGTAACAATAACCCAACGAAGTAAACTTCATGCGTGGGTCAAGAACGGCTCCAAATGCAAGCACAATACTATACTCATCCCAATATTTCTCAAACTTCATCATCATCCTTTCAGCCATGCCCTTTATAACATCATCTTCATTACTTAAATTCTCCTTTAAATTACATTGAATTTTCCAAACTTGCAAAAAATATAAGTTGGATGTAGGATAAGATGTGCCAGAAATCAAGTTGGTGGTATCATAAAATGGAAGCAAGAACTCACAAATTTTTTCACCTTTTTTCCAATCATCTACCGAAGGACAATACTTATAATTTCTATCATTTAATTGAAGACTAGTGAATGCCCGTTGATATTTGAGTGCACTTTGAAGCATCAAATATGTTGAATTCCATCTAGTAGGAACATCTAGACGTAAACCAATCCTAGTGTCAATACCACCAACATGTTGAATGCACTCTTCAAATTTTTTCATTCTACTCTCCGATCCCCTTACATACTTGACACTCTCTCTGATTTTATGCAAGGCATCAGTAGCTACTTTTAACCCTTCTTGAACAATCAAATTTAAGATGTGTGTAGAACAACGCACATGAAAAAACTCACCATCACATAACAACCAATTTTGCAAAGAAAACTGATTATTCAAAGTTTCTTGCATATTGTCATTCACAGATGAATTATCTAAAGTAATAGAAAAAATCTTCTTTTCTATTTCCCAATCCTTCAAAAAATCAAATATCTTTGTAGCTAACTCAAATCCGGTGTGAGGAGGAGGCATGTGACAAAAGTTGAGAATTTTACTATTTAACTTCCAGTTTGCATCAACATAATGAGCAGTCAAACATATGTAACCTTCTGTAGTGCAAGCTGTCCATAAATCAGAAGTTAAACATATCCTATTAAGAATGTTAGCCATTAATTGTTTAAGATTCTCCTTCTCTTTCATGTATATATTTAAGACATCAGCCTTAGCAGTTTGCCTAGAAATAGGAATTGCATCTGGATTTAAATATTTTATCCAACTCCTAATCTTCTTATATTCAACAAAGGAGAAAGGCAAATCATGCTCAATAATGGCAGCAGCACACATCTCACGTGATACCATTTGATCTATCTTTGTAGACCTTAATTTTCCTTGCATGTCCATCATCATTTGACCAACATCATCAAATTTAATAAGTTTACATTTTGGGATATGGCGATTTAAAGATGATGTCCCATATAATTTACCACCAACTCTATACTCTTGTTTACATGCGTTGCATCTTGCCCGTTCTATTCCATCTTTACCCGATCCTACTTTTTGTAAAAAAATTCCAACAATCAAATGTTAATGATTTAGCCTTTTTGTTAGAATGATTGTTAGGCTCAATGGATTCAGCTTCTTCAACTTCCAAATTTTCCATATCAATAGGATTATTGACTGATTCCATTTACAATTTCAGACAAAAATCAAACAACACCACACTGCAAAACCAAAATTACAATGTAATGCAACAAGTCAGGCAGCCTGCATTCACAATCAGAAATCTATACACAAATAATAACAAATAGATAATGTAACCAACAACAAATCAGGAAAAATAAGCAAAAATATTAAACAAAAAATAATATCATGAACCGGTGGAGCTGCACGAACCGTTGCTGGGGTGGACCGGTGGAGCTGCACGCCTGCACGAACCGTTGCTAGATCTGGACCGGTGGAGCTGCCTGGGCTGGACCGGTGGACGGCTGGGCTGCGTTGGAGCGCCAAAGGGGGCTGCGACGCTGTCGCTGTGGAGCGGTGCAGCGTTGGAGCGTTGGAGGGCTGCGACGCTGTCGCTGTGGAGGGCTGCGACGTTGTCGCTGTGGAGGGCTGCGACGCTGGTGGCTGGTGGCCGGTGGGAGGGGTGGTGGCCGGTGGAGGGGTGGCGAGTATGGCGACGCTGCGTTAAGGGAAAAACAAAAATGGAAGATGAGGGAAGAAAGGGGGCGGTGGGGCTGGGGGAAGAAGAAGAACCGAAGAAAAGAAAGAGGATTTTCTGATTTTTATTATTTTTGCCATTTTGGCTTTTTTTTTCTTAAAAAAAAAAAATTGACCCAACGAGTTGACCCGACCCGACCCGTCATAACCCGCGGGTTATACGGGGACGGGTTATATAACCCGACACCAAAAATGGGTTAAAAAACATAACCCGCCCCGTTTTTTTTGAACGGGTTAGCGGGTTGACCCGTTGGGTCAAACCCGTTTTACCATCTCTGAATAAGACTGAGACCGAGAGCCTCGGGTTAGATGACGCTGCATGCCTAGCTGGACCCCAAAGCCATTAGCAGGTAGGGCTGTTTCGGCCCACAAAGCCCATTCCGCCAACCCCGTTTTCACACACCACCGTTGCCATGTGTCGGTCCCCCATTTGGCCAACTATATCTCTTCACTAACTTCAACACACCCTTTTTACCTTCCAACCAAACCCGCAAAATCTCATCCCACCTGCTTTTAGAAACCCTAATATATAATTCATGGTTTTTATTTCCTTCTTTTCAGCAACATACCAAATTAATTATTAGCAAATAGCTACTTCACATGATAGAAATCCACAAGGGAGCAAAGGAAGAAAAATTCCTTCGAGCTCACAAAACTTATTGCATTTACTAATTAAAATCAATTATGGTTTAGTGAGAGAGGTTGATCATAATCCACACTGTAATAAATAAATATATATTACTTCAAAGGTGAGAAATCAAAAGGATAAAAATAAATAAATAAATATTACATATGAGACTACAATCTAGACTAGCTAGATAGTTCTTTAGTTTGGACAATTAGCTTTTACGACATAATCAAGTTATCCTATAGCAGGCAAGTTACACGTATAGTTTCATCTTCATGAACTTTAATTGGAAGGACATATGAATCTATTGACTTGCTTGATATACTTAATTGGTACGTGGAAGGCTGAGAAATGATTGAAGTATGTCACTTTCGGTGTACTGTAAATAATCTTAATTAATTATATTATTCAACGTCCATGCTAATGATAAAGTATACTACTTAAATTAAAGTAGGTCTTAACAAGTCTCTTTAATGAGCTGATAATGACTGTTATTAATAAATTCAAGTACCTAACTAGGTCTAGTTAGGGTTCTAAGTGTTAACTCCTAATTACCAATAGGCCATATACATGCAAGTACAACTTTGTGGCTCCATATGAAGAGCTTTTTTTGGGAAAATCATGGTGTACCCCACTTCTCCACTTTGAGAAGTGGTTAAAATTTCATGGGAAGGAGAGGGAAGCATGTGCATGAGGCCTTGAACTTCATAGGAGTCTCTCCTTTTCATGAAAGGATTGTAAGCTACGATCTTGGCGTTTGTCTAAAGGTTTTGTATATATTATTAAATTTGCTTTGGAATGAATGAATGGTATTATAGCTAGCCACCATCATTCCAATCTTGCACTAGTACTATATCCTTTCAAACGCTCCAAAAAACAACCCTCCAAATGGCTACACACCAAGAGATATGAGGGAGGAATATACATAGATATATGTTCCTTTTGGCTAGCCATATCCCATATGCATGATATGATAGGGATATGTGTTTTATTTCTTATCCCTAAGCTTCCCTCACCAGCCTTGCACTGCTCCACAGCCAGCTTGGGAGCCCCCCCCCCCCCATATGGCACAAGGCCTTTTCTGCTGTTAGTATGTGAGATTCAAATACTACTTTTTTCCTCTTAATTGTTGATTAATTAATATCCTAGCCAGAGTTTTCGTCCAAGATAAATAACTAGCTAATCGAGCTTTCTATAGTCGGCGGCGATGATCTGCTAGCTATATTTAAACAGTAATAATTAACCAAATAAACGCGTTTTGGAAGAATATATATATATATATATATATATATATAAAACTTTATTTTGTATCATAGTGAGTACTGGCTTAGTAATAATAAACTATAGTCTGCATGTCATGCAACTATAGTTTATTATTCTCAGTCACGCGTGAGTAAAGAAAAGGTCAAGAAAGGCGAAACCACTGGGATATATATATATATATATATATATATATATATATATCACTGGCTAGCTTCTTCGAAGTTTAGGGTCACTTGAGTTAAATTGCTGGAATTTCAGTTGCCAACTTCACCTTAGCAGAAAGTTAACCCATTTGCATTGGAATATGGTTATGGCGGTGCCACTATACGGTTTACTTTTATAATTTATTAGTCCCCAGTCCCAGTCCCCTGTACCCTATCTCTTTGTTTTGCTGCTGAGAAATTTCTCAGTAGGTGGATCGATGTTGGAGTTCGAGAGGGATGAGAACCAAGAAGGAGGCGTGAAGCCAAAAAGTTTTTGGGTTATATACTTTGTCTCTTGCAAAATGCACAAGGGGGATGTTTGTTCTTAATTATAACAAAAGGTCTCTTTGGTTTTGATTGAAAATATGCATGTCAAAATGTTATAATTTGCACCAAGCTGAATGCCTATAGGGATAATATGCTCTTATGAGAGTCATAGTCTACATTAAAAGGTAAATCATCTTAAGGTTATTCATGTTCGGATTAAGGATTAAATTCTCAAAAAATTACTGTGACTTGATCTCAAGAAATTAATAAATTAAAAATTTATAAATTTGCAATAATACACACATGTAGCACATGCTTATTTTAAACATTAAGTTATAGATAATATATTAGTGGGTTTTAAAAACAAAAAGTCTTAACAGTAACAAAAAAAGTAATCCCAAATGGATCTTCAATAGTAAAATAAACAAAAAAAAAAGAAGAGGAATGACAACGATTTCAATGTATAACAGTAACCGCGACTTTGATTCAATGCTGTCAAGATTGCTATTAACTACAAAATCAAACCCTCCAAACTAGGTCTCCAATTTGGTAAACGTCAAAATTCTATGAAAAGTATCCCTTTCAACATTAGCTACTATCCGATGTCATTAAACTTTAGCCATCGAAAAGGAAAATTGTACTTGCTGTGTGGAAAAAATACTTGGTCTTAATTAAGTGATGAATAACTTGTATCGCTTTCTCTGAATAATATAATATGGCTTCACCATTTAAGTGCCGTTATAGTCTTCTATAGAAGTTGCATCAAGTAACAGTTAGTGACAATAAAAAAAAAATTACAACTCATTCTCATTTAGTTGCCATAAAAGTTAATTTAAAATGATAAAAAAAAGTCGTCAATAATATACTTATAGAGATTTATTTGATTGCATTATTTTTTTATACGCATCTTTTAGTGACCTTTTACAAAATATTTATAACATGATTTTAATTAAATGTTTTTCACTTTTTTATCTTTATTAACGCAAAGTTATATCATTGTAAGTGCTAACAACGAGTTTCATATGCCAAATATAAAAGTGGAGGAAGAATGTTACGTTAAATGATACATAATTGCTACCTTACTAGCTAATTAAGGATATTTTTGTATGCCAACATGGGTTAATTGGTTGAACGGATTCGGATAAGACTGTATACATACTCTCTCATGTACATGGGGTCGAATCTCCCTTTTGATAAGTAGTCTCATTAACGTCCTGACCAGTAATATTGGAATAACTTATAATTATTACCAAAATTCTCATTAAAAAAAGAAAGATAATTTTTTAATAAATATGTAGTTTGTAATTAATTAACAAACACCAAAAACAAATGTGTTGAAGTTTTTATATATGATTGTAAAAGTAAGTGGGGAATATGCATATATATATATATATATATATATATATATATAATTGTAAAAGTTTGGTATAGCTCTGCAAAGTTTGAGAGTTTCATGCGAGCTGCAATTTACATTAAAATATTTCTATCAAAATTTATTGCATAGATATTTTATCTATAAATAGATGTTTATATTTCAACAATTAAATCAATAAAAAAAATATTTCATAATATAGATCCAGCCAATTTTGAGCCATTTCGATATCTGTCTTTTCCTTTGTATATATATATAAGGCAATTTTATTAAGAGGATTGATTTATTGTGAAAGTGAGAGGAACAAATTTTGACCATTAAATCATTCATGTATGGTCAAGATTAAAATATAAAATCATGTAATTTTTTTAAGTGTTCATGTGATCTTTAAATAACTTTTAATATTGACTATTCATATAAGATTTAATGGTCAAAATTTACTCATTTCACCTCTCATAATAAAATAGTACTCTAACTTGATATGTTTTATATATATATATATATATATATAAGGTTTTTTCAGCTTTTTTTAAAAATACTTTTAATATTGACCATTCATATAAAATTTAATGATCAAGATTTACTCTTTTCACCTCTCATAATAAAATAATACTCTAACTTGATATGTCTTTTATATATATATATATATATATATATATATATATATAAGGTTTTTTCAATATTCTTTTTTTAGAGTATCGGTATCATTTCATAATTAGTAGTAAATATTTAATTACATATTTCACTTAATTGAAACATAATTACTTTATTTATATTTTAACAAGTGAGACATATAACTAAATATTAATCACTAATTACTAAAAATATCGACACATTTATAAAAAAAGGATACCAAAAAATACCCTACGTGTGTGTATATATATATATATATATATATATATATATATATATACACGTCACACATTGTTAGGAATGTTCATCGAATGCACACAAATTTCTTCTTGGTCAACTAGGGAATATAAATCTCCCCTTTTTAGCTATTTCATTAGGCATGTTAGAAAAACAAATATGATATATAATATTTTAACCATTAGAGTTCGTAGAACATATTTAAAAAATTAGGGTTAGGTTCAATTCATGATTAACAATGGGTCCCAACAGATTGCAATAACGTTTTTACGAAACTTTGAGCTCTCTCTCTCTCTCTCAACTTCCATATGCATATATAGCTCTATATATAAAACAATTGGCACATACTGATGGCAGCCACAACTTCAAATGCTTTATACCGTCATAAATTATTATTTAAGGTGTATAAAAGTTTAAAGTTCACTTACCAGCCACACTCAATCATTAAAGCAACGTCCATATGTTGAATGCCTCTCTCTTCAATCGACAATATTTACATTGTAAACTTGTAATTATTTCAAATTATCTATAAAGTCCTCTTCTGAAATATATATATATATATATGAACATAAATTTATAATAATAAATCAATAATTCAATTTCTAAATTATAAACTCGACTTATTATCACGTCTTTCTAAATTTTATATTGTAGTATGTGTCACTAAGCTATAAATTTATTAACCAATAACTAATTTAACTAATATTAATTTGTTTATTCATGCATCAAAAAGTGCAGGCATGAACTAGCTAGAGAGATTCATCTCAAGTCCGAATTACGTGGTGGCATAGTAAGTTTAGAATAGCAAACAGCCATAGTATATCAGGACAGAATATGCAGTGGAGTGATGGAGTCACATGGCAGAGCACCATAATCGTTATGGAAACTTAAATGTAAACACCAAAAAAGAAAAAAAAATCTAAGAAAATCGGAACAAATCTATGAAGGTGATAATAAGAACCTCAAAAAGATTTTAGAAGATCTTCGTTTTCTCAAAATATGCTTTCGTGTTCTTTTATGTCGTGACGAACTAAAAACTCTCATTGATACTGTAGTGACAAAACTATACCAACTTTTCTTCGAACGGAATATTTCTGGCATGTGTTTGGATTTGCTACGATAAGAGAACATAATCTTAGTAAATATGATTGGTATTAAAATATCAGCGATTACTTATTGGGTGGGATTTTTATCATGGAAACCATTACGAGATGGAATCACATATTGGTCAAAATGAATGTATTGCTTAGCCATTAATGTCACGACAAACAAATACAAAAGCTATTTATTTTAATAATTTGCTAGATTAATTTGCTTCTCTTTTCTTATTATGAGCTAATCCTATTTTCTTTATTTGAAAAACAGTATGCCTTTTAAAAATTTCTTCCTACGAAACATTACCAATTAATTAATTAATAGTCAAATGCTTTAGACTTAAACACTCTGACATGTGTGGAGAGTGTAGACCGTACTAATCATATATATATGTGTGTGTGTGTGAAAATACTCTCAGAAGAAACTATGTCTTGTTTTCCCCTAACACGTACACTGGGCAATTGATTATTAGTCTAAGTGTAAACAAATTTTGTATTGCATATTTATTTTATATAATTAATATTTAGTAGCAACTATACGAATATTAACAATAGATAATAAATAGAATTAATTTCATGACTATATCATTTTAAGGGGAATATAATTAAGAGCAATTAAGTCAAACGTATTAGTACCTTTTTTTAACAACACCAAATTCACAAAGCAAAATGGTTATATATGATTTTATATGTCTGTTTGACCAAAAACTTTAAGATCAAATTTGACACATAATCTCATTTTGCATTAAAATTAACTTTTGAAGTCTACAAGTTTTCTTTCTGATTAATAAGTTTAAATAAAACCAATCAAATTTTGCAGATTTTTTTAAAAATGTTATAAACATTTTGATCGCTTACATATATAATTTAAATATTTTGCATCACTAGTTTATGAAATAAAGAAATAAACAGTTTATAGGTGTGGTAAATACTAAATACTAAAATCCAATCCTTCATAGTGATTTTATTTGATGTGCTTAATTAGATGGTAGAGAACATGGATAACCATAATAATTAATTAAACACCAAGCTTTTGACTGAGGCTAGCTTGACAATAATAGAACCTATTAAAGATGATGAGAGTCTTAATTTTTTTAAAAGCAATGAAATTAAAACTGAATGAGCATTAATTGATGGAGTGACCTCATTCCCTTGTGATTTCATTCCTTTCTTCTTTTTTTTTTTGGGTTACACATTCCTTTCTTTATTAGGGAGCACAATTCCAAACGGTTATGGTCGGTTGACGAGTTGGGTAAAACAGCTTTGAACTAAGTTTGAAGTCATCTCCCTATATATATATATATATATTATATATATATATATATTGGGTATCATCTCCCTATATTAGTCATCTGCATACCATGTTAGAGGCATTGCACCTGGCACAACCACGGCTTTGCATGTGGCAGGCCTTGCCCTTATTTTAAGTTTTCTTACAAGAGTAATGATATTTACACAAAAAAAAAATTCTCACAAAATCTTCACAAAAATTTATGTAAGTAGATTAAGTTTAAGTCCCATTATAACTTTTTTTTGATTTGATCTAACGGTTTGCATGAGTTTTTGTGAGAGTTTTTTTTTATGTAAGTATCATTACTCTTCTTACAATAAATTGTGGTTAACTTTTTAATTGAAGTCCCCCACCCTTCTCTTCATCCTAGGTGCCGCCCTCAAAGACCCTCTTCCATGGTTATAGCAAGATCCTCACGTTCCACACGCAGATTTCAGATGAATCTTTCTTTTAAAATTATGGATTAATTTGAGCTGAACATGGTGGTCCTCAAAGATTAATTAATTTCCATATTTATCTATAGGTTGACCTACGCGCAGATCAAAGTCACGTGAGAGAGATATTTAGTAGTATATAAATTATGTTAACTATAAATTGATTGATACTTGCAAACAAATTTAGGCCATAGATTAATCTTCCCATATATTGGGAGCAGTAATTAAGTTTAATCTAGTTAATCGTTGTATGTGGTTATCTGAAATAAAAGAGTAACAGGTTCTTGGTACAAGTTGGGTGAATTCTATGCTCAGCATGTGCCTTCAAAAGAACGATATACTATTACCAAAAACAAAAGAGACAACGATAGTGTGTCCTAAAGAGACTACCTACACTGACTACCAACTAATTTAAAGGCCGCATTTTCACTGGTCCAAATACTCTCCTCGGGAGCGTAGTAAGAATTTTATACTGTTTGCATTCCAAGAAAATTCCAAGTGTGGGAACCGAGAGAGAGAGAGAGAGAGAGAGAGAGAGAACAGGCACAAGCATGATCTAAATGCAGATAGTGTGTCATAGAATATCTAGGCTTTGTTTTGGGAAGGGGAAGTTCGAGAACTTCAAAATGTCTACGTGGGTGTTTTAGTGCAAGAAGATTCATGCACGTTCCACGTATCCCTTCCAACTTTTCATGCACTTCAATTTTTTATCTTGAGAGAAGTTAAAAGCCATGCCATCTACATTATTATGTTGTTGGGTTTATTCTTTAATAATTTGTTTTCCAATTAATGAAAAGGACTACTACTATGTTAATTGTCAAACGTTAATTGGAGGATTTAATAAGTTCATATAAGTTAAATTTAAATTTAATATGATACTAGTAGATAAGATAATGTCATATTATTATGTAATTAAATAATAATTTTTATATAAATTGTTAAAATCTAAAATGTTAGCATATTAAAATTAAAATATTAAATTACATAATTTCAGAGTAACGCGTTTGCGTCATTTTTCGGAGCACATGGCAGGCATTATCCGAGGCTCAGTCACGGCACTGGCAAGTAATGGGAAATTAATGTAATGTAAGTGTGTATACATAACACACAGCATCAACAATGTCGTCGCCTAGTTTTTTTTTTTCTTCTGTGGCTTGTGATTAATTAGAGTTTACTTAATCCATGTGACCCATTCCATCTTATATGGGAAGAAATTTTTAAGTGGGCGTGGTTTATCATAAATATTTTATTTAATATTAAATATATATAAAATTTTATAAATTATAATATAAATATATTTATTTTTAAAAAATAATTATACACATATTAATTATTAAATAAAATATTTATAGTAAAGTGTCTCTACTTAAGAATTTCTTTAATCGGACAAAACAATAAATGCTGCCAATTTTGAAAGTGAAGTCCATAATTCTTGTTACAACATTTTGGACCAAAAATAAACCCAATTGCTAGGACTTATGCGTTATATAATTCTCCTATTGACACAGTTTATATTTAGTTGGGTAAATTACAATTTATTTTATGGTTTGACTTAAAATTATTTTACTTTTTTGTGGTTTAAAAAGTAATATTTTATTTTTTTGTGGTTTGATTTGTCATCGCTTAATTATTTTGTAATTTTTTTAATTAATTTGTTTTAAAAAAAACACATGTTAGAATTTAAAAATCTATTACTAACAAAATTTCACGTGTGATTATATTTATTATTAGTAAGTTTTATAATGAAATTTAAGTATTATTGTTTTGTAATATGAAGAAATTATTATTAATTTATTCATAATCCCTTTTATAGAATTTGATTTTTTTTCCTTTATTTTTTTTTATAATTGAATGTTTCATGTTCTATGTAAATGTTTTAAAACTATTTATGTAGGTTTCCTCCCCTCAAATCTAACACATGTTTTTCATTAAAAATGAATTAAAAAAAATCATAAAATGGTTATGTGATAACATAACAAACCATAGAGAGGCAAAGTGTCACTTCTTAAACCATAAGTGATAAAGTAATTTTAAGTCAAATCATGGGTGATAAACTATAATTTACCCTATTTATTTTGTATACTTTACAATTCATATATGTTTTATGTAATAGATCTTATCTCACTGTATAAGATATCTCTAAATCGTTAAATTCTTAAAATCTATATTATTATAAAGATGATTTTTCATTTTGGTATCCAACTTTAATTTTTTTAAATGTAATTATTATTATTTTTAAACACAAATTTAAAAAATATTAAATTATAAATATCCTTACTTAATCGTTATAATTATCTATAAATACTCTTCAATTTCTTATCCTATAAATACTTATTAACTTTTTATTTTACGATTATAATTAATTTCGAATACTTTTTTTGTTACAATTTCCAACACTCTTTATTTACTTAATTTTTTATCTTATTAAAAAAAATATGTAAATCTCTTATATATAAAAACGCCAACTATAAAGCTCACCATGTCACTACAGCTATTGGTTACTCCTCAATTTCTTATCTTATAAATACAACTTCTTATTGTACAGTTACAATTAATTTCAAATACTTTTTTTTTGTTACAATTTAAAACATTCTTTATTTACTCAATTCTTTATCTTATTAAAAAAATACAAATTGACAAAGTATGTAATGCCATCAATATGCTAGAAAAATAAATTAAGTTTATATATGTAAATCTTTTATTAGTAAGTTGGGATTGGAGTTTGAAATCTCTTAAATCATGATTTGGATAAAAGCTAATTTCTTATTGATTTTGCCCAAATTATAATCTTAAAGTTTCAAATTTTAATCCAAACATACATTATATATAAAAACGTCAAGTATCAGCTCACCAAGTCATTATAGCTATTGTTTACGCAACATTAATTTCCTATTTTATTGTTAATATATTTTAAGGATTTATTGTAATATAATTTATTTTCATAAATTTTGTTTCGTAAAGATTTTAATTTTGACTCAATATTAATGTATTTTTTGTATTGCTTAGTTATGTATTACCTTATTAATTATTAAAAAGTTTGATTACAATAATAATTAAATGATACAAAAATTGAATGATAATGTAAAATAATAAATATATTAAAATTAAATTATTTCATAAATTATTAATAATGTCTCAATATAAAATATTTTAAATTAGAATATTTAATATTCAACGATTGAAGTATATATATATATAAGAGATTTGAATCTAATTACACCGCGTATTTATTAGAAAATTATTTTTTTTAATTTTTTTAATAACAATAATGTTATATGATACATCCACAACCGACAGGAGTATCAATAAAACACATTACAATGTTAGATATTAGATCACACTTGTATATACGTTGTATGACATGTTTCAGGAGTCTAATGAACTTTAGGACCATTTTTTTTTTCTTGTTTACTTCTAGTAGATGAGTAATACTACACACACAAAATTAGAGAAACAAAAAAAAAATTATTTTTCATCATTAAATCATATTTAAATTTACACAAATTTACATTATTTTTTTGGTGGGATTATAAATCCATATATAATCAAATAGCTCTGCATATTAATTGTATTTTTTTTTTGTTTCTTTAAGAATTTGTCCCTTTATCTTTTTTTTGTAATATCTCTGCACACTAGCATTTTTATTTAATTTATAATTTCATATACTAACAATAGAAAGTCAAATAAATATACAAGTGACTTAAATATCATGATTTTAATATCAACAAAACAAATTTATGTTATCAATACTTCTAAACTAGTTATATTCAAGTCAACTTTTAAAATTAAGCTACTTTTTTAAAATATTTATTAAAAAATAAAAAATATTTAATTAAAATAATAAACCCCAGTAATAATGTATTAAAAAAAAATAAAACCTTTTCGTTTTTTATAAACTTCACCGCCCATAAAGAGATCATTGAACCTCAACATATAGAGCAAAAAGAAAATGGGTAAAAACAAAGATAAAAGAATAAAATACAATATATTTAAACTCAATAAATTGAAATTATATTGTCATTTTTCTAACCTATTTTTCATTCCAGCTAAAATATCCTTGAATTCTATCGTTAGTACCTTTTTGGAGATAAGCTCAAATCTTTCTTCATAAATGTTCGGTATATATGAAAGTCCAACGGTCAAATATAAGCGTTCTTGCATGATCCTTGTTCTTCTGACTTAATAGTATACATATATAACTGTATAGATCAGCAATTTAAGCACAATAAAATTACAAGTAAATTATTTACTTACAATTACCAAAAAAAATTTATTTACTTACATTGCACAAGACATGACTCATACACTCACCAAAAAACAAAAATGACATGACTCATCCACGACAAGTCATACCAGTAATAGCAACAAAGATACACCCACCAAAAATAAAAAAATATGGCTATTCGAATTAATTTGTTGGATAATTTGGCCAACTGCATAGTTAATTAATTACAACTTAGAAGCTTGCTACCATCACTATTTGACTTGTTCCAATTAATTGCATTAAAAGGGATCATCTAGCGTCAATCTATTCTTAATTATAGAACACTATTAAGTATTAATTAACAAAGTAACTATCATAACGGCAAAGATAATAAAGAACTAAAAAAAACTCATCAATATTATTTTTGTATAAATTAATTATAAATATCTCAACTAGTGCGGAAGAAGGGAATAGGAGACGCTTAGAACATGACCAGCCGTTTAACAAACGAAAACGAAGAACATGACTGAAGGATTGGATGCTTATGAGTAATGAATCATTATTAATTGCATCATATAAAACCTGTTTGAACATATACATATATGAGAAGAAGATATCATCACCAAATAAAGAGGTGTGGGCTCTCCGGAAAACACACGAGACCACATGCAAGGGCTGTTTAATTTACAAATTGGAATATTTAGACTTTGAATGAGACCGTTAATTAGATATGTTAGCTCTTTGACATTCAATTATAAATTAATTAAAATCTGATATATATATACCAAACTTACATGTGCATTAGATAGTTCTAACTGATCATCATTAATAATCTTGCTTTTGACCAATAACTTGCATATATGATTGTTCAATACAATTATACAAATATGTTTTTTTCCCCCTAACTATGTATGTAGGAGTAATATCCATTATTATCGGGTGTAAATCAAAATCATTAATATACTAATGAATAACTTTTTATAGAGCGTGTAATTTATAAAATCTACCATTGCATTGATTGAAAGTATACTTTATACATATTATAATCATAAAAATTTGGCATTAATTCAAAATTATTTTTAACTTCATCAACTTATATTAATATTAACGTTAATTAATATGACTTTCGTGTAAATAAAATATTTACCACTTGATTATGTATCTGTAGTTATTTAAAGTTTATAAAAATTTTAGTAATTAAGATCAGCATCATATATAGGTATAATTCAACAATCAAATTGGTTAAAGTTGTTTTATGCAACGAGTTATTATATTGTATATAATATCAAATTTTACAACAGTGTCAATGAATTATATATATATAAATTTTTTATCTTTACAATTATATATATATTGTTGACTATATATATGCGTGTATGCATCCCTTTGCCACCATGGGCTGTGACCAATTTCTCACTTCAGCTCGCTCTGAGCACTTAACAATAGAAAACTTCCTTATTAATCCTTTCTATTTGCTTATGTAAAGTGGGCAGGTATATATATCTTTGACTCTTTGGGGAGCTAATTATTATAAAAGGTGTATAATTACAAGCTAGCTAGGATCGACTCACAAAAAATAAAAATAAAAATAAATAAATAAATAAATGTAGGGTACATTTTCATCATGTAGAGGATAAAATGTGCCAAATGCCAAATCATAATTTGGGACTTTTGGTGTCAGCAATTGCTATGTAGATTAAGCACACACATCGAAATGAATCGTAGCTGAAGGGAAGGAAATAGGAATTTGAGCAGATGCAGTGTATGGTTTACCCTCCAACCTGTTTGGTTCTTCAGGTTTTTTTGATTAAATGGGTTTATTACCTGAACAAGTGGGACCTCTTTCTTACTGAAAACTCGTCATCACTACCAGAGTGTTCTGAAAATAATTAAAAGCTTACCCATGAAGGGAAAATATAACAGAGTAAAGCAATTTGGCATAAAAGAATTAATTATTTGAATTGAATAATAGATCTATTTTATTACATTAATTTGGTTTCTCGTACAAAATGTCATATGCATATAACTCATTGAATGAAAGTTATCAAAGACGTACCAGTAACATGCTGCTTCCAGTTCCCAGACCATCCAATATACATTAAAGAAAATTTTCAATCATATAATAATAATTTTTTGTTGAAAAAACTAGTTATTTGTTATAAAATGCGATGGATCCCTTCACAATCATTGTTCTCAATTTAGAATATTTGATGATTAAAGAAAAGAAAAATTAATCAGCCCTATAAATTAGATAAAAATGTTTACCAGCTCTTCAAACTTGATCAGAAATAGTGAAGGCCCGCCAGAGTGAGTATTCTTCTTCCATTCTCACTCAAACTAAAAAAAATGGAAACATCATGTTCACTTTCTTCAATTGTTTCCTCAACCCTAAACCACAAATTTTGTGCAAATACGATAAGATGTGTGCACTTATATAGATAGGGATATATCTTTCATATATATTTTGGAAAGTCGTGGAGGGGGGACGCATTTTTGGAGCCATGTGCAAATTGAAAATGACCAAGTTGGACTTTCCCATCATATTAATATCACAAATAAGACAAAGCTAAGAGTATAGATTGCGGGAGTTGCTATGATATTTTCATAAGTATAATATATATGTGGTAAGTTGTTAATTATTTATTGATTGTTGATTTTATAATAAATATTTAAAAAATTATTAAATATAAATAATAACTAATAAATAATTGACAATTTATCTTAATTACTGATACACAAAAAAAAGAAAGTACAAAAATAATACTCACAAATTACGTATCTCTTATAATATATTGTGACAGAATTTCATGAAAGCGATTGCTTTGGCTACCTAGTTGGTTATATGTTATGGTTGGCATCATTTTGACAAATCCACACTTATCAGAGTTCATTAAAAGTTTCTAAGAGGCCCAAGCTTTTGGGTAATGGCCTTGAATAGCTATCATAATCTATCTTCCATTTTATATATTCTGTCATAACTACTTTTAGAAGGTTAATTATTTTCACACTTGATCAAACCAAATTATTGAGTCCATGATGATTATCAATTGCTATTATTATTAAATTATCTTACAATCACAGTCATTTTAATAATTTGTTTTCATTTTTGCCTGAGTGATTTCCTTACGCAGCTCTTCTTCCTTGTGGAAGCTTCCACACGTTTGATGGTCGAAAGGGAGAAATTTCATCGTGTATAGATGCGGAAAGCTTGTCCTATATGAAATTTTTTTGATAGATGTAATGTAAATTTAATAATAATAAAAAAATTATACAGATAATTCTCGTTCTTTGAATTCAATTGCATGGGTATGTAAGATTTATCGATATTTTTGTTTGTCATAATCTTTTCCCGTCTATACACTTCATAGGAAAAATCTTTTCTAATAAGTATTTTAGAAAATTAGACGTGCAGCCGAAAAATTTGGTCATTTTTATTTAAATAATTACATTTATACAAATGTAAATAATTCTATAAAAAAATTCATTTAATATTTTTATTTTTTCAAAACACCTTATATTTAATTAATTATTATAATAAAAAATAAAGGAAAATTAATCAAAATTGTCATCGTAAATTAAAAAATCCACTTCTTATATACACTCACTTTTCACTTTTGAAGAATTTTATTTTTAAAAATAGTTTTTATATATTACAATTTTATTTTAAAATTTACAGAAAAAATAATGATATCATCATATAATTAAATTGAATTGCATTTACTAAAATTTAAAAATGCACAAAGCATAAACTAGTTTGTACAAACAGTTAACAAATAATCAATTTGCATTGGTTCGAGTGAAAAGAGTTCAGTTACCTTAAGCATCTTGTTTTGAATTTGATCTTTGGAACAGTATGTATGAAAAAAATATAGTTGCAAGAGGTCCTACTTTTGGCGCCTGATAGTACCTTAAAGGATTAGTCTATCGCCTTCATAGCGAGGGAATACTTTGACAATATATATATATATATATAGTTAACAAACAATAAAAGGAAGAAAAAATCATTTCTCACAAGATATGAATACAAGACTTTTTACAAAACTGAGCCGAGAGGGAGAC
Organism: Styphnolobium japonicum; assembly: GCA_023212625.1. Classification (NCBI taxonomy): domain Eukaryota; kingdom Viridiplantae; phylum Streptophyta; class Magnoliopsida; order Fabales; family Fabaceae; genus Styphnolobium; species Styphnolobium japonicum. The sequence continues at coordinate 13,276,074 of JALBWW010000002.1, forward strand.
CTAGTAGTATGGAAATGGAATTACTTAAATGTTATTATCATTGATACCAATTAAAATGGGTCCAACAGTGCCAGAATGCCTTATACTCAGTGAATCCAAATATGACCAATGTGAATGCTATAAGGGCATTTTCACAACTAGGGGTGGTAGTAGGATAGAGAGAGATTTTGATTTCATAGCAAGGGCGAGGACCTTGTGACACCACTGGGAATGGACCAATAATTGGGGAGCATTTCAGGTGAACCTTGTGCATGGACCAGAATGATGACCTAGAACAAACTCGTTTCTCTGTTTTCTTGCGACTCGAAGCTTATCCAAATCCAAAAATCATGTGTTGATTTCAATTTGTGCCTATTATTCTGGACCGTGGGATCAAATCAAATTGAAATTAGTGAGTTTGCAGTTATGATGGCTAGAAATTTAGCTATAGGGTGGTCCAGTAGCAGTACCAGTAGGGGGTCCTTACCTTAAGGATGGTCCCAAACTCTTCTCTAGGGTGCGCTACTTGGGTTGCAACCATTGTGCTTGTGCGCAAGGTGAAACTGTTGGGGCCAGAGCCATGTGAATTCCTTATGGGATGGCCGAACGAAGTTTCAGTCTTTAAGACTCCTGATTTTTTATTGTTCAAGTGCCTATCAGAGGCAATTTATTGTAGCAAAGAAGTTCTACATCATGAAACACGAGTTCCTATTAATTTTAGGTTGACGAGACCCAATAATATATATAGTAGAAAAATAGGTAGTCAGAATTAAAGAATAAACGAATATCTGTACTTTCCTTCCTAAGAACTAAGAAGACCTAAGCAAATCAAAGCATCCCATGATTTTATTTTAACTCTTAACTAGAGTAATAATGCAATTCAAATATTTGGGTCACAATTACCTTGTGGGTCAGGTTGCAAAACCCTTAAAACACCATAATAAGTCCAGATAAGCTTATCACAGTTTGAACTGAATTGCAAAGCCCGCAACTTTTATGCAGTTATAGAATTGTATGGTGACGTCCACGCGTGTTAGCTGGTAGTCTATCATAGTGATCATTCCTCCTCATACCTAGGAACTAGTTGAGCAGCATCCTTGAAGGCTCCTCTAAGACCCAGACATGCCACCGACGTCCCAACCAGTACTATTTGAATAACTTATTTTTATTATCATTTTTTTCAAAAAAATAACCCTCCGCCTCTCTAACCAGCGAGTCAGTCTATTTGGTCATGTTGCACATTTAAAAAGCAATTTCCAGTACATAAAAGCACTATTATTTGAATATTTGGTTCATTTAAGGGTACTTGGCCACTAACCGACCCTTTTATATTAAAACCACCTATTTTTCTGCGATGGATGATATAGAAACTGGCTTAGATGTTTTTTGCCTCAACAGTTTTTCTTGCAAAAATGCTTCTCACAAGTAAACAGCAGCAGCTCACAGTAACATCAACTAGGCACCAAGTTTTGCAATATTTTGATACTTACAAAGCCACGTTAGTATATATTTTCAATTGCATTTTCAACAGTTACTGGTATGGTATTACAGGTTTATAGTATACATATTTGGGATCATAACTCGTTTACCTTTGCGTAGGCGTCCACGGGGAACGCCTGGTTGGACATCTCTGGTATGTGCAGGAAAAATTCAAGGGGAACCAAAGATCAGATAAACAAGCTGGTGGTAAAAATGGATCAGTTGAACTAGAGTTCAGATACGACCAAAAGAAACACATAAGAAATACTAGAGTTCAGGCTCCAGAATACGAATAACCTATTCATTACGATGTATCAATGCTCATTCTTTGTCCCTTTACACAGTCAAAAATTGGGTGGAAAGTGAGCTTGGCCCCCAAAACAAAATTATAAGCACTTCAGATTGACCAAAAGCGAAAAAGAAAAGCAAAGGAAAATACAAGGCAAGCTCACTAATCCTAAAAATATCCCTGCCCCTATTAGCAATGAAGATTTTACAATTGAATGCCAACAAAAGAATGAAAAAATAACTTTACAGCAGGGGCATGATGATGCAGGGATATGACCAAAAAGATGAAAAAGAAGAAGAGGATGTAGGAAGAAAAAGAATAAAGTAAAAATGGATTTACAACCACCAATGGCTACAACCACCAATGGCAAGGACCAACAACTGATTTTGTTGTCTGCCTTGACAAAACACAATTATAAAAGCATATACTAAGCTTCCTATGCCTACTCATTTAAAAATTGGAAGGCTGGATTCTGAAGAAGCTCATCCGCTGGTTTCATGTCTGAGAAATCCTTCTCTTGCAGTGATGTAGAGAGGTCATCCACTGAGAAGGGAATGCTGCAAAAGAGGCACAAGTCGTTCAGTAAACATATAACCAGTTTGCATAGTATCTCCATTTGTTCTAATTAATATCCCAACTACAAACCCAAAAATCAACAAAAAAAAAAGAATTGCAATAGAAGTCTGCATGTGTTGCACACTAAATAAATTACATATATCAACCTTCCTCTATCCACTATAAAGGAAGATAATTTTTCACCTCTCTGTATTTCTAAAGCTCAAAGCGCATGTTATGTTATTAAAGCACCACCTAAAGTCATTCCATAAACAAGCACTCTCACCTGGAACTGTCATCCAACAAGAAAGAATCGCTCTGAGCATTATTAGAGTCCTCAGCCATAAGCATCCTCATGCTTGAAAGGACCTGAAGTTAGATTTGAGTGTGTTAATCAAATATTTACCACTTCAGGAATGTCTTTTGCTGTTATTGGAGAAAATAGAGACAAACTTACATCTGGAGATACACTTCGAGTATTGTAGTTTGCATCCCAGTAAAGTGTACATATTCTATACAGCTGCTGGACACTCAGGATCTGGAGCAGAAGAGGGAGGTGCATGAAAATAGAAGGGAAAAGACATGAGAGAAACATACAGATTATAAAAGACATTGAGATGTAGAGAGTGACAGCAAGAGACTATGCTTTCGTGATCATGCATATATCAATCTCCCTAACCTCCTAACCCATCCCTTAGGACTAAATGCAAACATAAATCTGAATTTCAGTCCTAGCAGTAGCCTCATGCACTCCCCGAGTTGAAGGCGCTAACAATCTGGGCAACCAAGTGAACTGCTATTTGGAGAAACATATGAATCCATAACTTTTCCACGCAAAAATACAAAGAAAGAAAAAACATCTAAATACATGGGATCTATTCAAGGATTCATCATCCCAAATTCTGTTATACATAAATCCATTATACTATCAAAGATAGGCCATTCTGTATATTAACAAATTAACGAAAGATGCATGCCCCATGCACTCACACATGGAGTTTGAGATGGATAAAGACTTACAGGGCATAAATCATTAATTATTTCATCATAGGAAATCCTATACTTCTGATGAATAACCTGTATATAAAAAATGAAAACAATTAAACCAGATAGAAGTAATTAAGACAGATTGGATTTTGATCACTTCATATAAAAGAAATATTCATTAAGAAAGAAAAGATGAAAATAGAATAAATCTTCATGTTGTCTTATATTCCATTAAGAGTCTAAGAAACTCGTCATCATATTTATTGTAAGTAAGACCACATATGATGGCCTTATGTTTATCTTTTGAAGTTAACATACATGATGCACTTGTTTATGAACTAACAATATGGTTAAAGAACTTCCATGGTTTTCAATTTGCTATTGCCCAGTCTACCCAGTAAGGATAAAGAAGATTGCATGGATGTAAACGGGTTTGATGAAATTATCCAAGTATTTCCAACACCTGTCTCATTGTTATCCTTGTTTATGGTTTACTTTTAAGTTTAAAATCTGATCTAGCAAGTCTCACAGTAATTTGTTTGAGCACGATTTTTCTTCTAGAACCAATAAGAGATGCATTATGTCTGTAAAAAACGACAAATAGTAGTTACTTCTCCGATGAGTATAAGCGTTTAGATCTAGACAAGCTTGATAAAAAAGTAAAAGCAGATGCCATCCATCCTTTAGTTTGACTGGATTTATCCTGTTACCAAACCTAATCATGAAACTTCAGATTTTAGATAATTAAGGTAAGTATAAACAAAACATGATTGCACCGGAAACCAACATTGATTATCCAATTAATGAACCAACATCAACAACGTGGGCAAGATAATAGTGTGATAGGGTGCCATATTATCAAACAAGACACACTTACCAAGAATCCAACAGCCTGTCTTATGTGCTTAAGCTCATCCCAAGATGACCCTGCATACTGCAAACCCAAGGCAATTAGTTTGGAGCTTTTATGAAGATATGTACACCAGTCCAAAAACCACACAAAGCAGCCATAGGTCATCAACATATTTCAGTAAGCCCAAGTAATACATGCACTAACTCAAAATTTAACACATTACAGTAAAAGGAAAAACAAATTACCTCATCTTTTGCTTGGCAGCACCACAGCTCCAATTCTGCTAATCCAGCTTTCACATATTCCCCATTGCTGAATGTGCAACAATCGCGGCGCAGAAGAAGACTAGTAATCATTTTTTAAAAAAAGGACTGTTAACCTTTCCACATTTTAAGATAAAAACATCATGATGCAAAAAAAAATTCTTTTATGTTAAAAGGGTGTATGTAAAAACTACTTACCTATTGAAGAGTTGCACATTAATATATGAGAATGTTTGAGTGAAGATCTTTTGGATAAGAACTGGAGGCACCTGAAGCCCAAAAGAATATATCACGATTCAGAAATTTTCAGAAATAGCATAGACAAGGCTTAACAGGGAGGTAAGTGCTTAATATTCAGAAATTAATAAGTTGCAATTTTGCTTCTTACAAAGTTCTCTTTCAATGTACAGAGGAGGGTGTTGAGAGATTCAATAATACTCTGCCAGTGACCCATGGGAGAATCTTTACCAAAGGATCGGCCAGATCGTGACACTCCCTTTGATGTTCTTGGTGCCTGTATATCAGCAATAAGATTTGCATAAGAAACAGAACCAAAAACTTATTTGACTAAAAACAATATGTAGCCTCAGAATTCTTTTTGAAGTTCCTAAAAAATATCTCCAAAAAGAAGATAGTATATAGGTACAAACAATGAGAACAATATGGGATGTAAGACATTGTATCCAACTTTATCCAGCCCATAGTGGTTGTTTTAAAGCTCACTTGAGTTAAACAATTGCCAACTAGAGTTCAACATACCTGGATACATAATGTAAGCAATGATGTTAACTCCTTCTTCAAGTTGTCCCGAATGATGCCGTATATTTTCTCCAAATAGGCTGTGAGCTGCTGCTTGAAAAGCAAAGCAGGGTATTTAGCCTCCACCTTGCGTACAACCTCCAATGCAGGGGCAGAAAGGTTGGCAGAAGAAGGGGATGAAAGAAAACCCTGCAATTTAGCCATCAAATAAATGAGTAGAATTTTTTAAATGGAAAATGGAAAATCAGATTACATAGAATGTAAGGAAGATTCATTACCATAGTCATTCTTCCAAAGAGGGATGTGGGATTAGGTGGTTTTCTAACTGGGTCCGTTACACCACCAGATTTCAGGCTTTGTTGGAGTAAAAACAATAACGCAGATGTATTTGACAGCCAATAGGCCATGAGATCATTGCCATCTTGATTCTGTAGGGTAAAAAGAGAGTAGGGAAGAAGAAAGACAAAAACTTATTTTAGATAAGTGCTCTAATACTTTTCTTTACTATACCAGAAAAGCACCATAACTACAGAATATCACACAAATTAGGATTAAATCATTTAACATCACAGAAGCCACAAAATAATTCATTGTTCAACAAATAAACATACAAATGAGTTCATAAACTCTTCAAAGAAATGGGTGGAGGTATAACTAGAACAATCAGACCATGAAACTGACCAGTGCCAACAGCAGCATTTAAGCTTGCATATGTATTACATCTAACACTAATAATTTCAAATAGAAAACATATTCTTCCAACAAGAATTAAAGTACACAAACACACACACACACTCCCACTTCTAATACAGTAGCTATTAACTGATACTGAACATTACATTCCACTAGACTGCATATTCAAATATTTTGGAATAAACCACACTAGAATAATCAGTGCAATTATGACATGGAGTGAGAGTCTAAAGATATTAAAACCTTAGTCACGTTATTTGAGTAGCCACTAGACTGCACGATCAAGGAAAATTCCTCAGCAGGAAGAGGGAATAAAAAAGAAACAAAATATTTTTGGTAACATGCACTTGCTTTCCATGGCCTCAAGCTTGTAATCTTGAATTATCTAGCAGGAGCTTCTTAGTAACCAGAAATTTTAAGTCTAGTTGTTCTTGACCTTTGTTGACAACTTAAATTTTAGCAGTCAATCTTCCTGTAGTTTTCAATATCTTTAGAGCTTCCAGATCTGCAAACCCCCCATATTGCTAACAGATCCTACTCTAATTTAAAGCATTAAGAAACATAGTTTATTAAATATGATTGCCAAAAGCAACGACAATAAGCTTGGACTCAATTATCAAACAAGTATTCACATTTCACTATTTCATCATGATCTTCAAAACAGCACTTTGGAGGAACTGGATGCAGAATAATGATATAGAAATCGGAGAGTTGCCCATAAAATTTTATCGCAAACTTATAAATTTCTAAGAATTAAGGCTCCTGTCTATTTCCACTATTATCTCCAGCTAGCATCACACGTGAAAGTTACCCACTAAACAACACAATTACCCACACTTTGCAACCAGGTTCCTTCAATCCAATTTTATTTCAACAATCTTAGTATCATAGGCTCACAGCTAATTTAAAAGTAAGAAATTTTTGACAAGTCTAACACAATATACAATTTAAGTTGTCAAACTTCTTAGGAGAAACTATACTACCTTTCACATAATTAAATGCTCTTATCCTATGTCTAAAATTTTTCACTAAGCTTTTTCCTTCTATTCTCACATGTTATAAAGAATAATTCAGAATAAAGTAATGAAGTCACCTCAATTGCAGAACCAATCATCTGGATAAGGCGATCAAATACACTAGTTCTTTCAGCTTCAAATGATTTCCAGTGAAGAAGACATCTGTAAATGGTAAATGCAGCAACAGGCTTTCCATGATTGAAGCCAATATTTTTCATAACACAGTTGACAAGTGAATCAACATTCTCCTACAGTGAAACAAGAGTTTAAAATTGAGAACAGTACTTGCCTACTTGGCATGAAGAACTGACAAAATTAAATTCCTAATTTTAAGCACATACATGCTGTCGTTCCATGTAAGATCTCCTCAATTTAGTTTCAGATTCTACACCAAACTGTTTCACAGGTGTAACAAATGTTTCCTGCAAAGATAACTCATTTTAGATTCCACTAAACACAGTCTCGTTATAGAAATGCATATAGATAGAAAGAGGAGCAAACAATATACTTACAACAGCTTTCTTCTCTTCTGCCACATGGTGACCATTTTCCAACTTCTGCAGATAAAAATGTCAATATTCCATAAGATGCACACTTACATACAGAGAATGAGGACCTACATTCTTTAGCAAGCATAAGTTACCTCAGCTACAGGGGTTGAGAGGTGCTCTGCCATCTTTTTCACAGATGAGTTTAGCAGAGATTGTTGCTGAAGAATCTGGTTTGCAGATTCCATGTCTGAGAATTTCTCTTCAAGCCTATCAATATCAATTAAAGAAAAGAATGGTCACGATGATAGAGATCTTGTAATTGCAAATAGAGAGTATGGATGATTACTGTTAAAACACTAGAGACACGTAATGGCTCAAATGATATCAATTAAATATTTATCTGATACCAACAATGCTTAATTACAAACAAAACCTTTGCATAGCAGTCTTCAACTGGATTATTTTTGATTCTGCCTCCAAAGCTTGCTTCAACCTTTCTTCGCCAATTCTGTTTGCCTCTTCATACCTTTTTTCTGTTTCATCAATTTTCATTTCCAGGGAACTCACCAAGGTCTGTAATAGATTCCAGGAAGCACTACATCAATAATAAGAAATGCCCACCTATCTCAAGCAAAATGCAAGAATATTCTAAGTGTATCAATATACAAAGACTTGCTTTCAATACAGTGCAGATATCTATGCCCACAACCACCTTACCTTGAGTTTCTCATTTTCACTACTGAGCTTCTCCATCAAAGCATGGTCAACAACTGGAACCTCCTGTATGACAGGCACACTCTCTGCAACTCTTTTTGTAGCCTCCCGCTCCTTTTCAAGAAGTACTTTGGTTTCTTTAAACTGAAGTTGCATCTCTTGCAAAGCAGACTGTAATCTTTTGTTTTCTTGTGTTTTTGCTTCTTCCATGTCAACCTATATTTAATGTATGAGATTTAAGAAGCTTTGCAAGGAAAGATACTGTTAGGTACCCTAAGATGACTAAGGTGTATTTTAGGAGAAGAAAGGGGTGCAGTAGGTGATTAAAGTCCCACATAGGCTAGGTGGGAAGTGTGACTTCATGTAACAACCTGCTGCACACGTGACAGCAGGTGAGTGTGTGGGAAACAATGGGGATTCAGTAAGGGGAAGGTGGAGAGAAGGGAATTTTTGTTTTTGTTTTTTTTGGGGGGGGGGGGAGGAAAATTGGTAAGCGTAAGGACTGGGTGGAAACTCAGTAGGGGCTGGAGTCTTTGCTTCTGGGTAGAGCTTCTGCATTAGGTTACTTCTTTCTTTTCTTATTTTCAGTTGTAATTCTCAGAGGTCTACCTCTGTCTTGTAAGGAGCTAGTCTCCATTTTACTATCAGTAAACTAGGTTTCCATCAGAAACTTAATAGTACATTTATATTTACACACACACAAATCAAGTTTACTCCACTAAGAAAAGTTTCTAAAATAAGTATTGCTATAGAGCTAAGAGAGCATACTTCAATATTTTATTCAAACTAATTGGTATGCTTAGTTCATTCTAATGGAAAATTGCTAGTTTGCTGCAGTAAAATGATTTCAGTTAGCAGTTAGCAGTGGCAAAATCACTCATTTACCCTCAAACGTTTTTCCAGCTGCAACCTCAATGCAAGGTCTTCAACTTGCTTTTCAAGCTTATTTTTTGCAGCTTGGAGAGCTCCTGTTTCTCTTGCAGCCTGCAACAAAAATAAAAATAAAAAATCTCAATTACTGAATAACAAAAGCCAAAGAGGTGAATAGCTAGCAATCATAAGATCTAATAGCTGTGAAAAAATCCCCTCTCCAAAAAAATAGCATATGGATTTTTTCTAGCAAAATGCATATAAAATTGTCTCTTACTATTATGATTTTCAGGCTAGCATTTTTTAAGGTTCAATGATCACAGATAATTCTATTCCCAACGTACCACTTCATAAGACAATGTAATAAAGTTAAGTAAACCCAAACAACGTGTGCAATGGTACTGCTGGGTTATGCAATCTGATTTGCAAATCTTTGTTAGAAGTGAGGATATCGTAGAGTTGGGACTAAAGAGAGAACAGGTATACTTTGGAGCATGGTAATATTGCCCAGTTACTTAAGGTGAAGTATATGGCAGTACAAGGAAAATAAAACTATTTGAAGGGGAAGAATGGAGCATTCAAGACAAGTAGAAGAGGAATTTTGAAATAATACTATTACTGAACTTCAGTTCTTTCTTCCAATAGTGTAAGGGCGTCCCCTGTTAGATCTTACAGTCCTCCGCATTCTATGTAACATTGTGTCTGATGTAAAGATTCCATTTCCTTTGTGCCTTTAGGCCCTACAGAGCCCTTAAATATGTCCAGAGCAACCTTGGATTTGCCCCCTTGTCAACTTTTTAATAAAGTTTCCTATTTGCTAACTAGAAGCCCAAAAACAAAAAAGGCATAAAATACAAACTAGCAGAGAAGAACCTACAAAGCTTTGGGTACATAGATCTTTGAGATATCCCAACTAAGCATCATATTTGACTGCATTGCTTTTACAGCGTTGTAGTTTGTGGAAGGAACTAGGAACACTTTGTAAGGTATCTATTTTGAATAATTGATGTAGAGGTATAAATAGCACAAAGATGATGGATAAAAAAAGTGAGTGGGATAGTATTGGTTACTCTAAGACCAAATAGCACATGGGTGCAAATATAGGTAGTGCCTATTAAGGAATTCAAGAGAAATTAGCATGATCTAGAAAGATCTCTTTCTGGAGGAGTATAATTGTGGCAGGTGTTTACAGTCCAAATGTTTCCAACTGAAGTGGAGATTTCATGCAAGCTAATGAAGTTTTGGTGGTGAGATTCATATAGTAACTACAATGATTATGGGTGAGCTTGGTTCTCATGAATAAGGCACTGTTAGGTATCCAAGCTTGACAGGTTTTCCTTCTGACAATGCCCCAAAAGTGGTCAAAAATTTTGTGTAAAGTAATTACTTGCTACTTAAATAACCTTATGCTATAAAGGGCTTCTGCTACTAACCCCAATGTCAATACACCTACCGCTTCATTGAATTCTAAACTCACTTTGAATAACTATTATCATGAGTCATATCAATAATATTTATAAACTCACATCATTACTTAAAAGTTAAAACATATTTCATCGATGGATTAAAAGGATTAAGACAGAGAGAGAGGGGGGGGGAGGTGGTTACCATCTTGAGCTTCCGCAATTCTTGCCAAGCAACTTTTCCTCTCCATGCACATTGTGTTGTAATTGCTGCCTTCCTCAATTTCGTAAAATGAAGTTGGGCCAAGTATTTCCGGCAGCAACTCTGCAATACACAAAATAATCAGAATTGGAAGGACAAACTAAATGAAACCAAAACAAAAAATTAAAGCCAAGATCAGCAACGACGATTTTGTATAGGATGTACAGACAATAAGAATAATAAAATTTAGAATATCTTTTAGTGAAGGCTTTTCAAAATATTCTCTACCTGAATTACAATTGCTGCTCTAGTCCTCCTTCTAAAGCGTAGCTCACAACGAGCAGCCATACCCCGCATACCAGTCTGAATAGAGACAGCAGAGGTATACAATTCTTTGTATGCCTTCCTAGCAATATGCATGCGGAAATACCTCTGCATCATCAGACTAGAAGCCTCCTGCCGCATGCCCTCGTAAACCAGCCGAGCAAGTTGTCCTGCAATCAGCATAAAGAAACTCATCAGATGTCATAAGTTTTCCCCCAAATCCAACTTGTGAGCTAATATTTCAAGCAAATGAGCAGAGACCTCTGCATGCAGCTTGAATCTCTGTAGCAGACAAGCGAAGCAAGACAAAACTTCGGCGGGCCAAATAGGAACGAACTTTCCTCTGAATAATGCTTGCTGACTTTCCTAAGATCTCACTTCTATGGGTATCTAGTTCTGCCATTTGACCAGCTCGAAGAAACACCTTTGTTTTACCAATCTGCAGAAACAAACAGAACCAGTAAAATTAGTTACAAAACAAAATATACAGCTTGTATTGCCAATCTGCAATCACCTAATAATGTGACGATTGTTAGAATTTAGAAGAATATATAATTTGGGGAGTTTTCTCCACAATACTCAAGTCAGTATGAAGATTTCTGAGGATTAAGTATATAGCTATTTTTTTATCCAAGTAATTCTTATTTAATAGACTAAAAAATTTGTTATGAACCATTTCTAAAACAAACTTATCCCAAACTCCATTGATCAAAATCTAATACAAGAATAAGACTCCCAAAGAACTAAAAGGTCTGATCACATAGTAATAGCTACCTGATAGCCTTCAAGTCCAACCTTCTCTAGAATCCTCTTGCAAGCAGTCACCTCATCAGAACTAACATAATTAAAACATGAAATAAGTCAGCATTTTTAGAATAATAACTAAAGTGCCTGACAAGGAAGATGAATAACTTAGATACCTTCCATCCAACGCTTCAGGTGCAAGAAGGCTAAATCGATCCACAAATTCATCAAAGGTTTTTCTAGTGGGATACCCAGCACAGCTTATCCTAATTGCCTCCATAACTCCCTACAATCAGACATACTATGTAATAAGCACAAACTCACATAATCCAAGGTTAAACTAAACAAGGACAAAAATGATAGCGGTCTTACCCCACAACGCAGTTGCAGCAAAACATTTTTATTCTCAAAAATTGCCGGCTTAAGAAGATTATTAGGTTTTACACAACGAATGTAGTGTGGCTCAGTGGCACTGAGAGTTTCAAGAAGTGCTTGCAATTGTTGCTGCAGGACATATGAAGATATTTCAAAACTACAAAGATTAAGCAAGAAAATCAAACAAGCTTGTCTTCAAAAAAAAAAAATCAACCTTAAATCGGGAACCTATTGAAGAGAACTTTGATTGTTTGGACGATTCCTCAGGTGAAGGGGGAAACAAACCCGATACAAAGGGGCATTTGGAAGCATAAAGAAGTGCCTGGTGTTCTGCAACAACATAATCTTTGTTCTTGTCGAGGAACAATTCAGTTTGATAAGTGACCTAAAATTGACACATATTAGGTATATGTGTTTTCGAAAGTAGAAATAAATCACATTTAGCATTTTGGACCTATATTATGCCACACACACATATATATACACTATTTATTATATCTCTGGAAAAAAAAAAGTACTAACTATCCCAACTTACATCACCAGCATAATGGCAAATTGTGAAGTCACTACGTGACAATTTGGGCTTGCTAAACCTTTTATGGTTTTTGAAGGTCTGATACAGCTTTTGGGCAAAAGTTTCATGTGTTGATTTAGGAAACATACTGCATAACACAAACACATACAGCTATCTGAGCGTCAATAAAAATAGTTTAAAACTGGGGGCAGAATAAAATGAAATAATAAAGCCAGAGTTCCTGTGATATTACAATTGGCAATACCAATTCAAAGGTACCAGCACAAAGTATACTTACCAAGCTTCATCCAGAAGAGCAATAATGCCACCAGGTTTCTGAAAATGAACACAAGACAATTCAAGAGTTAAAAAAAATTACAAATGATAAATAATAAATTCACTAATGACAAACAGCACAAACACAATTATATCAGTCTGCTAACAGGAATAATGGCAAAATCATGAATAACACCTAGACAACATACAATATTTTTTCTCTTTACGGGGAGGGAGTGTAGGGCCAATTTGTGTACACTCAACTTGCAATTATCATTTCAAGGTAATCAGGTTTTCCATTTTTTATAGAAGTCATTAGCACAGCCTAGTCTCTAAATAGATATTAAATTGACAACTTCAAAGTTTTCATTCTTTTAATCCATAAACAAAATATAAACTGTCCCTTTATGTCTCTCATTTGACTTCGGGCAAATACTGAAGCAGCTTTGAATTGATCACATAAAGTTATAAACCAAATTCCCTCCATTTTGAATGATAAAAAGATAGAATATGTATGAAAGAAGAAACTGAAAAACTTAGGAGACCATTTTGGACAACATGCAAAAACGGAATGGAAGGAGTTTTGAATTACTATAACTCTGTCTACTGTTGTTAGGTATGTAAAATACCCTTACCATACAGAACATGAAAATTCAGTTTTTAGCATACAAGGTAACCTGATCATGAATTATTAAGGAGCAAGCCACAACAACTAAAAGTTTGAGCTTAATATCCACAAGTCACCACTAAAATAAATGGACGGGGTTGGATAGTCAAAAAAGCATTAACTGAACATGGGATCTATTCTTTCTAAATCTTATTTATAATTTTAAAAAAAGATAAATACTCTTCAAGACTGACTGGAGTATACTTTCTTGAATGCAACTACATTTAGTTTACAGTAAAATGAAACTAGAGTTTTGTCTTTTATCTTCTATTTCTAATTCAGTTTAGTGTCTCTGGTGTCTTCAAAATAACAACTTTATCCTAAAAAACACGGGGCTGAAGTTAGTGGGTTGTTATTTAAAAATTTAAAACTCCTAAAAAATCAGATGTTATTATTAGTGGGTAATTATTTGAAATTTAAAAACATATTCTCACTGTTTTCTAAAAAGAACAGAGTAACGATAGGCACACAAGTGCATGTCAAGACACTAGTTTAGTTTTATGGTAAAATAAAGCAACAGAATCATTTAAGACGCCCTCCAGGCAAACATTCTAGATGCCTCAGCAATTGAAAATGCTGCCACATCATCTCTCTTCCACAACCCAGCATGCCAGTTTATCAGTTTTATCTACAGCCACACTATTAAACAGAGCTTGAGACCCTACAAATTTATAACCATCACCATTCGCCACCACATTTAATACATAATTTTTGACAGAAATGAATATGTTATACAAAAGTATGCTACAAGAGACAAAGCCAATCAACAGAAGGATTATGGATCCTTCTGGAGTTGGAAGGGAAAACCTTTTCAATGAGATCCAGAATATCTTGATTGTCAACAAATTCAATGTAACTCCAATCAATCTCCTCTTTTTTGTACTCTTCTTGCTCCATTTTGAAAACATGCTGCAGAACAAAATATTTGAGCTTTACAAGAGCATGTGTGAAATAATTAAAAATAAGTGACGTTATAGTCTTGTTTCAAATATAAAGCAAGCAAGAGATGCCAGCTATTATAAAGAAAATAATATCTCTTTCACAAACAAACCTGATTAAAATGTTGCTGAAGCTTTTCATTGGTCAAATTAATACAAAATTGCTCAAAACTGCGAAGTACACAAAACAACCAGGTATTATCTACAAAATCAACAGTGCCAAAGTAGAATTACAGCTTTTATCTTTTAGAGTAATCCCCAGTCAAGTAGACTGCCGTTAAAGATTGATGAAAAGGTATGACATTTCATCAGAATTTGGTCTAATAGGCAACTGAAGTAACATAGAGATTTATCACATAAGGATTACTAATCACATAACGATGGACCACATGAGATGACCAATTCATTCTAGAATCTCAGAATATGACAACTGGACATCATTGACTCCCAACCGATATGTAACTTTCTTGGAGGACACTGTTCAATTGAAGAGACTGACCCATGTTATTGTTAAATACACAACAAAAGGTAAGGTGTACCAGTTACGCACCTGTTAGTCTTGAAACTCTCAAAACCATAAATATCCAGCACGCCAATTAAGGACTTTGACTCAGGGTCTTGACCAATGGAATGATTAATATTATCAACCAACCTGCAAAAGCATGACATAAAATTACAGAAGCAGAGATTATTACTTGGAGCAAATTGACCAAATTTTCCAGTAACTCTAACCAAGGTTCAAACTAATATATCTTCAAGCAATCTGCTCACAGGCTTACCAGTCAAACAACCTCGAGTACGCAATCTTAGCCAAAGCATCTCGGCTGAGTGCAGCAGTTTCTGGATCCAGCCATTTTGTAATTGTTTCATCACGAGTAACAATTACACGTTTGCAAAGAGAATCTTCAAGTGCCTTTGCATCACACCTGAATAAAAATTATGAACCAAGGTGAACAGGATATGAAATGCAAACCTTGCAAAGAAAATATATTTTAACCAGTGCAAGTGTGCAATGTTTGCTCACATGAAAAGCTCAGCCGCAGTCTGTAGATGGAACCGAGATTTTTCATCTTTGGGCTCAGATGAGTCTATCTCTTTCCCTTTTGCAAATTCAATGTTGCCGAGATGCAAAATTGCAGCAACGACTCGAAATATTGCATCCTAAAGAGTGATGGGGAAAATGGAAAAACAAAGCATTGAAGCACAGATAAATTGATAATACTTGAAGAATTTAACCACGAACTTAAAGAAACTCCCTACAAAATACCTGCTCCTCAGAACTTATTCCAACGACATCCATTGCTCTCCTTGTAGCATTATACTCTTTAGATTCATCAACCCCTTCCAACTCGTAGCAATTTGATTGATTCAGATAATGAAATGTTCTTGGGTTTTCTAATTTGTACTTTTGAACATCCTGTCAAAAACGAGGTCAAGAAAAATTAATCAAATAAAATCCAAGAAAGTTAAGCACAAATTTACCCAAAAAATAACTTAAAACTATTGCTGATACTGAGGAGTGAGGACTAAGTTGTAGTAAAGCATTTTACAACACAGACCATTCCTGTCACCATTCAATGTTAAAAGCAGTTGACCCAACTTGGTGCAACTTCCGAATGTCTTTATTACCCATCATTCTCAACAGATAAATAAAGAATCAAAGTATTCACAAAACAGGGAAGCCATGTTACTACAAAACTATGAATCTAAACCATAAAGATGTCTAATTAGGCAAAATGAAATCCTGACATGCTAAAGTTCCATCACCCCATTTCCATCTTCCACTAATAGCAAGAACAAAAATACGTAATTACAAGCTATGAACCTCTAAGCCCTTGACACAAGGTCACAATCAACGAATAAGACTAGCATGCATTATCATAATTAAGCAAAAAAGGACACATCTTACAACAAACAATTTATACTTAAACATACTTTAAGATGATGAAAGGAAAGGAAAGCAACTCTGATTTTCTACCAAACCACTCTACAGGTCCATTTTCAGACAGTTTTCTCTAATGGTAAGTTACTAATACTCACATTTATGATTCAATACAGAAACAAATTAATATAAGCATAAACAAATGCTCTAATTTACAAGTTGATTCTTTCCAATGTTCCTGTCAATCTAATTTTGATTCTAAGCAAAAGGAATCCCATTACCTCCGGAGGTGCAGCACAGAGCATGTAGAAACAGTGATAATTCCTCTCTGGATCTGACACCTGGCAAACACGTGATCTTTCCAGCAGATAAGTTCTGATAGCAGCTCCTGAAATTCTACCCTTCTGGTCAAATTGAATCTCCACAAACTTACCAAAACGACTGCAGAAGTCACAAGTGAGAAAATAAAACAAATAAGACAGTATCCCATAAAATTTGCAATATAACTACATAAGCAGAAAACTTACTATTATTTCCCACCTTGAATTATTGTTCCTAACAGTCTTTGCATTGCCAAAGGCTTCAAGAACAGGATTGGACTGCAAAACAAGGAAGAAAGGACAAAAAAAAGGTCATGTTAAGTGGATATAAGTTAAGGTTGTCAGAAACTTAGACGCTGGAAAAGGCTAAGAAACTAAATAAATAAATTTATGGAAGTCGAATCAGCTTGCAAACTACTTTTGTAAAGGTCTAATTCTCTTACCTCCAGAACTTTCTGCTCAACGGTTCTACCTTCAGCCACAGCTCTCCCTCCCATGTAAGCAAGATACCGCATGAGTAACTTAGTGCTTTCTGTTTTACCAGCCCCACTTTCACCACTAACCAATATTGACTGGCTGATTCCCTCATTTATCATAAGCCTAAATCCACAATAATTTACATACTCAGACTTGTAAATTAATGCTCTATTTACAGGACAGATATGAAAATTACCTATATGCTGCATCTGCTACAGCAAAGGGATGTGGACTTAGCTCACCAAAAGCTGCTCCTTTATATTGTGCCATCATATGGCTATCATATAAATGAGGAAGCTTTATGAAAGGGTTCACAGCAATCAATATGTTCCCAGTGTAAGTCTAGAAGCAAAATAATGGTATTAGCACACATCAAGGACGTATGAAAACATGAAGATACTAACGAACAGAGAGAATAAAAATGCATTAAGGCAACAATGCCCCCACACAACAGAGACAATATTTGGAGAGTAGGCATCTGAAATTCATACATAAATTTCATTGATATCATATCTTGATCTCAGATTATCTAGGACTCCAGGTTCATGCAGGTAAGCAAGCTTTGTCATATCATCCACTCCACTTGGTGGGACTTCGGTATCTTTATGATAAATACTAGAAGCTTTAACAAGAACCTGCAAATTTCAAGACAAACAAGAGGGACAAAAATTCACAAATTTTAAAACATCATAAAGTTCTATATTCTGAGTTGACTTAAAAAAATTATATCTAGTCCACCAAATAAAGTACAGGCATACTGCAAGACAAGAACAAATAGTTTCACTAAGACACCCTATCTTCATTATGCTATCCTTCAAAGATTCCCACTAGTCATTAATGTTTAAGAATTTAAAGCATTCAAAGCAAAACTGGTAAATTCAAAGAACAAGAAAATGCATTAGTGAAGACCAGGATTAACTTTCAGCAAATATTACAAAGCACACTCACCGTCTTCCCTGAAGTGCAAAGGACTTTGATTTCTTCTCCATTAACCTCCAAGACCTCACCATCTATCCAAGCTACATCAGAATTCTCCACCCAAATATGGGACCCAGCTATAAGATTGGCGGCAGCAGCCTACAGTGCAGAGTGCGTCACAACTTAAATGTACTAACTACTAACAGAATTCATTCCCTCTCTAATGAAATTTATGCATAATAACTAGAGTGAAACTCATAAGCAATCGAAAAAAGGACAAGTCAAATTCTCTCTCTTTAAATCCCACAGAAGTAATAGAAATATAACTCCATACATGCACACTTGAAAAAGCACTAAAACAATTTATTTTATTTTATTTTTACAAAAATGTACTTTGCTTTAGATAGCCATAACAAGAATGGCTCAGGTAGCATGCAACAATTCCATAATTTACCTCAGATTAAAGTTGCAACATGGGTCTAATGACCTATGTGGTTGAAAGTATCAATAGACACCCCATTATCAGAAAATGGTTAACACTATTTTAGAACATGTTTGAAAAGACAGTTGGAATTCTTGTCTTCCATCTTAACTCATCTGGTTGTTAAATATCATCTATTGTAAACGGCATCAATGAAATTTTAACAACAATCTCATTGGTATAAAATAACTAATTCAATGAAGGAGGTCAATCAAATTCCCTCAATTCAAACCAATTTTCCTTAAACAACAACTATGGTATGAAAAGCAGGTTGCAACAGATTCAGAAGAAAACATATGACAACATCTAGTACTGAAGTCAACACTGATATTAACAAAAATAAAAAAGAACAAACAAGTGAAACAGGTGCCAAACAAGCTAAAGATTCATAGACTAGTCATGCTTCACAGAAATAAGGCAGGCGACATTGATTATAAACAAATTACATTAATTGGAACATGACTAAACCAAAGAAGAACATCCAACATGAGCAATGGAAATATTCAAAAACTACTATCACCAATAAAAGTTATATTAATTGAAAATTATGACAAAAGGGGGATTACTAAGCAAGTCAGTGTCACGGACAATCACAAAAATAGGAAAGAAGGACATAATTCTGTCCTCCTCACCCACACAGACATGCACATTACCCAATAAGTATGTTACTATGAAGTTCAGCACCTACATTGTCAAAGAGCGAGGCCTGACCCCTTCAATTATGCTTATCAAAGAAAAAAAATGCAATGCTGCATTATAATTTTGAACCAAATCCAGAAACCAAAAAAATGTTCTTTACACTTAAATCATCTAAATCAATCAGTGATCCAACAACATAATGGCAACAAATTTATGAAGATGTAATCAGCAGTCTAAAGCCCACAGGGTCTGATTTCAAGAAACAGCTCAAAAGATTTGTAGTATCTAGTTCAAACACTGTACCTAAGAGGCAATCATCAGAAGACCCAGTAGACAGCATTCACAGATAAATCAATTTTTCACACACACAAAAAATCAGGTAAAATAACTGCCAATTAATATAAAATTATAAATCTTCCCAGACTGACACCTTGCCGCTTCCTGTTTCTCCAAAGAACATAGTTAAGAAGAAAAACACTATCCAATATAGAATTGGACTCCTACACTGTCGGATGACAATAGGAAATGGGCACATTCATAAAAAAGTAGAAGCACCCCAATCTGAACGAGATAAAAGGAACAATCAGATAAACCAATTCTAAAATAAAAGAAAGATCCAATTCTGCTTCCCAGGCAATAAAAGATCAGTTCATTAACATAGAAAAACGACAACCCCATTATTATCAGAAAGGAAAAACGATATCAAAAAAGGGAATGGAAGACTTGGAATTGACTCCATGAAGACCACAAAACAGAAACCCAGATGAATGAGAAATGAGTACCATTTTCTGAGAGAGATCGGATAAAAAACTCAGCTTGCTACCGGATCTACTTGCAATTCCTCCAACGGCTACTCCTCCACTCAAAATGAGAGACCTTTGCACTTACCCTCCACGCTTTCAAGCACAACTTTTACAAATACGTGCTCTACAACAACTCCTAATGATGAAAAAACAAAAGGGTATACGAAGAATATATCTACGAACTAAAAATATAAAAATGTAGTGGATGTGGATGAAAGAATGAGAAGCTTAAAACTCTTCAACAAGACCAAAACTTTCGAAGAAGAGATTAAGCCCCTCGTCTTCTGCTGCTGCTGGTTTAACAGCAGACCTTGCTTCTGCTATGGGTTTTTCTGGTTTTGAGTGTTCTCTTCTTTATGCTCTATCTTTTTTCTTCATCCTTTTTCACCATCTTTGGCTTCTGGACTAAGTTTATTAGTCAATATAAAAAATAAAAATAAAAATAAAACTTATTAGTTAATATAAAAAATATAAAAAATAAAATTGTTCATTTAGAGTTTAAGTTAAAATGAAACTAATCTAAAACGTCTGACTTAGTTAATAAATTAAGTTTTATATAAAATAAAAAAAAAAATTGAACATATAAAGGATTGAATTCGATTACAAATATTATGTGGGTAAGACAAAATTAACGTCTGAATCATGATTAATCACGTACTTAAAAGTTATAAGAACATGTCATGAAATTCCCAAACAGCCCCTCCATGTTGGCATGAATTATAGTACCTTTTTTTTCACGACAACTGAGATGAGACGTGGTCTTGCAACTTGTCTAAAATGTTACCTTAAAAATCAAAAAAATTGAGGCGCTAAACTGCGCGTCGGCGACATCTTTGGATGTTGGTCTGAATCCTCTCTACTCTCTTCACCTTTCTTTTCTTTGTTTGTTTAGGTATTTAGAATAATTTGTAAAAATATTTTTAATAAATTATCGATTCTATTTATATTGAAAATTTAATTTTACTGTGTTATTTGTATTCGTATTATTAAAAAATCACCAGATTCCGTCTCAAAATCAATTTTGTTTTGCCTCAAAATAACTTCCAATAAAAATGATTATTATGCTAAGAATAAATTTTAAAATTTTTAACCGAATAAATTTAATTACTGCAATAATTATTTTGATTTGATAAAATTTATTTTATCTAAATATGAACCCAACCATAAAAAATTAATAATTTTAATAGAAACTATTTGTTTTACATATTCATTTATGTATCTATACATAATTTCTCCTTGAAAGATAATTTTTTTTACTGAAAAATTGTTTGTAAAAATAAAGCAAAACTAAACATGTTATTAATCTTGAATTACAATTAAGAATTAATTATTATTTTTTACATCCTAGTGAAGCTCTTTGACCCATGTTTAACATAATTAAAAGCCTTCTGCATTTAATTACTTTATCTACTACATGAATCAATTTGTAGTTCATTAAATGTGATACTTTTTGTAAATTACCTAAATCCTCCCTTAACTCACAGCTACTCATAGTGACTTCAATAGTTAATCAAATATAAATGAAATAAACATTAGTAGACTCGCTTCACGGCTTCAACATTTCAAACGGTGGGAATTTGATACATTAGATGGAGGATGAAGTTTGCGGCAAACTATAGAAATTAAAAATATTAAGGATAATAAGTTGTTTTCTTCCTTATTTTTCATTTGACCTATACATGAAATATTTTCAATCAGATAAGGGTAACTTGGTCCACACATTCATACACATGTGTATTTGTTTTGTTTTTTTTTTTGGTTAACTGTGCCTACATGATACATGTGTATTAGTTGTATGACAATGGTTATGGGCCTAATTTAAATTATCCCCATTTACTGACATGCCAAATAAGTATATATAAGAACCTGATTTGTATTTGTATTTTGTCTGGACTAACCCAATCAGCATTCTTATGGTGGATAAGATAAGATGGTGAAAAAATGGAAAAGAATTATGATTCGAAAAATAAATGCCCTAGCTTATAGATAGATGTTTTTTCCCCAAAATTTTACAGCAAACATATTAATTGCCAAATCATTTAGAGTGTGTTTGAAATTTTAAAAAAAGATTTGATTTGATTTGTAAATTAAATTTTGTGTTTGGAATGTTAAAAAATAAAAAATAATTTAATTTTTAAAATCTCATAAATTGTAATGGTTTAGATTTAAAAATCTCATCAAATATGATGAAATTTGCTAAGATTTGATTTTATATTAAATTTAATTATTTAAATTGATTATTTTATTTTTATTAACTTTTAATTTTTCACAATAACATTCACGATGACATAAGAGTAAAAAATAAAATGAAATCAATTCTTATTTTAATAATTCCAAATATAAAAATTGATTTTTAAATCAATTTAAATACAATTTTTTATAATAAGTTTTAAACATAAGAATTAATTTTTAAATTAATTCAAATATAATTTTTTTATAATAAATTCTAAATATATAATTAAATTTTTAAATCAAATCAATTCAATTTAAATCAAATTCAATCATTTTTATTTTTATTTTTAATTAATTTCAAACATAACCTTAAATTTTGTGAAAATTCAGAGAATTTATTAATCACGTAAAACTGTAAGATGAAACATAATAAATCTCACAATAATTACTGTGTGGAGGTTTTATTTATTTATCACAGCAGAAAAATATTTCATAAAAAACACATGAAACAATCTGATCCTCATTCACTAAATAGGATAGGGGGAAAATCTGCTGTCCTAAAGGCCATTCTAGCCTTGGCAGAGACACTTTTTTTCCCCCTGTGATTTTCAATTTATTCACATCGCATGGCATATTTTGGCCAATGTGTTGCCAAATGCCAACTTGTTTATTTTTGAAAAGAAAATCTGACAATTTTTAATGTTTGTCCATACGGATATGCAGATTTTGACACAAATACCAAAGAGGGCCTACATGGTGCACCCAACATTAATGGAAAATGCATTCGCTCAACGCTTTTGATGTGATGAAAATTAAGTGACCACTGCACAAATTATACGATGGTTATAGGGTTCATATTATTTATTAATGTTTACATCAACTAAGAAGAACCACGAAGGAAAACCTACTTATTGTTTGGATGAACATGACTTATAAGAGACTAAAAATTATGCAATTTGCATTCACGTCCCAAAATAAGAGAATGTTTAAAAAGTGCAGATCGAATGAGTTGACAAATATGCATATATTCCAATTCCCAAAGCATGGCTTTCTAACTTTAAAACAAATAGAAATTGAATCACCAAAAAAATAGAAATTGTAAAAGATACACGTAAGTTTTAAGGTATAAAAAATATATTCTTTCGTTTGTTTTCTTATGATAATCAATTAAAGTTTTTTTTTTTGGGTACATACAAAAATAACAACTTGAACTTATATATATTTTTTACTTAAATTCCACCCACTTTAACATTTGAGTTATTTTCAAACAATTTGTTTAAAGTTATTCTATTCAATATTTAATATTTGAGTTCAGATACACATATTATAAGTACTAAGAGTTTGTTTTATAATTTAACTTTGACGCTAAATTAAAAAGACTTAGCATTACAATATAATCAAATATTATTGGTTTCGTTTAATATTTAATACTTAATTATTAAATTTAGTGCTAAAGTTTATGATGCATGGCATAGGAGTCTACCCGCTGAATAGATACAGATGAATGGTTGGAAAAAGATAAATGAAAGAAATTGAATTAATTAATACATGATACATGGGATATGAGAGTTTATGGTTGAATTTGCATTGAAATAGGAGTCGTCGTAATCATAATTGTGCATCATCATTATTTTTGATTGTTTATGTTTTATTGGAGAAATATAATTATATTTGGATACACGACTACACGAGTGATTGAGATCGTGTGTTGCATAATAATAATAATAATAATAATAATTTTATTATTATTATTATTATTATTAAAACAGGTGACTGACAGTACAAATCTAGAAAATTATCGACTGTGTAGAGGCAAACATCTAGCTATAAATAAGAATTATTTTTCTATATATATTTTTTTGGCATTTGAAAAACTGAGAACCCAATGGCAGTAAGGCACGTGATAGCTGATAAGAACTATATTCCTGAATTGTCCCTAAACTTGTTAAGCTTATGTGGCCGAATGGGATCCACCGACACAGTAATTACTAAATGGTCCCACTCCCTCGCAAAGATTTTTTTAAAGGCCAATAAATAAACGGGCAATGGGCCAATGGCTTCTTTCCCCCCCCCCCCTCTCTTTAAAATGGAATTTCATGGTGATGGTTGCACGATGCTTTGTGTAAACGAGGTTTGAATATTATTTGAAATATTGTAATGTGAAGATTTTTTTGTATTAATTTCAATAATATATTTTTTATTTACAATTAAGATTATTAACTTAATTTCATACACTATTACTGCTTCAATTATAACTCAACTGACACTCTGACAGACTCATTGTCGTAACTCGATCTTAGATATGTGAAAAAATCGATCACTTTGGTGTACTCTTAAAAAATTCATAAATGAGATTTATATGAAAAATTCTATTTAATATTAATTTCATAAAATTTTACCCACATTTTTAAGGTTATATAAAACTGACCCGGAATGTAAAAAGTGTTTTTTTTTTTAATTTTGAAAAAGGACAACGGTTTAGATGAAGCAGCATGGAGCGGTGCTATTTTGACCGTTGGATTGTCACTCAATTCCCCTGTTTGAAATGTGCTTTCCTCCCGTGAACGAGCAATCAACGGATAATAGTTTGCTTTTGTCGCCGCATTGATATACGGAAGCCATTAGGACAATAGGCTCTCATAACGGCCCACAACCATACCCCACAAAAAAGCAAAAGGGCATCTGCCACATCGGTGACTGGTTGAGAGAAACCTCAAAGTCCAAATATTTCAGGTAAAGTTACCAAGTTCATACGCTATATTATTGGATAAATGATATCATTTACAATATTTACCAACTAATTTACATAACAAATAGCATTTCTGTTTATTGACTTTAGTGCACAAATGGTGAGACATACCCATGCGTACCCTTTTTTCTTGTACTGGTATTTCAGTTCGGCCTGATAATAAGGCTTTTTAACAGGGCTGCAATAAATGGGAAAATATATTACTCAAATACCATTCATTTTAAATAATTTACCTGTATATTATTTTTTATAGCATGACATTATTATCTTTTAATTGTTCCACGTGTATCACGTCAACGTGTTAAGCGTCATCACGGTAGGCGTGATATAGCTAAACATGCTCATGACAATGGCGTGACACGTGACTATAACGCCTAGCGTGTCCACGTATATCACACCTATCGTGTTGGCGTGATACACGTCGAAACCCTATATCCCATTCTTTTTTTTTCGTCCTTTCACTTCTCCGCTACTTTTTAACTCAACTACAATAAATTACCAAACATATTACTTAAATACCACTCATTTCAAATTTATTACCCATATGTTGTCATTTATGACAATGTGACATTATTTTTTAAAAAATTGTTCTACATGTATCACGCTAACACCATAAGCGTTGTACAAGTCATCACGCAAACACTATAAGCATGATACACGTCATCACAGTAGGCGTGACATACGTGGAGACGCTCATACTAAAGGCATGATATACATAATAACGTTATACGCACTGATGTTACAGTACATAAAATGTTTTAATAAATGGCATGATAATAATCATGCGTGAAAAAACAATAAATGTAAATCCACAAATTGATAAAACAAAACTTGTATAACCAAATATAACAATCAATCAAGCAACCAAACATTAATACACCAAATATTTGTATAATACATTATTGACAATAATAATGTCAATCTAATACTAGGTAAAAATAGTACAAGTGTACAACCTAAGACAACAATTGTAATACACAATGTTAAAGATGAGACTGTGATGGCCTGTGAGAGTAGTCAAGCTGTGAAGGTGCATGAGATGGGTCTTCTTGGGGCGGTGCATGAGAAGGGTCTGCCAGTGATGGAATGTAAGAAGAAGATGGACCAACATGTGGTGTGTATGGATATCCTGAATACAAAAATGGTGGATAAGGATATGGTGAGTGTGTAAGTATAAGGTGTAGCAACAGGTTGTTGAAACATCTATGGAGTAAGGGATTCACGGGGTTGAACGTGTTGTTGAGAAGACTCAAGTCATCTCCTAGAATTAGCTAACCTCGTTCTCCTTCTATGACTCCTACGCTTGTCGTCGTCCGCGGGTGGTTTAGGAATGTCATCTGCTGGAGGAACTATTTGTAGTTGGCTGCTTGAGATACAATCATGCTCGTCTAATGCAGCTAAAATGAAGGATACTGAATCTCGAAGGCTAAAAGCCTCTGGCGTAGTTCAACTATATTGCATCTCTGTAGTGTCAGCCTAGAAATGCAATAACATTATATATAAATACAAATCGCAGATGCAAATACAATTGACAAATTACTTACCACATGTCCAATAGGAGTAATCCACCGTCTAGTGACACGTTTATACCATCTCATGTACTCAGGATGTGCTCCCAATGCTTCAGCCAATGGCTCACCAATAATAATATGCTCGCGGCAACTATCCCAGATGGATGTGTACTGCATGTGCAATCTAGGCCAGTACTCATCCACCTCCCCTTTAATGAAGTCATATGCAAATGATTAAGTTGCTATGGCGCGCGAGGTATTGGTTGATTGAGACCAAATTGAAGCATGACCCTATCCGGTTGGTGCCACTCAACAATGTGAAAGAATATAAGTAGAACCATAGCTCGCCATAAGTCACTGGCAGCAACACAGAAAGCTGGAAGCGTTGATACAATCTCGTCTGTATATGGTTGCCAAATGAACTAAATAAAAAAGATAACATTATATAAATATTAACGATGAGACTGACAATAAATTTAATTTAAATTTTGTCTACGACAACACGTATCTCAGATTTCTTCAGACGATCTAGGTGGCGTTGACAATATCATAGGATGTGTGTCGGAGTCTCAGCCAAACTCTTACGATAATGACACCTATTAAAATGTATAAGTAACAATTATATTAAAGTGGGAGAATAGAAATCTATTTCAATATTAATTAAAATAAATGACTATATTCAACCAAAAAAATAAATAAATGACTATAACCTTATCGATATCCTAGTGGACGAAACTGGCTCCGATTAATAGCCTGTTGAACAATGTTGTCATCATTATCGGGATCTAACAATGCAGGAGCAAGGACAAGAAATCTATCTCATGCCTACATCTGTACTAAAATGCATACACCGCCAATTTCTCGTGAGTCATAGTTAGTGGCTTTACATAGCTCTCGGTAGAGGTAGGCTAAACATGCAGATCCCCAACTATATTGTCCTACAACAATAAGATCCTCTAGGAGTGGAAGGTACATCAAATGCACATATCTTCCAGACTTATCTGGAAGCAACATGCCTCCGATCAATTTCAAGATATATGCTTGCGCATGCCGCTGCAACGTTAGCTCATCTGCACCAGGTGGGATAGTGTGGAAATAGCTGCTCAACCATGACATGATCAACCCTCCGCTTATCATCTCATCCTCAAGCGATGTGACGCCTAATAATCTCTCACATAACTCACTCCAGTTATGGTAAGTACTCCCAGTGACTAGTAAATCATCAATCAGAAGTCCTGACTAAATAGAAACATCCTCCAAAGTGATGGTGCACTCTCCAAATGGAATATATGTGTCTCGAGCCGCCATCTCTCCACTAGCGCACTAATCAGGTCATGGTCAACAAGAAAATAACTACAATGTGCAACGCCAATGAAGCATGCCTACTGTAGATATGAAATGATATCATCACGTGGTTCGTGCTTATATTTATGGGCATGTAGTGTCCGATCAGGCTGATTAAAATAAATAACAATTAAAACTATGTTGAACTATCAAGTAAAACATTATAACCCAAAATCAATTAAATAAATAACATAATATATCGATTCAGTCCATATATACTACGATACATGCACTGGTTACAATACAAGTAAAGACGGATCCTCTACCCCTGGTTTCAATGTCTAGGGCGATGAATCTAAAGACATGTCTCCTAGTAATTGTTAATATAAATCATATTCAATCATCACATATTAATAATCATTCATTACATAATACATATTTAAATCATTCATTACAATATATATAATCTAACCAGAATAGGCATAGTCGTTAAAATGAACATTAATAATCATTAATTGGAGTTCAATATTACACATAAAACATTAATAACGACACAGTACACATGAACATTATATATAACGATAACAATTCAGTACATATAACAAAATAAAACTCATATAAACTAGAAGGGCTTTCTCTATAAGTCCTTGATCTACGAGGAAGACAACGACAACGATTATGTCCCTCTTCACCACATAAACGACATTTTTGTCTTGGATCTGATTCAATCCAATCAATCTTATTTCTTATACGGGTTGACTTCAGCCGACCCCATATCCAAAGTAAAGCAGGATCTGCTACTAATGTTATGGTTGGAGCTGGGAGCCAAAAAGGCTCATCCTTAACAGGATACCACCAACCCTAGTAAGCTTTCATAATGTTCTCTAACTTATAAACTGGATGAACATATTTCATAATATCAATGGCCAAAGCAACACATGCAGAAATAACATGAGAGCATGGGTAATGTAACGCCTGAAACATTTTACAATCACATCATCCTTCATTCAAGTTCAAAGTATATCTTTGTTGAAATCCAAGACTACAAGTAATCTAGTTGCAAGCTCAAGTGCGCGATTACGATAAAGAATTCATAAAATTTGACATACAAGAGGCATGTCATCCTATAACACAACTTAGTGGACAAAGATATACTTTGAACTTGAATGAATGATGGTGTGATTGTGGGATGTTTCAGGCGTTACATTACCCATGTTCTTATGTTATTTCTGCATGTGCTACTTTGGCCATTGATCCTATGAAATATGTTTATTCGACTTGTAAGTTAGAGAACATTATGAAAGCTTACCAGGGTCAGTGGTATCCTGTTAAGGATGAACCTTTTTGGCCCCCGGCTCCAACCATAACATTAGTAGCAGATTCTGCTTTGCTTCGGGCATAGGATCGGCCGGAGTCAACCTGTTTTAGAAATAAGATAGACTGGATTGAATCAGGTCCAAGACAAAAATGACATTTATCTGGTGAAGAAGGACATAATCTTTGTTGTTGTCCTTCTCGTAGATCAAGGACTTTTGGAGAAGACCCTTCTAGTTGATATGAGTTTTATTTTGTTATATGTACTGAATTGTTATCATTATATGTAATGTTCATGTGTACTGAGTCGTTATTAATGTCTTATGTGTAATATTGAACTCTAGTTAATGATTATTAATGTTTATTTTAACAACTATTCCTATTTTATTTTGATTATATATATATTGTAATGAATGATTATTAATACGTGATGACTGAATATGATTTATATTAACAATTACCAAGAGACATGTCTTTAGATCCATCGCACCCCAGAGGATCCGTTTTTACTTGTATTGCAACCCGTGCACGTGTCATAGCATATATGGAATGAATTGATATATTATGTTATTTATTAGTTGATTTTGGGTTATTATGTTTTACTTGATAGTTCAACATAGCTTTAATTGTTATTTATTTTAATCATCCTGATCGGACACTGCATGTCAGACGTGCCCATAAATATAAGCACGAATCATGTGACGATATCATTTCATATCTACAGTAGACATGCTTCATTATTGTTGCACATTGTAGTTATTTTCTTGTTAACCATGACCTAATTAGTGCGTTAGTAGAGAGATGGCGACTCGAGACACATGCATTCCATATTCTATTTGGAGAGTGCACCATCACTTTGGAAGACGTTTCTATTCAGTTAGGACTTTTGATTGATGGTTTACCAGTCACTGGATTACTTACCATAACAGGAGTGAGTTATGTGAGAGATTATTAGGCATCGCATCGCTTGAGGATGAGATGATAGGCGGAGGGTTGATCATGTCATGGTTGAGCAGTTATTTCTATACTATCCCACCTGGTGCAGATGAGCTAACGTTGCAGCGGCATGTGCAAGTATATATCTTGAGATTGATCAGAGACATGTTGCTTCCAGATAAGTCTGAAAGAGATATACACTTGGTGTACCTTCCACTCCTGGAGGATCTTATTGCTGTAGGACAGTATAGTTGGGAATCTGCATGTTTAGCCTACCTCTACCAGGAGCTATATAAAGACACTAACTATGACTCATGGGAAATTGACGGTGCATGCATTTTAGTACAGGTGTGAGCATGTGATAGATTTCTTGTCCTTATTCCTGCATTGTTAGATCCCGATAATGATAACAACATTGTTCAACAAGCTATTGATCAGAGCCACTTTCGTCCACTAGGATATCGGTAAGGTTATAGTCATTTTTTTGTTGTTGAATATAGTCATTTATTTTAATTAATATATAAATAAATTTTTATTCTTCCATTTTAATATAATTGTTACTTACACATTTTAATAGGTGTCATTGTCGTAAGAGTTTGGCTGAGACTCCGACATAAGTCCTATCATATTATCGACGCTACCTGAATCGTCTGAAGAAATCTGAGGTACGTGCTGTCATAGACAAACTTTAAATTAAATTTATTGTCAATCTCATCGTTAATATTTATGTAATGTTGTCTTCTTTATTTAGTTCATCTAGCAGCCATATACAGACGAGATTGTATCCACGCTTCCAGCCTTCTGTGTTGCTGCCAGTGACTTATGGCGAACTGTGGTTCCACTTATATTCTTTCATATTATTAAATGATACCAACCAGATAAGGTCATGCGTCAATTTTGTCACAACCAACTAATATCTCGCGCGATACATCAGCCTAATCATTTGCATAAGATTTCATTGAATGGGAGGTGGGATGAGTATTGGCCTAGAATGCACATGCAGTACATATCTATCCAGGATAGTCGCCGTGAGCATGTTATTATTGGTGAGCCATTGGCTGAAGCATTGGGAGCACATGAGATGGTATAAACGTGTCACTAGACAATGGATTACTCCTATTACAGCTAGTATTAAACTTGTGGTAAATGATTTGTCAATTATATTTGCACCTGCAATTTGTATTTATATATAATGTTATTGATGTTATTGCATTTTCTAGGCTGACACGGCAGAGATACAATATAGTTAGACTACGCCAAAGGGTCATTTTGCCTTCAAGCTTGACAGGCTTCGAGATTCAGCATCCTTCATTTTAGCTGTAGTAGACGAGCATGATTGTATCTCAAGCAGCCAACTATAAAGAGCTCCTCCAGCAGATGACATTCCCAGACCACCTGCGGACGATGACGAGCGTAGGATTCATAGAAGAAAGAGAATGAGGTTAGCTGATTCTAGGAGACGAGTTAAGTCTTCTCAACAACACGTTCAACTCTCTCAACCCTCTGAATCCCCTACTCCACAAATGCCTCAGCCACCTGTTGCTACACTTATACTTACCCACCTACACATCCACCATATTCTTATCCAGCATACCCTCCATATATTTATCCACTATTTCCGTATCCAAGATATCCATACACCGGATATCCATACACACCACATGCTGGTCCATCTTATTCTTATATTCCATCACAGACACACCATTTTCATGCACCTCCACAGCCTGACTACTCTCACAGGCTGTCACGGTCTCGTCTTTGATATTGTGTATTATGATTATTGTCTTAGGTTTTACTATTTTTACCTAGACATTATTATTGTGAATAATATATTGCACAAATATTTGATGTATTAATGTTTGGTTGCTGGATTGATTGTTATATTTGGTTATACAAGTTTTGTTTTATCAATTTGTGAATTTACATTTATTTTTTTTTTCACGCATGGTTATTATCACGCCATTTATTAAAGCGTTCTATGTACTGTAACATCAATGCGTATAACGTTATTATGTATATCACGCCTTTAATATGAGCGTCTCCACGTATGTCACGCCTACCGTATTGACATGTATCACACTTACGGTGTTGACGTGATAACTTGTATAACGCTTACGGTGTTTGTGTGATAACTTGTATAACGCTTACAGTGTTGATATAATACACGTAGAATAATTTAAAAAATAATATCATGCTGTAAAAAATGACAACATATGGATAATAAGTTTGAAATGGGTGGTATTTGAGTAATATGTTTAGTAATTTATTATAGTTAGGTTGAAAAGCCTGACAATAAAGTAAACCTGCAATTAGGCATCATCCCCTTTGACTTGCATCATCTTAGCGATCAATGGCGTGTGCGCAACCAATGAAATGAGCTTTTTCAATTAGTATCGCAAAGTTAACAACTGGATCAATTACTTTCCAACGAGTTTCATAGCATATATTGATTCTTGTTTGCGTGTATCACACATAATTGTTACATAATTGTTATCTCGAGTGCTTTGTAATCCCATTTTGATTATATCACTCATATGGGGATTTAAATATTCTGTCGTTTTTTCCAATCTCCTTTCCCGTCTCTCCAATTAAATGTTGACAACTCAATAAAAAAAAATTCTCCTCTTTTCTTTTTTCTTTGTGTAAATCAAGGTATCCTCTTGCTCAGAAGGTGAGGGATTAATCCTATGAGATATGGTCAGGCACGTGAAGTGAAAACTTTTCCCAACTACATTTTCTCTGTACATACCGTCATAAGGATCAAACCCGGGAAAAGATGTTTAAGGTAACCAAACTCCTTCTACTCAGACCAACACAAATTGATAAAATTCTCCTTTCTTAATTAGCAATAACTTCTTTCTTATTTGTAAGTCTTTCTGCTGAGTTATCAACATTTAATTAGAGGAATAGGAAAAGAACATGAATAGGAGACAAGAGATCTAATTCTCCCCATATGGAATTGAGTTTAATTTTGATCTATTATAAGTGTAAAAAATTTTACACTATCATTTAATCACGTGTTGACATATCATTAAAGAATTTTAACTTTTAAAGTAATAGTCTAACTCTTTTAATAATGTGTCAGTACATGATTGAATGATAGTGTAAAACTTTTACACTGATAGTAGATCAAAATTAAATCTTATGAAATTTTCCTTTTGGCCACATTCACCTTATTTTGTCAATCTCATGTTCATCTTTCGACCATAAACTTTATCATACATAGAAAAAATCACAACAATCCCACATGGGATTGATGCTTCATATGCAACATAAAACACGCTACCTTTCAGTTGACCAATTTACTTCCCAAACCAACTTTACTAGCCAATAATATGATTTTATGATATTGTATTCAGTAAGTACCAAAAGTCACAGAAATTACAGTCACTACAAGGATGGACACTAGCAGAAAACATCCTACTATGATCCTTGCCGAAAACTTTTTCCTAATATCTGCAGGTTATAAACGAAAGAAAAACCACCAAACCTGAGATCTGGGGATCAGTTTCTCATCTTATTGGTTCACCCCTCATGGAATATGCCAATATGGACTTGCTAAGGTGGTCAACAACTGCTGATCGTAGAAGAATGCAGCCACCAGAAACTGGCCAAACATCATACACCTGTGAGAAATATTTAAAATAGATAATTTGCAACTTGAAATCTTATCGGTCTGATCCTTCTATTTATCTCTCACCATATCATTAAAAAATGGACTGAAAATTTAAATACCATCTGATTGTTAACAACTTAGTGTTGGCAACTATATGGTTGCAGGGACAAAGACCAGAATACATGTAGGATAACAAACATATACTATTGCTCTGCCTAACATTTGCAACAGGCTAACTACTTAATTGCATGTGCTGAACAGAGCAAAATATATGAATAAGAACAATTCTAAGTGAAAAGAATGCTCCGCTTCTTCCTTTGTTTTATTTTATATTTTTATTCTCTATCCAATTTTATTATGAGCTAGGGGAAAGGTCAGAAGACATGAGGCATCAGAGTTATCACTATAATTAGTATTGTGAAACATTTGATCTCAGCATTGAACATAAAATATAACATTAACAGACATGAGTCCAGAAGAAACCTCTTCTCAACTAGGCTACTTGTTTGCATCGTAAGCTGGAATATAAGACTCCAAAATCAATTGTGCTGGAGCTGGTGATCTAATCTCAACAATCAAGTATGTGAACTTCCATTGCTTGTCCACTTGGTCTTTGAACATCTCAGAGAAAACCTTACCATTTCCATGGGGCCCCCGAATATAAAAATTAACCTGCAATCCGATTGGTCATACAGAAGCACAAAAGATATTATCCACGCTACATGTGCTGAACAATAAGAATCTTAAAAGAATAATGGAAAATTTTGAGAATTTGCTATTCACATAGAAACAATTGACCAGAGTCCCCAAATGAAGTTCTCGATGACTTCCTTCATTTCTGATTCAGGAGCAAAGGAGGAGGAGGATGGTTACTGTTCATGCTACTGTGGCACGAGTAATGTATTTATGTAATAGCTTTACTTTATATTTATTTTCTCTCGCAATTTCTTCTAATTCAAGCTACCTTAGACGGCTAGAATTAGATTTATCTAAGAGCTAGGATTTGTTTTAAATTAGGGTTTCCTATCCAATCTGAAGGGAATTTGAAGGTTGTAAGGGGATTAGCTCAGATTTTCCTTAATAACAAGTATTTTTTTTTCTATTTCCTTGGTTTCTTACCAAAAACCCAGCTCTCTTTTGGCTGTGTTCCAGATCTCTCCTCCTATTCTTTCTCTCTCTATTTCTCGTGTGCTACAGACTAAACCCTAGGCCTCTTCTCCCATATCATTTTCATTTTTCTTTCTTTTCCTTTTGTTTTTTCTTTTTTCAGTGAGAGGGAATGGGGTAGTTTACCCAAATTGTTCACAGAAGAAATTGTGTATAGATATATAAATAAATACCTCTACATGCTCAACACCATCTTCATCAGTCCGTATTTTGTTGGGAATTCGTTGACGAGCAGCACGATTTCTACTCTCTTGACCATAGCCTGTAATAGGGGATCCAATCCTCACTGTAACCTGGTACAAAGCATACGCAGTGCATGAAAACATAGAAACAGGTAGCCAGTTTTACTTAATGAATAACTACTATCCATTATTGCAACTGACTAGCAAATCAGTTCAGAATTGCACTTTGTTATGTGCAATAATTGCAACACGATGCAAAAATTTCATGCATTCTATCTCCCTTCTACTCTAACAACTAGACTTAAATGACTATAAGAGTCCCAAACAAAACCCCCCAACCCCTCCTGAGAAAATAAACAGAACCTATACCCAGCTATATGTTGAGAAGTTGAAATGACTGACTCAATATGTAGATGTACTGCTGATTTTATACATAGGTATTGCAAGCCGTCAAAGCATCTATTATATTCTATATGGTGATGGAGCAATAGCTTATTAACAAAACATAAATATAAAAATAGAGATTGAAAGCCATTGAGATTTGTTGAACCTTCCCGTCACCTAAGTAATCTTTATCTCACAAAATATTTCTTCCTCCTTTACAGTTATATTTCTATAGCTTCTTCCTACATATGGTGAACCCAGAATTATCAGCTTCTTTTCATGTCCAGCAACTGAAATACTTCCTTTCGGTTTTTCTTTCTTTGTTCAGAGATGGAACATGATTCATATGAAAGCACAATTTCACTCACCTGACTGTCATTTTGAATTCTTTTGAGAGCCTTGCCAAAAATCTTGTACCTGTTACCAACTTTCAAAAGTCAGCAAGATTAAAGAAGATGAAAAATTTCAGGCAACAAAATCCTTAGAATTGCTAAGTAGCATAAATTTATTAAGAGAATTAAATTATTTACTCTTTGGGTTCAAATATAAGCTCCTTGAAAACAGCATATCCTGCAGCAGCTGCAATTCCAAGCCCAATAAGAATGATGACACTGTAGGAAGCCCCCTCCGCAAAGGTTACTGGCTTCTCTGGAATATTATACGTAGGAGAATCAAAGGGATCCTCAACAGTTGATATGTCTTTTTTAGTCTGTCAAGAAGTGGAAGATAAAAATAGTAAGTTGCTTGATTTAATTATGAGTTATGACAAAGAAAAGGTGACAAAATGTACAACAATACATGGATTCTAAACAGAAAACATTTGCTCCTTTCTATGATTGATTGGACTATTCTTATATTTACTGACATTTCCAGAAACTCTAAGACAGCATGAAATTTTATTGCAACTGCCATCATCAGGAGCATCCTTTAAATGTCACAATCACATAGCCCACATCTAGAACACGTGGAAAAGGATTAAGTATATATATCATAACATAATAATTTTAACTTTTTCAACCAAACCCATCTTATGGATCCATTTTAGGGCAGCCCACCACCATAGATAGGATACCTTAATTCAATTTGATCTGTTTAATTAATCATGCATTTGGATCTAATAGTGATAACCACTACAAATTGTAAGGCTGCTTCTTCAACTTGTTCAATCAGTAACGAGAAAATGAGGAATTATAATTACAAAAGCCCAAAAATTTCTAAGCTTAACCTTATTTGTATTACTTCCTGTTTTGTCTGATGATCTTGAAGAAATAGATCTTGCAAAGGAAGAATTTAAGGAGTT
Organism: Styphnolobium japonicum; assembly: GCA_023212625.1. Lineage (NCBI taxonomy): Eukaryota > Viridiplantae > Streptophyta > Magnoliopsida > Fabales > Fabaceae > Styphnolobium > Styphnolobium japonicum. The sequence continues at coordinate 13,312,600 of JALBWW010000002.1, forward strand.
TAGTCTATAGCTTTCTCTGAGAAGATATGAAGGCTGAAAACTAGTCGTACATGTTCTGGTAAACCATCCGCTGAATAGAACAGGGAATCCTGCAAAATATTGTTATTATAAATAAATAAAAGTTTTTTTGTTGCTAAAAATATAAATTAGCTAACATGTTAAAGTCAAACTTCTATCCACAACCTCCCAGGGTAGAAAATGCAATATCTGTGACTCAATGGCAGAATTGGCCTTGGGTATCATGAACCTAAATAATTTTAATCATCAAGTGTTGTTAACTCATGAATTCATGAGTACCAGCAGATTAATATTGTTTTTGAGGTAAGTAGCTGATTTACATATTCAAATCAGCAGCACAAAATGCAAATTTTGTAATCCCAGAAAACCAGAACTGTAACCAAAACGAGAAGAAAAACCTTTTTTTTTCCTTTTTTCTTTTAATTGACAACCAAGACTTTTTAATGGTTGGTTTAAGAACAAACTGTCAATAAAATGAAATTACAAAATGGTGACCAACCATTTCCTCCACGCACATCCTGCATAAAAATAGGAAAATAAAAAAAACGAGTGCGAAATTGAAGAACACCTGCTTGAGTCACCTTTGTGACATGATTTTCCGGAGCAGTAGATTGAGTCACACTGCCTAACCTAGATACTCCCAGAAACTGCATCATTATAAGAAAGAAACTTAATCTCAACCCAAGGTACATCAGTTTGCTTTTGGCAGACATGCACTGAAGGACATGTCAACATATCCATTCCAACCATGAAAACATTACAAGAATATTTTCAGTAGTTCAAACTGAATAAGAAAGAATTCATTAACAACTGAAACAGATTAATAATAAATGGTGGAAGCAGCTAATAGCTATCTTCCATAAATGCCAAGGATGAATTGAAAAAGCTCAACTCATGCAATGCAACACGCATTTAGCTTCAAAGCAAAATACAGCATGCAATGGAATTGGACACAAAACAATTAGGGAAAAGAAAAGAAAAAAGCCTAACATTCGTCGATAATACCTTCGTATAGCGTAAATGTCTGCTCCGCCATAAATCCGAAATGCATCTGCACGAACCTGACATAAAAATTAAAAAAAAATGCGAAAACTTGAAAATTTTCCCGAGAACCAAACGAAGGAATCATGCTAGGGTAGGGTAGGGTACGGAGTTGTGCAGAATAAGCTTACCCATGAAAATGATGAAATGATAACAGTATCACTAATCACTGCACACGATTCGATGCCCTAACTTCAACGATTGCACAACATCACCGTGTCCGTTCCATTCTAAAAGACTAAAACCCTGCAATTCAGAGGTTTCCATTTTTGGGCCGGATTCGAAGTGAATATTTTGTGGGATTGCTATTTGAATCGGGTCATCATTGAGTGGGCAGCAAAGCAGGCGGCCCATGATTCATGAACTTGGGTGAGATGCAATTAATTGACCAAGTTAAGAAATTGTGAACCAAAAAAGAAAAAAGAAAAACCAACTTGAGAAATGTTTAATCTTTTAAAGGACCCAAAACAGTATTTACCCTAAATTTTAACATAAAAATAAAGGCCATTATTATTTCTAGAATCATATAAACCTCTTTTGTTATAAATTTTTTCTACATTTTCAAATAACATAAATTTTTTATTTATTTCATGTTAAAATTTAATTCCAAATATATATGTTCATAATATGGGTCTATAAAATTTCCTCTTCATTTCAAATCTCATAATGTTATGTTTAAAGTTTAAACAACATTTACAGAAGACAAAAAATTGATAAAAGTACAAAATTATTGAATTGGATGTAAATTTATACAAAAGAATCTGACTTTTTCTATATGTAAAGTATTGTTAATATATTATACAACATTAACCATTTCGGAAATTTTTGTTTAAATCTGCTGACCCTTTTGAAGGTACGAACCTGACCTTAGCCTACGAATGAGTGGACACAGTTGGTTTAGTTAGTATTTTAGAAATTCTCCTATGCCCATTTAAGCAACATTTTAGTTAGTTTTGAGTTAGGACGTTCTGTAATTTAATTTTTTTTTTCAACTTCGAAGAAGAAAATAAATTAAGATTGAACATAGAACTTATCATAAAACTTCAGGCATAATACCATCAAACAAAGAAGCAGCAGTTTTTTAGTTTCCCTTAAAAACAAAGTCTATGCTTGTTTGACTTAGTAAAAAGTAAGGGAGGGAATGACAATAAGAAAAGAGAAAATTGGTAATTCACTCTTGCGTAGTGAAAGATTAAAAGTTGTTATATGCTTCACATTTTTACTGTACAAAATCTGCAAATATTTTTTATGTTAAAAAATTTCACCCTATCTTTCATCCACTCATACCAACAAAACATCAGATCAAGATATCCACCCATCTCTGAAACTCATGAATGAGTCTCATAAATGTGAAACAAAAGGATCTATAAAATCAAATGGTTGCAAGAAAATTCTCAGCTGCATAAGAAAAATTCTTACACCGAGAAGTAAGAACCTCGCTTATTGAAGTCATGATTCTGTACAAACTCTAGGACACATCTTACAACAAGACATGTACAAAAACCATAAAGTAAACATGATCATTCCAACAGCAGAGATGGAATGGAAGAGCGTTGTGCTCCCTTGATGGGAATACCAGTATTCTCTAGCGTAAAAAGAATGCCAAGCGTGGATCTGTTCGATGTGGAAGACCAGTTCGGGCTCCCAAAGCTCTACAGTTGGCAGCTGCCTGCAGTCACCACCACAAAATTAACAAAAAATAAAAAATAAAAAATAATCCCCCTACAAATTTTGGTTTTCTTCGTTTGGTTTCAAATGCCACTATGAAATATGAATAGCCTTTTTTTTCTTGGGACAACTTACCACTTGAGCCGCAAATGGCAACATTTTCTCTGGTAACATGTTTGCGCAGATAGCTACAAAGTAAGTCAGAGAGCATAATTAAGTATGCTAAATCTTTTAACAAATAGAAACACACAAAGAAGGCAATCATGTCTTTTATGGTAACTTTACAATTATCTTACTCCCAATGGACTAAATATGAGCTCTTTGTTCTGTACACCTGCTAATCCGAGCTTCCTCTAATTAGATATTAGGAGAGTATCTCTTGAACCATGCAAAAAACCCAAATAATTTCCATTTATGTCTATAACCATATCATTGTTCTGTTACAACTGTTGCTAACTACATAGCCCAACAAAGAGTAAACCCACGAGTGAACTGATTATGTATGGGACTTCAAGTAAGAAAATGATGCCAACTGAAAAGAACTACAGCAAAGTTGCTAGTAAATATCAGGTTCTACAGCTACCTGATTAAGATTTCTGAGAGGAAAATGTAGGAAGCAGATCAGTTTAAGAGCTTAAAAACCTTGCAGATATATTGGAATGTGGCAAGCTAAGGCCTAGATTGATTGAGGTGAATGGAACCCCAGAAGAAGGTTCCCAATAAGAAAGATTAAATCCCCACTAACATTTTTATTCCTTTTTCGATTCTATTTAAATGGCGACATGAATAAAAAAAGAAAAAAGAAAACCGAGTTAAAGTCTCAGGTAGCAGGGTAGACAGAAGGATAAAGAATCTTCTTAGGTCAGCGAGTACACCTACCATAAAGAATGGCTCCAATAAATGCATCCCCAGCACCAGTAGTATCGATCAGCTCAGAAGCTGGTATCTTCTCTGCTGTTCCAATAAAGAATCTCCCACAAACTGTCCCTATTCCCTTTGCTCTGAATTTTGAAACTACCTGGGAAAATCAATGGGTAAAGATATAAGGAAAAAAAAAATGTAATCTTTTAGAATTGAACACTATTATCTATTTCACATGGAAATCGACCAATCTATGTCTATCTATAATATATATAATCAAATATTGAAAACTATCGTTACACATGTCTCCGAATATAAATAAAATTAGTATCATAATCCATAAATATATTTATTGCATTTTCAATTTTTATTTGTCAATATTCTTTAACTCATCATTTCTTAATTAATACACATTTAACTTCTATATAATCTATATAAAGTTAAATATAAAATTAAACCTAAACAAATTTGGTATAGATTTATGATTCTTGATACTAATATTACAAATGTATATATATTACTCAATTGCTTTAATTTCTTATATTATTGATTTACTTGTTGGCATTGATTGAACCATGTAACCGACTCCACCTAGAAGGATAAAGCTTGATAGTTGTTTTTGTTATATTGATATACTTTTTGTTTTCTTCTACTCTTTCTTTTTATCTTCTTTTTTCAGTGAGAGCGCTCTTTCTTTACTTTTTATTTTATCATTTCACTCTTTCTATTCTTATACTGCATTTCAAAGTAACTTTCTTTTTAAAAAAAAGATACACCAATTTTTTACTTTAATAAGATTTACACCAGTGCATGTTTGTACTTTACTTTTAAATTTATTTATTTTGCCTCAAAACAAGATTCTTACAAGTTACATAATTAACTTTTTGTGTAAAAAAAATTAATCCTCTGTACCGAACTAAATTTATTTAAATTTGCTAAAACTATAATCTTTTATTATGTTTTAATATATAATTACAAACTACACTTTTATCCATAATATATTAATAAAAATTTATATGAGAAATTTGACTGTTCTGGTGAACGTTGGTAAACTCAACCACCCAAGATCCTCAATTGTCAATATGACAAGGTGCTTTTATATCAGCCATGACCCTACAAGATCTAAATTAGTATATTCTCAAACTCTGCTGCATTTCTAGAATATATCATCACATTAAAATAAAAGTTGTAGAAGTTTTAGGATCAACAATATTTTACCGACGATATACAGGATGGGACAGCCAAGCTATCATCTTTCCCTTTATCTAAGAATTCTAAGAAACTCTCTACATCCCTTTCTTCTATGTCAGCACCCTCTGCCAAAAAGAGCATTGAACTTGTAAGTTAAATATTTGCTTGAAGAAGAAAAGTATGCATTCCAAAGCAATAATTTTACGACATTATGCTACCCTTCAAGAATTAAAAAAAGAATTTGAAAAGGCCAGTGGGGTACTCACCCTTTGCACTTCTTTCCAACATTAGACATCCATCTTCACCCAAAGTCACAATCACAAATTTGATATTTGGCAATCTTAAAAGCATGGAAACCAGTGCACTTGGGATAGATGGTGCCTGCGTCCATGCCTAACACACACATACCAAAAAAAGAATCCCAAATAAACTACACCACAAAGGCCTAAACATAAGCAGAAGCATATGGACACATCTTATTTGTAATTAGAGGAACACCCTACTTAAAAGACAATTCAAGCTCATCATGACATAAAAACATGATTTAAAAGTAAATGTATATTGAATGTGTCAAATGAGGAACATTTTTTTTGGGTGCTGAGAAGAGGAACATTTTGAAAACACCATGATGTGTATTTTCAAACTATGGACTTTGACCAGATACGTCTCCATTTGAGAGCAAGGTCAAAAGATTGTAATAGGTCTTACTATCTGTTGACATACTTATGAATCCAAATTTACATAGTCCAAATCTATTCAAAATGCATGCATGCTAAAAGATAAGTTGATGAAAGAATTATTTATGTACCTGTGGAAACCTTGCAGAGCATACAGCAAAATCAGCAAGCTTCAGGAGCTCATCCAATCCTTCCATAGGTGATTCTGCCTCAACTAAAATAGGTATATTATTGCGAGCTGCCTGTACTAGAAAACCCAATGACTAAATTCAAATCCAAATTGTTGGTAACGACTCCCTCCAAAATTTCACCCCTTCCCTGGCACCCAGGACAGACCATGTTCATGCAGGCTACATGTAATAAGTATTTTTTCCATCCCAATATTATGGTTCCCATTCACCAAGTTGGGTGAAAAAAAAAAGCCCACCTACAGGACAAACCAAAGCCAAAAAAGGGGAAGCCTTATGCCCAATTCCCTGTCTTCTTCAATAAATTTGAGTGACAAGTAAATGTAATTTATCATTTACCAGTATGCATGCCTTAAATATAAATTGGCAAATTAAGACACGAGGAAGATGTAGCAAACAACGAGATTGATGATTCATTTCATTATACACATTTGCATTTATGTGGTTATTCCCGGTGAACTTACATTTTCCATAAACTAAATCCAATATAAGGCTTATAAATCTACCTTGTAACCTTGTTCAACTCATTCTGTGATAAATTGACAATCTTCTTTGTGAAATGTCAAGGCCAATTGACCTTTTCTTCTTGAATTTGCATTTTATGGCAATGCCTGTTTAACTCAACTCTCAATTTAATATATATATATATATATATATATGAGGTACAACCATCAAGTTAACATGTATCCTCCATGTAATCTATGCTTGCATGCTATAAATTTCACTTCAAATAATGCAGAAAATTAGATGAATTATATACTCAAGAATCAAGATTAGTGTATACTCCTTCATTTTCTTATAATATAGGTATGTGTGATATATAGTTCGTGTAGCATTCAAGAGAAAAATTTCACACTTAAACAACACTAAAATGTGACCCTGCTGTCACCTCAAGTATGCCGGTTTTCCAACTGAAAGTGCCCATGAAATGAAAGAAGTATTTTTTATCAAATAGCTACCTACGTATCTGTGATAATTCAAATAGTTGGTGAAAACATTTTTCAATAAACAAAAGAAACTTGTATAAGGAAAGGAGAAAGTATAAAGTGAAGCAACTTGAGGGTTTGCAAAATTTTGTTTATACCAAACCATAACAAGCCTGGTATTTGTTAAGTGTGATGCAATATTAGAATATTCACACCGCAAAATCACCTCTCTCTCTCTCTCCTCCCTACTTCTTTGCATGCTGACATTCCTCACCTTCTTTCCCACTTACCCCTTTTTCCTTCTTAAAGGCTTTTGTTTCATCAGTTTTATGTTTTTTAGAATGACTTCTTTATTTCAAAGGCACCATGTAACAACACCTTTGTATTATTCTAGAGGTTTTGAGTATCAAGGACCAACTCTCCCTAAAGCTTAAACTGTTAGGTGAAGGTTTATGAGTGGCTTTATATCTATAACACGTCCCTTCACGCAAGATCCGGCTTGAAGCAAGAACAATGCACATGCCCATTTTACCTTGTGCTGAAATTCAACTTAATTATGAAGAATGGGGGCGGACCACTTGGTCATAGAGGCTCTAATACCATGAGTTGGTCCTTGACAGAGATTATATTTTATCCAAAGAAACCCGCATTCTCTTGACAACCTACAAAACCCAGAAAACTACTGCATAGCCATCACACAGGCTTTGATGCCAATTGTCTAAACCAAAATTGATTGAATCAAAAGTTGATATACATGGATAAACTTGGTTTCAAGGCAGTAACCTGTTCGCTAAGCTTCAACAGGATTGGGATAATTGCAAATATAAATTGCACTGCAATAGTGAAGAAGGTACAAGCAAACGTAAGATAATGATTACCTCTTGTGCAACAAATAGAGCAGTTTCGGTAGACATTCCATCAAAATAAACTAATCTTGCTTCATTGAATGCAGATAATAAGGTTGACTGGGACAGGTCATCTGGCATCATGGGAGGTTCTCCAGGGGTGTAAATACTCGTGCGAGTTTTGCTGGAAGTATCACTACAATTAGTTGACTCAATTAAATTCTAGAAAGAAAGCCTGCGCAAATTGCCTCAACTATATTTAAGCACATATTTCTATTTTAATGCATAAGCTCAGCCAAAAAGGATCATATCTAATTTTACAACCAAAAAAAAAAGTATTGATGTAGAAGTACTGAAAATAGAAATATACTTCAAGGTTTCCAGATGCAATTCTGAAACCAGTAGAGTCACTAGTAAGGGTTGTGAAGTGATAAAAGAATTGAAATACATCACACATGAGGAGGTCGTGAAAATTTCACAAAGAGCACTTGCATGAGTATTTTAAAACAGTAAAAGTCTTTGTCTTGAACATAAACAAATCAATGCACCATAATTTCAGATTCAGAACATTGGATAGGCTGAAATACCCTAGAGCTCAGGCATAAGGTCATGAAACTGTGTTTTCTAGTAAAACTTTTCCTAAGATCATCATGCCATATTAAGCCTTGAATCAGCAAGTTTCTTCATATTGTTAAAGAAAGCCACTCATTCATATTGGTGGGAAGAAAAGGGCAAAACACACAAGCAACTGCCTTACGTTTGGCTGTCGACAAGTACATACGAAAATGTTGAACTACCACCCTTGGATACCTAAAAAAGAGAAAAGAAAACAATAAAAGTTTCAAGTAAGAAAGTGATAAGTAATTAGGAAAGAAGTGCAAACTGTCAAACTGCACCCGAACACAGTAGAAATAGGAATAACAGTTATGCATACATATAATATATTCAATATGCTTACAACAAAAAAGGAAGTATCGACACCATCGGCTTGTAGCTCCTTCAATATGCTCTTGCCATGGGCATCATCTGCAACCTAGGGAACAGATTCTGCATGCATATCAGAAAATGGAAAATATTATGAAGACACTAAACAAAACATAAAAAGAGAAAGTGAAAAGAAAGCAACCTTGGAGATGAGCTTGGGTTTCAAGCCGAGTCGAGCAGCACAAGTTAAAGCATTACCAGCATTGCCACCTCCTTGAACCTTGAAGGACGTGGTACGGACCTTGTCGTCGGGGTTGGGATATGCATCCACGGTAGCCAAGAAATCGACGGTCACCATTCCGCACCCTACCACGATCCGGCTTTCAGGAAGGGGAAGATCGGAGGAGCACATTTTGAATTTGGATTTGGTGGTGAAATTTGTGCGATGAAATCTGGAGATTGAGATTGACTGTGGAAATTGAAAATAGATGGGTGAGTTGAGGAAGCTGCCATTGGATACGCCCAATGGCTTCGACATCGTTGCCATGCTTCTCTGCCTCTGCTTCTGCTTCTGCTACTGCTCCATGTTGGAGGGATCATATTGTATTACATATTTCTACTTTGAACTACTTTGAACGTTCAACAAGGTCGTTGTAGTATAGTGGTAAGTATTCCCGCCTGTCACGCGGGTGACCCGGGTTCGATCCCCGGCAACGGCGCTTTTTTTTATTTATTTTTTAAATGCGGTTGAATTTTATAAAAATTTAAATATCCAAATCAAGTTTCACTGTGTTTTATTGATATAGATTAGAATAGGTGCTTGGTCAAAAAATATTTATGATGAATAGATGTGATGTGTGCAAAATGAAAAAGATTATTTAAACACTTGAAAATGGATTAAATAAATATTATATATAGAAATAAATTTAATTTTTTTTAAAGGTATAGAGTAATTGTGAAGTCAACCTATTTTATCTTTCTCAGTTACAGTTAAAAACATATCGTTTTATAAGTCACCTAAGTGTAACTCAAGTAATTAGAATAAATAAAAATTTGAATAAAAAATTATACATTAAAACGTATCAAAAAAATATTCTCTATATATAAAATCGGTGTAAACTATAATTATTCTTGTATCATTGAATCACTTTTTTATTGAATTAACTTATTACAAAAAGCTCAATTAGACCTTCATCCATATATCGAGACCATATGTTTCATGAAGAAATCAATTCTGTGAAAATGGAATGGTTTATTGACCTAAGCACTTAAGCAGTAATGTAAATTTTTTCCTTTTGGTACACTAATTATTCGTTTTAAACATACTTGAGAGAAAAAGCTTGTGCACAGAAGTCATGCGAGTAACAAGATCAGATGATTTCATGATAATCCATGGAAGGAGTTCCTTTTCCAATAGTGTTAAGGTTGGCTTTACATACCTGCATCTAACTTTACAATTAAAAGCGAAGGTAAAAAGTAAAAACGGGAATTTTCTGTCCCTCACTTCAACTGTGATAAATCAAAGATCTAGAAGCCAATATTTTTAACCAGGGACTTAACTGTCCAATATCATTTACTCAAACCAAAAAACTTAATCAAGTATAGCCCACTGGAAAATCTACTGCATAAAGGATGCTAGGCGTGGGTCTGTGCGGTAAGGAAGACCACTTCGTGCTCCTAGAGCTCTGCACTTGGCAGCTGCCTGCAATTGGCATCAAAATGCATAAGCCTCTTGCAGCTAAGTAACCCATCCGCCCAGTAGGTTCAAGAACTTTAAATTTTCCTAACTCAAGTACAAAATAGACATGCAAATATGCAATATTCTTTTTCATTAATTATTACTTGAGTACAAGACTACTTACCACATTAGCAGCAAAGGATAGCATTTTCTCTCTTGTAAAGTTGGCACAGATAGCTGAAAGCAATCAAAGACCGCATGTATCTCATCCATATATCACTTAGGAAACAATAAAGAAGATGGTGATCGTGAAGTTTACACATGCAGCCTGTAAAAGGCTTTTTGAAAGTCGCATACTTTGATCTCTGGGGAAATAGTCTAATATAATTGATGAGATTTAACTAATCTCCATTTCAATGGTGAAAAAGTGTGGAAAGAAGTGTCTTTTGGGGGGGGGGGGGGATTTGTATTTTTTAAAATAAATTATTTGGGGAAAAAAGCAATGAAAATTAAAAAAGAAAATAACTAAGAGCCAAATGCAACAGCAATGACTTGCATGGCATTGAGTATCAAACATAAATGAGAAAAACTTTGTTTTTTGGGTACACAAAATGTGTAGTAGTCAGGCTACACCACTACTCCCGACTGAGAACATTGTGCCCTGTTTCACCATGACACAATTGGAGGAATCCGTGGCACCTATGTCCTGAGATGATAACAGGATGCCCCCATAGATGTGCTTGAGAAAGGTGAACAACCCATCTACTGCTAAACCAACCCCTTAGGGGAAGAAAACCTTAATGATGCCTGACATATTAATGACAAAAAGTAAATGAAATGGCAGGCAACTCATAAAGATCAAGCATGGTTCCCTTCAAAGGCCACAAGGAAAAGATGTTGAACAAAGGTGGTACGTTACCATAGACAACAGCTCCAATAAATGCATCTCCAGCACCAGTTGTATCAATAAGCTCTGATGGTGGTATGTTCTCAGCTGTTCCAACATGAAACCTCCCACAAACTGTTCCTATACCTTCTGCATGCAATTTTGTCACTGACTGAAATTAAAGGGAAAAGAAGGATATAAGTAAAAAGTTCACCAAAAACACAAATAAGCATGTCATGTTACAATCCCTGCTTCTATAACTTCGAAGATCCAAGAAGTGATCCAGCATGTCACAATGAATACCCAGAAAAATTGTTTGCTCTATAACATACACTCATTCATCAGTTTAGGTAATTGACTATTTGGCTTAGAAAAATAATTAATATATAGATGAGGTTAAATCAAACAGTTGTAATTCTAACTAATTAGAATATTACAACATGGACAATGACAGGGAACAATAAATGCAAGCTGTTCAAAGATTGCCTTAAAGGGTACTGGCCTGATTGTATCTGATGTTCACAATAAAGATTTCCTTAGTTGTTCAAATATTTCAGTGCCTTACATGACAAATATTGGAAAATGAATGCAGGGAAATGTGACCAAATTTTTTGCAAAGGTTTAATGGCATCCTTAGAATGTCTTCTCAATATTGCTAGATCATCTAGCCTCTACATCTTAACCAAAAAACATTGGTTTTTTATTCCAGTTTGGTTTTCAGTACCATTGACAAATAAGTGATGAGTTATATAGGTTATTATAGGAGCAGTTGAATAAAAAAAGCCTGCTCATGCCAGAGGGTGAGACACCAATATGGACCCCATTAATTGTCAAAGAGCACACACCAGTGCTTGGCTTCAATCATAATTTACAGTATTTGCTGAGTTAATTGTGCAAAACTGGACTTCACTTCAGTAATACCACAGCAGAGAAAAAGTGTTATGAATTTCGTTGACATTACTGATGATAAGCAGGTTGGGATGTATATGCTCCCATTCTTGCTCATCTCCAGGGATTCCAGTAATCTGTCTACATCCACTTCTTCTGTGCAAGGATCCTCTGCCAGAAAAAACACAATAAATGAAACCTGTTACGTTAAAAGCAAATACAACATACAATGAATATGCAACACAAACATCTAATTCTGACCAGTGCTAGCATATGATCACCACCTTCAAAAGAAACCCTTTAACAACCCCCACAACACAAAAAAAGAAAGAAAAATTAGAAGAAAAAGGAATATATGTACCACTAACACTTCTCTCAAGCATTATGCAACCATCTTTTCCCAAAGTTACAATCACAAATTTGATGTTGGGCAACGTTAAAAGCATAGAAACAAGGGCTTTTGGAACAGTTGAGGCCTCTGTCCATGCCTGTCAGAAGAGATAGGTACATCATGTGTGTATAATGATGCTTAAAGGAAAAACTTCAACCCCGCCTAAGAGAGTAAAAACAAGGTTTCAGTAAAAGAAAAGGAAAAATATTTATCTGAAATTATAAAAGTTATAGCAAGCAGAAAAGGAGAATGAATGTACCATTGGTATCAGAAAAGTAACATCCCTTCCCCGTGACAAAAAGAAAATATAATTAAAGAAAACAAAGCTTATGCAAGAACATATCTACAAGTAGATATATTTCAATTTCAGAAGAAGGCCACAAGAAAAGTATAGTCTTTTCTTCTGATGCTAAGACTGAGTTAATATTTTACTCAGCAAAAAGCACATTTACTGATAGACTGGTAGAATAGAAAGGTAGTCTGTTAAAATCAATTCAACATTTTTGCATGTCAAAAACAAGGTTGATGAGAGAACTCTAGTATTATACATTTCTTACAATAATAAGACTTCTAGAAAACAATGCACTTGCCTGCGGAAACTGTGCTGCGCATACAACATAATCAGCTAATTTCAGGAGATCATCCTGCCCTTCTCTGAGCCTTTCTGCATCAATTAAGATGGGTATATTCTTCCTAACTGCCTGTACTGGAAAAATATAAGATTTTGTTTACTTCCCATCAGATGAAGCTCTCTTCTCTCATCCTCGACCTCCTTTACCAGCAGAAGAAAATAAACAAGGAAGGTGTAAAAGACGCTAAGTGAAGTTTTTTGGACACAATATGATTAAAGACAAAACATGAATATTGGGATGAGCCATAGAAACAACAAAAGGCAAAATTAGTTTAATTTTACTGATTGATGGACTTGCAATATCTATTATGCCTTGCAAATTACATTTCTTGCAATGTTATCACCTTTATAAATTTCTCCATCATATAAGCTAGTTCTATCTCATGTTCAAACATTGATGTGATGAGTTGGTACTCTTTTAATAGAAGATTATTAGCAGTGACAAAAGTTGGCGTTTCACTAAATACAATATAGAAATTTATACTTCTTTGATAAAGTTTTGCATGCTTCAACTTTTTTATCTTGTAGAAGCTTCAACTTCTAAATATGACTACGCTCTTAGAGTTTGCATCAGAATATCAAGCAAAATATATAGGTAATAACCTTACGTGCAACAACTAGAGCAGTTTCATGCAATCTCCCATCAAAATAAACAATTCTTGCTCCATTTAATGCAGATAACAAACTTGATTCAGGAAGATCGCCTGGCATCATTGGAGGAAATCCTGGGGTATGTATACAAGTACGGGTCTTCCTGAAAAATTACACTAACAATTAGTCAAGTTACAAATAAAATTTTCAACAGCCTCACTGGCAGAAAATGCTTCAAGATCTTACTATTATGAATAATGATAGCACATAGTTGTTTTAATCTTATTAATAATGTTCAATTTTTCCTTCCCATGCACGTGTTGACTGCTGGTTGAAACAACGTAATCTCAGGTATTGTCGTGTCTAAAGTTGATAACACAATAAATTAGAGACAAGGCAAAAGACAAAAAAATAGAGAAGTATAGGTACAAAGTTTGCAACTTCAGTTCATTTCATTTTTCTTCGTCAAGGAAAATAAAAATACAACACTATCTACTATTTTATGTTCAAAACCATGCAGGTGACAGTGACCAGAATCTCAACTAGATCCACCTAACTCATGCTTTGTTTTTTTCTTTTGGAATTTGGATCATCAAAATACTCAATGAAGAAAGTCAATATGGGGTAACCATATATGTATCTGGGATATGTAGAATGAGTGAAAAGCCCAAAGGAGAGAGTAAGTATAGGACTCACTGTATTATAGACCAAATTTTCAACAAAGATTGAAAAGAAGAAGGGAGAACAAAAAAAGAGTTAAAGCAAGGGCTAAAAGAACTCCAATGAATAAACTGGAGCAGAAATTTCATGTATTTTCATATTACAAACGAAAATAGAAACACCGTGTTTATTCTTCTTTTTCATATCATTTTTTGGGAAGGGGGTGAGGGAGGGTATATAAAAGAACGATAAATCAATGGCCATTACGTTTGGTTGTCCACAATGATATAGGTAAATGGTGAAGTGCCCTCCTTAGATACCTACAAATATGAGAGAACGCAATAAAAAAAATAACATTTGCATTAAAAAATATATATAACAAACATAAGTAGGCAAAGAGTAAGAGAGATGATAATGCCCATATACTTTCATCATGGAATCAGAATATTGCCCAAATACTAAAAGGTGTTAGCTGCAAATCTAAATCATATAACAGCAAGCTTAAAAACTCATAATCACATAAACTCAAGCTTCATGAAGATTGCAAACGGAATATCATCTGAAATTACCACAATAAAGGACGTATCTACACCATCAACCTCTAGCTCATCTATTATGCCCCTGCCTTGAGTGTCACCTGCAACCTAATGGGTGTCAAACAGGTTTGTAACACACACACAACGGTATCAGGTTCAAAATCAAAAAGGTTATATATTACAAGAGTTCTGGGAGAAAAATAAAATAAAAAATAGACATGCATAGAGTGTTGGTTAAAAACCTTGGAGATGAGCCTTGGCTTGAGGTCCAAGCGAGCAGCGCAGGTTAAGGCATTGCCTGCATTGCCACCTCCTTGAACCTGAGAAAACAATGCACTCAGACATAACATGGTTAAGATTGAAAATATATTGTTTGTAGCTTCACGAGCTGCACTACCCCGATGTGCATATTCTTAAATAAAAAGGAACAATCAAAGCTACTCAAATAAATTAATGAGTGTTGTGTCTACCATTCAATTCATGAGAAATAATCCCAAAAGAGAAAGAAAAGGCTGATAGGTGAAAACAAGAAGTACCTTCAAGTTAGTGCTTCTGATTTTTTGATCTGGCTTAGGATAAGCAGCAACGGTAGCCAAAAAATCCACCGACACTGCTCCACACCCCACCTGCACACTCAAAAAGGCTTCATTTTTCAGCTTGAAAATGGAATCAAAGAAAGCGTAGAGATAGTGAGAGACAGAGGACGCACGATGATGAGGTTCTGAGGAAGGGAATCGGAATCGGAATCGGAGGACATGGTTTGGTGGGGACGGGTGGCACTGAAATTTCTGCAGCGAGGCTTCGTTGACTGAAAGTAAAAAAATTGATTAATTTAACCGCAGACACAGAGGAAAGAAAACCAAACAAGGTAAAAATAAAGGAAAATAAAAACATTTCATTTAAAATTTACACAAGACTATTATTTTTAATAACTATTTTTAGTTATTTTAAAAAAAAATTCAATTCCTATGTATTAAATGCTTTTATTTTTTATTTTAATATTTTTAACTAGTGTCTTTAGGACACCTGTCAGCAAAAGCCATGATTTTTTACTGAGCCAACTATGCAGGAAAATTTTAGTCTCACCAGAAATCCAGGCAGCCCCCACCTCCCAAACAAACACTCAAATTCAAAGTGTGTATTAAGAAAGAAGCATTGGCTGCGACTTTCATATTCAGGGAGAGGAAGACATTTTGGTTCCAAAGTTGCAGTGAATTGGTTGAAACTCCAAAGCTACTGCTTGCTTGCTGTTGCCCAAAATAGTGACTATCCTTTGGGTTTTTTGGTACCCCATCATTTATTTAATTATACAATTACAAAATTTAAGTTAAAGGTTGAATATATAAGGCAACGTATGACTATGGTAATTCATCAAATTTAGTTATACATTTTCGTTATGCCCTTTTTTTATTACACTAGCAGCGCAAATACCACTGCTAGTTTTTTAAAAAAAAAAAAAGAAAAAAAAAAGAGAGAAAATGTCCTTGGGAGTTCATTTTGGTTATAAGACAAGTCCTCGTTAACAGACATGAAATGGAGCCACGAGATACAATTCAAGGCATTTACAATATTGTTCAAGTTACATTTCCTCCTTGTATAATGAATCAATATTTCAAAATTAGAAGTCAATGTCCTGTATCACTCCAATCTTAACATGAAAACTGCAGAAATTTGAGACGCCTAAACTAAATCAGTCACTCAATCAATAGTTCGGATCCTTTAGGAAACTGTACATTTCAAAAACACCAGAAGAAACCTCAAACCTTAAACCCAATAAACATCATTCCAATCACGCTTGGAAGAAAGTCCCCCATGTTCACTCCGGCTTCCTGTAAATCTATATAAGGATAGCTTGCTTCGGACTGTTCTTAAGGGACCTGATCTATTCCCATGCCTAATTGGTAAGGATATCTCATCTCCAATCAAGCTTGAAGTTGAAAACGGTCTGTTTTCCATTTCTTCAAGTGGACCAGAACTGTATTCCATTGTGATGAAGGAAGATGCTTGACCATAAGTTAATCGAGGGGTTAGCCCTCCAGCATTCCACCAACTGCTATCAGAAGGGGCAAGATCACCTCTAAAATCAGACTCTGGAGCAGAAGACTCCTTCTGACTACAGCAATCTCCACAAGTCTCATCTGAGTCATTGTATATCAACTTAAGAGCCTGAACAACTTCGCCCATAAAAGGTCTGTGAGTGACCTCCGGGTGAACACACATTGAAGCAATAGCAGCAACCTTTGCCATGTCATCAAAGTCGTAACTTCCAGCCAAAGATGGATCTACTAGCTGTTCTAAACCTTCTCTACTCTTCAACAGTGGCCGTGCCCAAGTTACAAGATTCTCCTGTCCCTGAGGTTGAGACATGTCCACTGGTTTTCTGCCCGTGAGAAGTTCAAGCAGCACAACTCCATAACTATAAACATCACTTTTAACAAGTAAATGGCCTGTCATCGCATATTCTGGGGCAACATACCTGCAAAATTGAACAGATAGAAATGGCATCAAATTAAAGGCCTGGAATTGACAGTGCATGAAAAACAGATTACGACCACACACAATCTATTAGACACGAGTTACAATCATGCAGTAGAGTGAAGTCATAAAAAGGACTTAATTTTGCTAAATTATTCAGTTGAGACTTAATAGACAATCTGAATAAATCTTATCTCATGATGGGTTAACATGCAGTGTGCACAGGATTTGTGTTTAGTTATCAGAATCTTTCACGAGTTAATTAACGTAATATATATAAGTTAACCCAAGGTAGTAGAGAGTTGTAACATTATCTGAAACTTAAAAAAAAATGGAAAGATACTGAATAACTTTATAATTATGACACTCAATCAGGTTTAAGAAAGTACTCAATCAAAATGCTGCAGACAAAGTCTATTACACTTACCCAAAAGTTCCCATCACCCGTGTAGAAATATGATGACTTCCTTCAGTTGCTTCTCTTGCCAAGCCAAAATCAGAAACCTTTGGGGTAAAGTCATCTTCTAATAACACGTTGCTAGCTTTGAAGTCTCGGTGAATCACACGAGGATTAGAATCCTCATGAAGATAGGCCAATCCTCTTGCAGCTCCAAGGGCAATTTTCATCCGTGCTCCCCAATCTAGAGGTCCCTTTTTCTTGTCAACACCTGCAGGATCATAAACAAGCATTTAAGTAAGTTAATTTAACAGATGGCAGTGCAATATAAATTGAACACGGGATGCATGTCCAGAGCTGATGAAAATATGTTACCATGCAAATGGGACTCAACACTGCCATTGTGAACAAGCTCATACACCAAACAACGCCTGCGCCCTTCAATGCATATACCAATTAGTTTCACAAGATTTCGGTGATGCAAACGGCTTAGCATCTCAACTTCTGCAATAAATTCACGGTCTCCATTCTGATTATCCCTTGTTAGCAGCTTAACTGCAACTTCACCCCCATCTTCCAATGTCCCACTATAAACACGTCCAAATCCTCCTTCCCCTAATACTCTCGTCGAACTGAACTTATCTGTTGCTTTCTCAAGCTCAGAAAGTGAAAATGTTTTAACAGAGAGAATGGAAGTAGCCATGGTGGACATAAGGGAAACTGATGTCGAGCTTGTAATACTGCCTGACAACATAGACCCCAAGCCTGCATTAAAAGCATCCATCCATCCATTTACATTTACATCAGGATAAATAAATACCATAATTGCACCTCATTAACACAAGTTCACATACTAGAGAAAGAGGAATTTGTCAATGTAAAATGAGAATGTTCACATCACTACTCTACTTGAGTTGCAGGTATATATCAATAACCACCAAAGGCGAAGAATGACTCAACAATCTTATCGGTCCGTACATGACAATACTAGTATGTATTTGGTGGAACAAGTTTGATTTACAGTTGCCATATAAAAGTCAAGCACAAAAAGCACACACGTGTAAACAAGGAAACCTAATTGAAGTGTGGCACAAAAGTAACATTAATGAGTAATGACATTAGGAAAACCTTCAAAGTCAAGAGATCAACACATTATGAATTTGTGAAGTACAAAACATCTTATAACTTCACTTTCCCAAGAAATAGAACTTAACAAATATAATCTTCTGCGCCTGACAAGGAACTCATAGTAAACTAAAAGAAAGAAACTACAAAAGGAGCCACAATCAGCCTAAGGAATATTATTTTAGGCAATAGCCCAGTTGAATATACAATAAATGACAAGCAATCAAACAACAAATTTTGCCAATTCCATTTAAGCATGATAAAATTATTTAAAAAAACGTCAAAAGAAGTTCAAAATTATACCAGATCTCTTGTTAAGAGACGATGTGAATGCAGGGCCAACAGCACTTGATGGCCTCCTAATCTTCCTCCATTTCAAAATGAAGGAAAATGCTCCAACCAAAACCAGCAAGAGTACGAAGGAAGATAAAGCAATGATGATTATGGTTCTAAGGTTCATTTTCTGGTTCTTGCTGACAAAGTTGGCACTGATTGGGAGACCACCGCCAGCACTTCCACTGGGACCACTCCCAATTAAAGTTCCATATGGTGGCGATGATGGCATTCCTGATACCAATAGCTTCAGTCTCAAACAGTAACATGGCACCAGTAAAGTAAAATATTATTAGGAGAAACAACATAACTACCTGGATAAGTAATGTACACGACTGCATAATCACCAAAAAGGCTCATATTTAAAGGAATTTTCTTGTGCCAAAACCTCTCATATGTCAGAGCTGCAGTGGTATTGTCAAATTTCTCTCCAAGTGGAACCAAGTTAATATCAACTACAGTTCTTCCCTGATTTTGACTATCAGCACTGGCACCCATTATCTTCACCTGACTCTGCTCTAAATATGTGCCTAATGCAATTTCAATCTCTAACTCATTCATTACTGGAAAAACAGCATAAGGAGCTACATCCAGTGTAAGTCTGACTTTCATGGGAAATACACAACCACAGGGTGAACCAAAGGGAGTTGCAGTGAGAGGATCCATGCAGATTTGGTCACAAGCTGCCAGAGATTTCATTATAAATGAGTATAGGGTATTAGACACTAACAGGGAGGGCCGGAAAAAAAATGTTAGGTTACAGAAATCCATGTAATTCAATAAGGAAAAGGCTTTATCTCACAGAAATTATTAATTTGAGTTTGCCATGAAAACAAATATTTAGGGTTATTGAATTAATTAAACACATTACACCCTACCATAACTTTGAGGAGAAGGAAATAATTTTCAGACATCATAGACTGCTTGAAAGAACATCCAAAGGCAAATATAGTTTTAAATGATTTTTCCTACATAATACATTTTTACCATAACCTTGAAGCAGGCAATAATTTTCAGATACCATAGACAACTTGAAAGAACATCAAGAGGCAAATATAGTTTAAAATAAATAATTTTTTTCCACATGAAACATTTTTAATCTAAGGAAGCAAACTAATTAGATTCCAGGTTTTCTTCCAAATAATTTTGTTTTTGACATTGCTTCTATTTATAGCATCTTACCATGTTTAACAAAAACACACGAAAAGAACTAATTATGAAGACAGTGGAATCATAAAATTCAGATTACTAGGTTACAAAGAATCAAGGCATGACGCCCTTGATCAACTTACTTGACCACATAGAGATTCAGAGAAACATCTAAAGGGGGAAAAAACGATTGTAACTACAAAATTGAAAGACCAAAAGTTGTTGAGATATTATAACTACTCCTTCCCCCAGGAAGACTAGGAGGGGAAGATGGGTGTCTAAATTCCAAAAAATACCTTGGTCTTTAGAAGGGGGTGGCGCTACTATATAAGGTCTCATGCTATGATGGTGACGGTGATGACGGCGATGTTTTGGTCTTGGAGTCACACTAGGACCTAAAATAAGAGAAGATTAGCCCTTGGGCTCATAGCTAATGTTAAGTTCAACAGCAAGTTATTGAAAAATATCATAATATACCTTGATAAGATGGAGAGGGCGCAGGTGCGGAAGATGGTCCAGAAGAAGGTTTAACTAACCACATTTTAGCACGTTCTGATGAAGCAAATGACACACTCAGAGAAACTGACTTCACTGCATGCAAAGAACCTACTATGTCATACATAATGGCATAGTACTAATCTGTAGAGAAGACCTCAAAAGGAATCTCTTAAAAATAAAACAAAATATCATATCATAAACTTTTTTCATTAATTGCAAAGAGTGTGATCCTATATGGACTGGAGCCCAAGCACACAGAAATATTGCATTTGGATTCATTCAAAAAATCCCATCAAAGAGTGGAAGCGTTTACCACTACCATCTTATGCAAGACTTCAGCCAATATCCAAGTATACTTGGCGATATACTTGACAAGAAAGTATTGCCACACTTAATGGCTATGACTTTTATGTTAAATTTACATTTACACTTAAGAGATGATGCCCGAATTTGCATATCTTTTATTGTGAACATCCAAACAGGAAATAAGTTTATCTGTCTGAATTTCCAATATTCACCACATAAGTTTGTGGTACATGTAGATGTAATATGCACTAGCAAATTTTTTATAATAACAAATATGTGCATATCTTAATTAGACTTGGACTCTACAAATGAAGCAGCTTCTAAAAATGAAATTTATATGCTTAAGTGTATAACTTTCAACACTTAAAGTTAAAACATTAAAGTTTCTTCCAAAAATAGAGCATTTGATATAGGAAATATTAAGTGTATTAAAGAATGCATAGACCGAAAGAAAGGGTTAAAAATTAAGTCTGAGTGTCCATTTTGTTGATCCTGCGACGGTGACTGAACACATAACACCCAGTTTAGTCTCAAGCAGGTAAATTAGTAGAATTCAATGAGGTAGCTATAAACAGGGATTTGATTATAAGATATATTCTTCGAGAGGCAAGCAAAATATGTTTCTTGATTACTCAATGCTCAGTTTAGTAGCTGAAATGGAAAACATGGAGAAGAGAGATGGTGTGTGAGTAGTTGGATCAAATTTTCATACTTCAAGTTTAATGGAATGGTGTCATGAGATTAAAATACTTTTCCATGTATTTTTTTGAAAAAATTTAATTCCCCCCCCCCTCTTAAATAATTTGTTTTACTATGGCCCCCTCATAATTTCTTTCTAGCTCCGCCCGTGTAATAATGCCGCACATACCGACTAGCAGAGAGAACTACGTAGTAAAAAAACATTATAAAGGCTGTCCCAGACGTAATTCAAATGATAACTCATTTAGCAAAAAAGAATTATAACATAATTGACAACCAACTAATATTTAAAACAATACATTAGAAAATCCCCACAAAATTATAACTTTCTAGAATTCAGGTACTGTCAACCTACAGAACTAGCGTCCAAGGGCCTTTGGCCTGGCGGACATGTACCCAGCCTCAAGGCTGGGGAGTGGGGAGTGGTTCAGGGACCTTGAAGCCGGTAACTGCAAGTTACCAGTCATGGATTTATTCTTCTTTATAGTGGCAATCATGTATGGTGTTTGTTTCACGGAGGGGCTGTAAATATCTAGTTCATATAATGTATGCAAATATTCCTCTTATGATGTAAAAATAAATCAAACTCTCATGATCTTCTTCCATTATTCTACATTTAGAAGAATTTCTATGAACTTAAGGTCTCTTTAATCATAATTTAGCGAAAGAACTTGAGGTCTCCTATGATGAGACCGCACGCAAATGGTCATGACAGCAGCACATAAATTAGCTTGTTCCAGCTGAGCAAATAGGAAAGCGAAACAAAACGCTAACAGGGAATGGAAGAAGTGAGTACCTGAGCAAGAGAAAAGCAAATTAAGAAGAGCAAGGAGGAAGATAACCGACGTTGGCATTTTCTCTGGCCGAACAGAAAATTGGCAAAAACCATCGTCAGAAAGGAGCAGCTTCGAGCTCGGCAACCTCGCCGCAGAGTGGCCAGCAGCTCGTAAAATTCCGGCAAAGCAGCGGCCGGCGGTCATCCTCTACACGGTAGCATTGGGAGCTGGAAGAGAAAGACAGCATAGCTCAAAACTCAAAAGTGCTGTGCTGTGAGAGTGAAGAAGGTTTGAAACCCTAGGAGAGAGAAGAAGAAGAAGAAGAGAATGCAGCAGGTGAGTCGAATTCTGGATCCATGAAATGCGGTAGAAGATCTAAGAAACGAAACCGATATGCGTATATATAAATAGTTGATGCATATGATATGAGCCTAGAGAGGAGAGAGAGTGAACAATGGAAGAAGATGAGAGAGAGCTTGAGGGAGTGAAACTGAGGAAGAAGGAAGAAGAGAGAAGGGAAGAGGTGTGGGGAGTTGAGGGACTTTATTGCTGCTTGCTGGAGTGTGCTTTGATTTTGATACACAGTAATACTAATAGTAATACTACTACTGATTCAGTTTTGTTTTGTTCTACTGAATTGATCATGACTGTGTCACTCTGTTTAGTGCACGCTACGTGTGGGAGCGTGAGGGGAACGGCTTCGCCAAACGACAAATCCAGAGCCGTTTCATGTCGTCAGTGCAAGGAAACCCTTCTTTTTCTGCAAGCCAAGGGCCATGCGATCTAATCAAACGCGGCTTCCAGGAAACATATGCTAATGGTGGGGTTCCGCTCTGTAGGTCAAACAAAATTGCTCTTCTTCAATTTCTTTTTTAGTGAGTTTAATTTTGATTTATTTTTAATATAAAATTATTTTATATTATAATTTATTTATATATTAATGTATTAATAAAAAATAATTATCATTATAATTATTTTAAATTTTTTAATAATGTATTAAAATATTATTAAATAATATTAAATTTTTTAATAATGTATTAAAATATTATTAAATAATAGTATAAAAAATATTTACATTAATAATATTTTTTTTAATTTTGTTTACAACCACGGTTATTTTTATTTTATTATTATTTTTGGTTAAAAAAGGAAATTAGGTGAAAAGTTCTCTACTTACTAAACTATTAAAAGTGAGTTTTTTCGCGGGCTTTTGATACGAGACTTACTATGCTATATATATATATATATATATATATCGTTATATTAATAAAAAGTTGTTCGCTTTTTTTAATTTTAATTTTGCCAATGTAACAATTTTTCACACAATCATTAATCACATGTCACTCATCAAAACAAAATAAATTTTGTTTTGTTGATTTGTAAAAGTTTGCATTATTCTAACGTTAAATAATATTACAAGTTTTATCAAGAACTTGTTACATTCAAAGTTTACAGTAAAACAAATTTTTAATTTAAAGATTGTTAGTTGAAGATGAATTTTGAATCAACATGAAGATTATTGGGTTTGACAAACAAATTATTGTTTTGATGATTATCTTTAGTTTCTTATTTGACTTTAATTTTGATCAATTATCAGTGAAAGTTTATTTACAATGTCATCTAATTATATATTGTTAAATCATTAAAAAAATTTAACTATCACAACAATTACTTAGAAAGTCTAACTTTTTTAATGATGTACCAGCACATAATTATATGACAGTATAAAGAAACTTTACACTGACAGTGGATTAAAATTAAATTCTTCTTATTTTTCTTCATAAATTCTTATTTTTGAGTTTTAATTAATATCAAGTTATGTGAAAATGATATGAAAGGTGGTTATTTTTTAATAGAAAACTAATTATAAAGTCCTTATTTCCTTAATTAATAAGGAGAGTGTGAGAGGTTACTTGTCAAGTAAATTATTGTAAGTTATAAATACTTGTACTGAAAAATTGTTGAAGTTAGAAGAATGAGGGAGAATGAATTGTGAGTAATGTTATAATAAGATAGTGTTTATAACTTTATTTGTGTAAAAGTAGTGCAAGAGTATTTGCAACATTTTTTATGCAAAAGTTGTTGTAGTGAATGATGATTTGCAGCTTTGTTTATAACAAGTTGTACTATAATGTTGCTCATAATGAATTTTTATATCTTTTTATCTATGAATGTAAGCATGGTAGGACAAACCACATTTTATTTTGTTGTTTGTGGTGTTTTTTGCTCCTCATAAGTATTTATCAAAGCATGTGAATAATGAGATATAATATCTCTAACATAAATGACTTACTAATGAAAGATTAACGAAATTAAATCCAAGACTTTCGAAGGGCCTCATAGAATCTATACCTATTTTTCTAACAAGTAGCTTGCTTATCAAATGACAAGCTCATTAAAAACCTACTCGTATAACATGTATATTTTCCCTCTACACTACAAAAAGTAAGATGGAGCATTATTTGGGAAATTTATTTAATAAAAATATATGATGTTTTGATATTATGTTGGGATATGCTCGAGATAGCTCAAGCATATAAATGCTCGGGCCTCGACAAAGCATTTTTTTTTTCATTTATGAGTTTGAAATACCACATCTCAAAAATAAAAACAATATTCATTTATAGGTTATAAAACTCGAGTGTTGCTACACTCGATAGCAGTACAACAGAATCCTATTATGCTTCTTAATATTGATTTTTCATATGATTAGCAATTCATTTTCTACTTTGATACTTCATATAATTTGGCTTTTTGTTTTGGAGATTTGATAAGGCATTTTTAATTAAAAATAAATTATTTGAAACTTTTAGTTGTCTTAATTTGTATGCTTTCCTTAACTTGGGAGACTTGCATGTGGCTCTTGTTATCATGCTCATTAAATAAAAATCATCTGGTCTTTAAGTTATTAAATTGTTTGCATTGATATTTTTATTTTGAAAAGTTTGGAGAATATTATAACATGTTTGTTTGGTTTCAGCTACCAGGGAAGTTGAAATTATTTGTATATCCTATGGCCTTGATAACATGAAATGCTATGTATACTTAAATAAATCAAATTATAATTATGCTAAACTATGTCAATTTGATTATTTGTAAAACTTGGCAAATAAGAAGAAAACATAACATTTGTTATGATTTTTAATTTTATCCCCTAAGTCAAATGCAAAAAAAGAGAAACATTGGAGCCATTTAGTTTCTAATGCTCTGAAATACTTGTTCCAGGTGCTTGAAGATGGGAACTTGACATTGAAACACATACTTTCCAGTCACCAACATGTTGTATCTTTTGTGGCATGGAGTCCTAATGACACCAATTTGCTCACATGTAGGAACACATAAGTTTTGAAATTGTGGGATGTTGAAATAGGTACATACAAGCACACATTTGGAATCAAGGCTTTGTTATCAAGTATAGTGTCTGGTTTTCCAACTCAAAGTAGTTTGTGTGTGGCAGTTCTATATCTAGAAAAGGCATTTGCATGTGGGATTGTGATGGAAAAAAGATAAAAACATGGAGAGGAATAAGGATACCCAAAGTTGTAGTTCTTGCTATTACTCCATATGGTGAATATCTTATCGATATATTATTTGATGAAAAAATTTATATTTTGCGTTATGTGAACCAATTATGACCAAGTCATTTCAAATGAGCACCCAATCATATCCCTTCCACTTTTTGGAGATAGTAAGTTCTTCATTGTCAATCTAAACAACTAGGAGATTCATATGTGGGACGTGGCTAGGAAATTAGATAAGTCATTTGAGGTATATGGGCCACAAACAGCACAAATATGTGATAAGGTTGTGCTTTAGTGGATTGAATAACACATTTATTGCCAGCGGTAGCAATGTTTGAAAAACCGGACCGGACCGGCTGGTCCGACCGGTCCGACCGTGACCCGCATGCCTGGCCGGTCCGGTCTGTCCTAAAAACCATTTTGGCCATTGAACCGGCGACCCGGATGAACCGGACCCGGTTCTTGAAAACCGGCCGGTTCAATCTTTTTTTTTTTTTTTTTTTTACTTTTTTTGAATTTTTTTATTACTTTTTCAGATTTTTAAATTAGTTTTTTAGGATCTTTTTTGACATCTATCTTTTAAAAGTCATAACTTTTTACTTATTCGTCCAATTTAAATGCATTTTATATCAATTTCACGTAGCTTTTTAAGATCTATGCGATGAAAGATGAACTAATGAAGTTGGACAATTGATTTTAAAAAAAAAATAATTATTTTCATAGTAATGAATATTTTTAAAAGAAATAATTATAGTTATTTTTTTAAATAAAGATTAAATCCTAATTTTTTTCTTAAATTCTTATTACCTCTCAAAATAAGGTTATTTTAATTGAATATGTATATAAATAATTATTTATATAATTATAATTATAATTATTACGTCATCCGGTTCGACCGGTTCGACCAATCGAACCATGACCCGGAGATCACGCCGGTTCGATCTCCGGTCCGGTTCTTAAAACATTGAGCGGTAGTGAGAATTCATAGGTAGTTCCATTTTCTGAGTGTACCAATTAGTAGCAATTACTTATAGAAATTAACAATCAACGAACCCATAAATATACTCACTTGTATTACAAGGCATTAGTAACATTCATTATTAATTAAAACACCTCAAAATTATATCTAATACTGTATGTTTAGAACTAGTGGAACTCTAAGCCAATATAAGTTTTAGCTAGGCACTTAATGACTGTGAACAGTGTGTGCTAGAACCCCAAAAGACCACAAAATGTTGGCATCTGTAAGTGATGATTATGTTTGAACCAAAGACGCTTTAAAAAATTAAAGTTGGAACCAAAATAGTTCAAATATTTAAACCCCTCAAAGTTTTGAAGATAACAAGAGTATTAAATTAGAATGAACATAGAAATATTTCAAAGATAACAAACTTGTACCATGAAATCTATTAATCCAATGATATTTTTTTAATGTTGATTAATTTTTGGTGAGGAAGCATGAGCTTAACTAAGGATTCTCTTAAACGTGCGACCATTTGACCTTACTAAAACAACTGAAAATAAATTTCTCGTATGCGTCCAATATGGTTCTTGTTATTAACTGAATTTGTTGCATGCGTCCAATATATTTATATATCTTAAATTGTTTTACTACTTTTATATTGGATCGTCCAAAGTCTCTGTCTAGTTCAGACTCAAGCTTTAGTCAAAGATTTTGAATTTAAATATAAGAGTTGTTCATCATTAAATGCTGAAGAGACATCTGATAAAGTACGCAGCAAAAAAAAATCAATTATGATACGATGCTGACACTTCTAATGACTACAAAGACTAGCCAACAAGAAACTCTAAGTGCGCTCAAATAAATCAGAACTAAGATATCATATTCTTAGTAGCATCTGATAATCAAAGTCACTTTTGAGGATAAGCTCAACATGATATCAGCTTATGCATTTAATGCTACTCATAACGATAACAAATGTTTTCATTGGACGAACAACTAATGAAGACAAGTTCAAAGCTCTAAAGCATATAAATACAAATTATTTTAAAAAGATAAAGACAAGCTATGAAAAAAAAATAACAAACACCTTCAAGCTTATGAGAATTCCTCTTACACTTTCATATTCTTTGTATAAAGATATTCTAAATACACTGAGTTTCATAGTTCTTATCCTCACATTTTGGTGAGTTTTGTTGTTAAGTGTTTTCAAACACAAATCTGTTCACTTTGTGTATACCTGAAGAGATGTAAAATACTTGTTACTTAAAGATGTGTTGAATATTTGTTTCCTGAAGATGTGTAAAATACTTGTAATATTGAAAATATTAGTAAAAAAAATCTTTCTCGTCGAAGGGACTGGACGTAGCTCTTAGGATATAAAAGTGAACAAGTATAAATTAGCTGTGTGATTCTCTCTTTCTTTTATCTTGCTTTAAATCCTTTATGTGCTAACTTTTGGGGACTTATATTGTTGTTTCTATCACTTGGTTACTTGTGGTTTGAAAGAATTTTCTTTGCGTCCAAAGATTTTACTTAAACAAGCTCTGGGCGTCCAAAACTCCTTTCAATCGGTTTTTGTGTACAACGTGTCTTTGCAAAGCTGTCTTTACGAAAAGTTTTTCAAGTTTTAATAACACAATTCAACTACAATTCTTGTGTTATATTCTTTTATTTCAGATTATACAATTCGTATTTGGGGACCAAACTTATAAAAAAAAAGAATGCAAATTACGTAGATGAGATGAGCACACATTGCATATTAAGTTGTCATACCTAATGTAGTGTATGTGTAAGTTCCATTCTTTTCCCCTACCTTAAGTTATTTAGCATGAGTTTGTAAAGACTTGATTTACCCATGCAAGAATTTTGACATACATTTCTATATGTAAATATTCTTTCCTTAATTTGTTATCATATCCTTAATTTGTCAACATATTCTTAATTTGTCATTTTCTTTTTAGTTTGTGTAGAAATTAAGGGGCTAAAGTCAAGGTTTATTCTTTTCATCATTTTATATTTATATGTTATGATTTGAAATATTAGTACCATATTCCTTTCATGTTTTCACGAATATGTTTACTAGTCATCTAGACGGATCTATAGGCAGCATCTAGCTTGTGCCTTTAGGTTTGATTTGAAGAGAGACATGAATTAAGCTATCATCATCTTTGTAGTATGCACTTTGCAGCCTCCTTAACTAAGTCCACATACAATTTAAATAAATGAGTTAATGTATTTGGCTAGATACACTTTTGTACCATAATTTTTTTTTAGTTACACGTTAGTCCTTGTAAGTTGAAAAATTTCATACAAATTAGTCATTCTGTTAAATTTCCATGTTAAAAGATAATGGGCGTGTTGATGTGTAACGCTCTGTTGTCAGACACCAACACCTCGGAAGAATCGAGATAAGATGCGGGCGAGGCACTAACAACAAGGATCGTTATAGATTGGCAATTAGATTTCATCCGGTGGAAGCAAAGTTTGGAACTTAAAAGGTTTTTGGCTGGGGAAGGCAATGTAACAAGTGGTGGATGATGGAGGGCTGAATAGTTGGATGGACTGTGACATGGTGGTGGTGGTGGTAGGAACCCTGACGACGGTGGTGATAGTGGAGAGAGAGAGAGAAAAGAAATAGAGATGCAATAAGGTTTTTAGGGCTTGTCTTTTTTTGGTGGGTGTCCGTTATCTTTTAACGTAAGAGCTTAACACAATAACTAACTTGTATGAATGTTTCAACTTATAGAGACTAATTTGTAACGAAAAACTATTTCAGAGACTAAAGTATATTTGAGCTAATCTTTGGAAAACCAAAGTGTACATTAACTAATTTTTTTAATGCCATTGTATCTTTATATTTATAACAAAATATGTGCAACCATGCATGTTTGATTTGGATTTTCATAATCTCAAATGCATGTTTGCGTCTATAAAAATTAACATGTCCACTATTTAGCAGCTTTATTTTAAACTATTAACCACACAAACACTTGTTGAGAGCAAATAGTATAACATAATATTTTTGACAAACGTACTTCAACACTCGTGCTTAGAAGTGAAACAAACAAACCTAGCATGTTTGGTTACCTCATCACTTAAATTAAGTGTGAGAAAGTTTTATGTATGCAAGTATATGAGCATGTTTAGGAGAGTTTTTTTTTTCATTTTTAAAACAGTTTTTTTTAATAAAATGTTGTTTATCTAAAATATATATATATTTTTAAAGTGTGTAAAATTGATTATAAGTTAAGATAATTTTTCTATAACTAAAAATAACTTTTTTTAAGGAAAGCTTGTATTTGAAATTTTTAATTATGTGATTATAAATTATTTCAAAAGCTTTGATATATTAATACTATTTTGCCCTCAATTAAATAGAATTTTTAATTATTCTATATCTCTTTTAGTAATTTAATATATAAAAGTGATTTTTTTATACAATCCAAAAAAAATTATTTATCTTAAAATCGATTATGAACTAACACATCAAAACATAAATTAATTTTCTCATTATCAATTTTTTTAAAAATTAATTATACATATAATCAATTTTTAACATCTTTTTTTTACAATTAATCCAATACACACTATGAAATTCATGTAGATACTTTCCACTTATTTTTGTTGGTTTAATTTCACTCTTTTTAAATTACACAAAATAATAATAATAATTTTTTAATACAAAAATACAGTTATTTTGACACTGAATTAGAATATGATATCTGATTACGTAATGGAGAATAACTTTCTGTAAATTTTAGTAAAAAAAAAAACTTTCTCTAAATTCTTCACTATTCAATACATAAGCACTATTTTTTTCTTCTTCTTAATTCAAGCAAGGCATTTACCAACAATAACAGTTATTTATTTATTTATTGTGTTTGAATAATCCTAATCTGGGCGTTAGTCAAATAAGGAAATCATTATGGTAAATCCAACGGTGTGTCTCATTTTTCACCCACAACAAACTAATATTATCCTTGTTTCGTTACTTTCTTTTTCGGTTTCTTTTTTCTTCCTTCCTCTCACGTGTCTGTTGGTCCTAAACCGATTCATTCTAGGTTTCGCAAATCCCTATATGTTTCTCTGATCCAACGGTGCACAGTTAAAGATCTCGTCACTTCAACGATCAAGATGCTCCTCTTGCAACAGCAGCCTCATAATTTGTTTTTACATATTCCCCCTAAAACTATACGATATTACATTTTGACCCCCAAAATGGCAAAATGTGTGAATCCGTCGTCTCCCTAGGTCTGTGTCCCTTTGAAATCAAACAAGGAGGCTCTGAAAATAAAGCCACACGCGCCCTCACACCCACGGAGATAGATAGATAGAGAGAGAGAGAGGCTCTCTGTTGTTCGAACGAAGAACCCTGCTGTCTCTGGGAATCCAAACAATGAATCTCCTCTGCTTGTAACCCTCTCAGATTGGATCCTTTGTCGTTAATCTCAAATTTCTATGAAGTTCGTTCCTCACAGAAATGACGGGATTTCCTCGAACTCGTGATCAGACCTCCCTTGCATCCTCATCTTCCTATAATTCTAACAGCGGGTCAGGATTCCCGTTTCTGATCACCCCCCTTATTTTTCTGCACCGAGTTTTGTTTTTTTTTTTTTTTAAGTTTGTGCCAATCTGGACTTCAATTTTCCATTTTGCTTCATTTTTTATGAACCCAGGAGAGAGACAGGGATTTTGAATTATGGGTTATGTTATTTTTAACGGAAATTTGCAAAATTTGATGTATTGAGGTGGTCTCCGTTTTTGTTTTGTGCTTTTTATCATTTTCTGGTTCTTTATCTCTTTGCAGTGTTGGAATGATAATGTCCTCCTCATCTTAGTTGTTAGAGTCAGCTGAAATTTCAAAGTAGCAGTGCAATTGTGCTTAATATATGTGTTTATTATTTCTGAGGCTTGATTTCGTATGCTGCTTAGTTTTCATGTTGGATCCATCTGGTTTGGTGTTAAGTAATTTTCAATGTTGATCAACTTCAATTCACGGTCACCGGCTCGAAAACCAGCAATAGTTATTGCCCTAGGGCTCTGTTCCAGTCATCCGAACTTAGCTAGGTGCTCAGATCATAGTGATATGATATTATAATATGCATATTGCCTAATCAATTGGTGGCATTTTAATGAGTTGGGTTTATTGACCATAAATACTTGACAGTGTACACACGGAAGTTTTTATGCATGATCTGGGTGGTCATGGAGCATGTAAATTTATTGCAATTATTCTAATTTCTGTTCCTTGAATATCACACCCTCCAACACTATGCTTATCATTGTGCTTGGTCATGCTGGTATAAGCTGATAATTCGTAAGTTTCTTAATGCTTAAATGATCTTCAAGTTTACTGTCGTCAGCTGGGGTAGAATTTACACTTTTTTGTGTGCTTTTTATAGGGAACTTGAAGTTTAATATTTTTCTTTACAATATTTCTCTGATCCAATTTGTCCAATTTGGTAGTGGTAGAAATGTATTTAGTTTGCTAGCACGGAGAGAGATTTCCCCTAGAACAAAACACGTGGCAAAATGGCATTGGGGAGAAGCTTCTAAATCAAAATCGGATTCTTGCTCCCGTCCTAAAAATGAAGTAGTGAGAGATGCAAGACGTGGTCTCCTCTCATGGTACTTACACAACTTCAGTGTATAAATTATATCAAGGAAAAAGCAAGCCTCTTGAGAATGTGGAATTTCTATTTCTTTCTTTGAGAAAAGTCAATTTTGAGACTAACATCTCTAACAATGATTATCAGGGTTGAGGCTGAGTCATTGCGGCATTTGTCAGCTAAGTATTGCCCTTTATTGCCTCCCCCACGGTCTACGATTGCAGCAGCATTTAGTCCAGATGGAAAAGTTCTTGCATCGACGCAGTAAGTTGTAACTTTTTTCTCTTCTCTTTTACTAATTTGAATTGTAGACTCTTTTGTGATTGAATTAATTTGTTTGGCATGTGCAGTGGTGACCACACAGTAAAGATAATTGATTGTGAAACTGGAAGTTGCTTAAAGGTGTTAGTTGGCCATAGGAGGACTCCTTGGGTGGTAAGCTTGAAATATGCCTGTTTGCCGTAATTTCTTGTGTCTATGTTTTTCTTGTTCTTTTTTCTTTTCTTTTAGTACTGATTGTAGTTTATAGAATGAACCTTTTTGCATGAAGTTCGATGATATATACTCTGAAAAAGTAACAATTCTATGAAATTGATTTTATGAAATGTTGATTGTTTGGTGCAACTATCATGCACTATCCTCTCTCCTCCTGTAAGCATTTTTACCTTTTAGGATGCGCAGCTTCATATTTTCCAATTTTAATTATGAGCTAATGGGCTACAGGTCAGGTTCCATCCATTGCATCCACAAATACTTGCTAGTGGGAGCTTGGATCAAGAAGTTCGTTTATGGGATGCTAACACATCAGATTGCATAATATCTCACCATTTCTGTATATTTACTATCAATCTCCCCTTTTCCTTTCTAAATTACTTTTGCAGCTATTACTGATTTGTTTGTTGTTCTTTTGCTTGTATTTATTGGGTTCTCTCTTTGAGGAATTTATTATTGGGTGTATTCTCACAGATCGCCCCATTGCATCCATTGCTTTTCATGCCAAAGGGGAAATAATTGCTGTTGCCTCAGGCCACAAGGTAGTGATTTTTGCTGAGAACCTCCTGTGTTGTTTAAATCTGTAATGACTTGTTCCTCATTTTGGTGGCGATTTTTATTTTTATTTTTATTTTTGGATGTTGTTATATTGTGTTTTTGAATACTGTGTCAGCTGTACATATGGCACTACAAGACAGGCGAAGCATCCTCACCAATATTTGTGTTGAAGACAAGGCGCTCACTCCGGGCTGTGCATTTTCACCCGCATGCCGCGCCATATCTTTTAACTGCTGAGGTGAATGAACTGCCATGTTTTTTATTGCTTATCTATCTACCCATGCTATTCAAAATATTACTTTTTGGATTTTATTTTTAGTAAACACATTAGGATTGATGTGCAGGTCAATGATCTTGACTCTTCAGATTCTTCAATGACAGAGGCAACATCTCTTGGTTATTTACAATATCCTCCACCTGCTGTTTTTGTCACCAATGTCCATCCTAGGGAACATATGAGTTTGTCCAGTGAACTACCCTATATGTCATTACCTTTCTTCTTAATGCCTTCATATACTGTTGATGAGTCAAGAGCAGAACTACAGCATGCTAGTCATGATGTTGGTACAGGCAGCATGCAAATTGAATCTTCTGCCACAGTGCAGTTTCAAGCAGACACAAATGCAACAGAGCAATATGATACTACAGTGTCTCCGATGGATACATTCTCCGAAATGCCCTCTCAAACTGGTACGGAATATACTGCCCATACTACTTTCTCTAATGGAATGGGAATTGGCATCAGTAACCTCACAATGGATGGCATGGATACTGATGAAAAAGAACCAGCTGAAGGAAGCCTACATGTAAACTCTACTAATGCCTATTCTTTTAATGGTGTGCTACCTGGACTATCTAGACAAACTGCAAATCTTGAGGTTGTCTCAGAGTTTGGTCAATTTCATCAGTTTTTTCCTTCAAGAGACCCAAGTGGATGGGAGTTACCTTTTCTGCAAGGATGGTTAATGGGTCAAAGCCAAGTTGGTGTTCCCTCAATGCTTCCTCATGTGGGTGGTAGTCGTGACAGTCTAGCTCAACAGATTGGTTCTTCCATAATGGCATCTAATCTTTCCACTTCTAATGTTGAGGTAGCAATTTCGTCTTCAGCAATGCCCGGCAGCATCAGCATACCTGGAGCTTCTGTGAGATCAGGATTACGGAATCATTTTTCACAATTCCGTGTACCTGTATCTGAATCTGGCAATCTTGCTGCTTCTATTAATACCCCACATGATGGGTCTGATATCCAAACCATTATAAGTCGAATCCAGTCAGAACTTGCCACATCAGCAGCTGCTGCGGCTGCTGCAGAGTTGCCTTGCACTGTGAAGTTGAGAGTATGGTCGCATGACATAAAAAATCCTTGTGCCTCACTAAATGCTGATAGATGCCGTCTAACCATACCCCATGCAGTCCTCTGCAGGTACCTTCTGAAGTTATGATATCCACTCCAGCATGTGATTGATATAGGGTTATTGTTGTTTAAAAAGATATTTTGCGTGCATTATGTGAGTTGATTGCTTTCTTCTTGTGAATGATTATGAACTGATTATTTCATAGAAATGGCATAACATTTAAATCTTTGTTCATAAATATTTGGAGTGACTTAGTCAAATTATATACTTTATTGCACATATTTTTAATTCACAATTGTGTTTTTGCAGTGAAATGGGTGCCCATTTTTCACCATGTGGTAGATTTTTAGCTGCCTGTGTTGCATGCATGTTTCCTCATATAGAAGCTGATCCAGGATTACAAACTCTAGTACACCAAGAGCCTGGAGTTTCAACATCACCAACCCGACATCCAATCTCAGCACACCAAGTCATGTACGAGCTGCGGATATATTCCCTTGAGGGGGCAACGTAGGGCTCATTTCCTTCAACAATTGCTGCCAAGCATTTCATTAACACTCTCACACACTCACTTTTTTGTTTAAGTGAGTCCATTAAATTTTAAAATAATTTTTGTATTCTATATTTGTTGAACAGATTTGGATCAGTGCTTGCTTCACGGGCAATTAGAGCAGCTCATTGTCTGACTTCAATTCAGGTCAGTTAATTACTTTATCCATGTGCTAGTGTACTTATCATATGTAAAATATATAAATATATAGTTTTTGATAGTTATTTAATTATATTATTAAGAAAATCAGGTTGGTACTGTATTGTTTTTAACTGTAGGGGCTGGATAGTTTGTGTGGCCTTCTCTTTTCATCATTAAATTATTACATAACTTGTCCTCTCTCCTGCCTTTTGTGCAACTTTTAATTCATCATATGCCCTCTTATAATCATAATTCTATCGTACCTTCTCTGCACATGCTCATGTCTGTACCTATTTTTTTCATGAATTATTTACTCTCTCTCTCTCTCTCTCACACACACAGACACACACACACACAGACATGTGCCTTTTTTTTTTCCTGATGTGTTTTGCACACAAAAAAATTAATTGGTATTATAAGTTATTAAATTTATTCTAATAACAGCTAACTTACCTATTTCTGTTTTGATGTCTTATGAATTCTTTAAATATTAATAGCTACTTCTGTCACTTTTCTTGAGTTGATTAACTATAATTTAAAACGCCCTTATCTTAGCGGATTAAATTTGTGCAACCGCTGTTTGATGTGTAGTTCTCACCTACGTCTGAGCACATACTACTTGCCTATGGTCGACGTCATGGTTCTCTTCTTAAAAGCATTGTCATTGATGGAGACACAACGTTACCTATATATACAGTGTTAGAGGTAAAATGCTCCCTTTCTTTTTCTCAATCTTTAAATCATTTTCTCATCTGAATTGCTCCTCATTGTGAAATAATATATTCGCCTCACCTATTGTAGTACTAGTCTGTATAATCTTTAGATAATATATTCACCCCACCTATTGTAGTCTGTATAATCTTTAGTTACAAAGTAAGCATTGTTGCTGGAACATCAAATTCATGTTCTATTGTCTTGACTGATGACCAACCGTTTGTGCTTATCTATGGGCAGACACTTTGTTGTCAGTCATCTCTCATTTATCCCCTTATTGTAGTTAGAATTGTTTTAGGCTTGAATTTCATGTCCCCAAATTTGCTTTGTCTTTTAGGTATACAAAGTGTCAGATATGGAACTTGTTAGGGTGCTTCCTAGTTCAGAGGATGAGGTCAATGTGGCATGCTTTCATCCTTTTGCTGGGGGAGGGCTTGTTTATGGAACAAAGGTATGCTTTTGTATGTTAACTCAAAACTTTCACTGACATTCTTTAAGTGATAACCTTTTGCTTGTGGTTGTAGGAAGGAAAGCTTAGGGTCCTCCAGTATGACGGTGCTCATGCCAATGGCACTGGACCAAGTTACTTTCCTGATGAAAACATTATTGGAGTCAGTCAGTAAGCAAGGTTATATATTGCTTCTTTTTGGGATTTATAATGTTTATTAGACAACTATAAAAGTGATATTTGGTTCATTGGTTTCAGTTGAATTTTTGGAGATAAATGCGTGATGAGTACTGAATATCAATGTCAGATGAGGATTAGGGATAGGCTATGTTGATGATGCATTCACCAAAACTCTTGGTGCTGATGTGACGTTCTTAGAAAAACAATTTCCTGGTTGGTTGGGTCAAACAAGCATGACGGTTGAACTTCTGTTTTGAGGATAAATTAGAAGAATTGAAGTCAAAATTGTTTTTTAATTATATTTTCCCAAATGTAGAAGTCAAAATTTTGCTGTTTCTTCCTTCAGCTCTGGGATTATTATTGTACAGTGAATGCAAGAAAGGAAGACTTTCTATATCATAGCCTTTTTCTGCACTCATTAGATATTTGATTTCCAGTTTCACACATTAGGTGTTTTAGAAGCTCAAAAACTATAAATTATCGGTGTTTGCATGCTTGGTTGCATTGAGAATATTCATATTGCATTTTTTTCTTGAAAAGTGGGTTTGCCTATAAATTCTAGAGGACAACCTCTGTGCTAGAAGTAAAAAAGAGGATAAGGTTTGTGATGTGTGGTCTCTTTGAAGTCACATGATGCATTTGGTTGGAGCAAATGCTAGAATGGTTTTCAAGGAAGAGATTAATTAAAATTTGTTTCATGAGAGGATCATCATCTCGACTTTTCTGTGCTATTAGCTATTGGCTTAAGTAACTTTCTGTCATTGACAAATCTAGAAGAAATTGGAGAGCCCTTCACTATCCTAATGATCTTTACTTTTCTCTTCGATTGTCTTCTTGTGTTTTCCTGCGGGAAGATATCATATCCCCTTATCTTTTTACTCTTTTCTTATGAGTGGATTTCTTTTCTATCAAGGACCATATTTGATTTTGTTTTTATCATAGCAACTCCTTTACATTAATATGTATTGGATCACAATAATTGACATGTAGTTTATTTATCCTTCGAAGTTACTATCTAATTGTAGGTTTAGATGCATGATTGGAGGTGGAATTCAATGATCTGCTTCACATTATCTGTACTACTAAGATGGTAAGTCGAAGACTCCCAACCTCCTCCCTCTTTTCTTTGGTTGCATTTGCGGTAGTGTGAAACATAAACTCATAAATGTCCATAAAATTTTCTACACAAGCAGTGGATAAGATTTTTTTTTTCAGGATAATTCTAT
This sequence comes from Styphnolobium japonicum, assembly GCA_023212625.1. Classification (NCBI taxonomy): domain Eukaryota; kingdom Viridiplantae; phylum Streptophyta; class Magnoliopsida; order Fabales; family Fabaceae; genus Styphnolobium; species Styphnolobium japonicum. The sequence goes on from JALBWW010000002.1 coordinate 13,350,716, forward strand.
GGAGAGGTGGACCTCTCAAACAGTTGAGCTTTCTCACCATAAGATGTATCGTGAGAGTAGAGATTCTCACCTTGATTTTTTAACCACCAACTCAACCAATGAAGTTAATTGAAAAACCAATTTCAACCAATTAAAGCTCAACTTCTTGAGAGGTATACTCCTGATAGAATTCTTCTTCTTTTTATGTGTTTTAAAATGCGTCTAATCCCCATGCAGCTGTCTCTGTTGATGATCTACACAAACTTTAACACCGTATCTAATGCTGATCACATGCAACCGAGAGCTGGAACTTCAGTCACTGCATCAGCAAATGTATATTTTTGTATTATTCGTGTATGAATATGTACTAATGTTGTCCTTTGTTAACACGTTTGTATTTCCAATCCTCTTTGCTCCTCCATCCCTCCTCACCCCAACCCATAAGCGGGCTTCTTCCTTTGCACATCTGTGTAACGAGTTCAGTAGTACCAAAAAAAGAAAAAGATTCTTGTTGTCTTCTCTGGAAATTCTTAAGCTCTAGGACACAACAAAAAAGAGCACTAAATTACAATAACTGATGCCAGGCGTTAGGTGATTTTCAGATTGGCCTGCCTAGGCAACCTAGCTGAATGGTCATAAATATACATTCTTCCGTATGAGGCATATAACAATTACATTGCATATTTTTGTCGAGCAATTTTCTTATAAAAACTTTGTTGAATGCCTTGTTCCTGCCCAAAGGTGCAGCTATCCAGTAGTGGTTTTGCTTGAATTGATGTGGAGGTTGCTGGTTTCTGAAAGTTAAACCGGGGAACTAGTAACGTGAAAGCAATTTGGCTAAGAGGAAGGTGACTAGATGTTTAATTAACACGATAATTCAAGCTCAATTCTTAAATAAAAAGCCGTGACATCCTTTCAATCTTATAATAATACAATGTTCTCGCTTGAAAAGGAAGTGCAGGGCCATCAAATTGAATACTTAATGGAGAACAACATAGACGGGGACATGACATGCAGATGTAGATTCATATAATATAAAGGGTCACCTAGTTTTGGGTTAACCGTGGGAAACGGAAAAAGTTTTAATTGGTCTTCCTCTAAAAAAGGAAGAGTTTGTGTTGGTTTTTGCCTCTTAAATCTGGTTGGCTTTGTGTCCGTTTACATTTTGTCGTGCATAAGTTATATAATATCTTTTCAACTCGTATCAACCACAAAATATAGGAATCTGTTTTCGGGTTAAAACAAGATGGAATGTCTAAATATAAGTATCCAAACAGATGCTTACTGAAATGCTGAAACAAAAGATACCGAACGAATTAAAAAAACAAGAAGAATAAAAAAAGCAAAAGGATTAGAGAAAAAGGATAAAGACAGAAATCCGAAGAAAAATGAGCATAGCCATTATAAAGGGTAATATGCACGTCCTTTTCTCATCTTTCTAAATCTAGAAGTCGTGTACTTTCTGCATGTCGTGGTATATTCCACTCGAAAGGAGGGCATTTTTTTTTTAAATTTCAGCTTATATATTTTAATTAACTTTGGACTACTTATATATTAGATTATAGGATTTTAAGACATGCAAATGATTCCTTAAACTCATAATTTATACCAAAAAAAATCCTTTCATTAAACAAAAATATTATGGAAATTCATGTGACAGTGACACCAAAAAAAGTAGTAAAGAAAATTACAAGTGAAGTCTTTTCAAAATTTACTTAAATCTATTTTTCTTAATTATGATACTATAAAAAAATTAATACATTTTTATTTCTTAATTTTTTTTATACTTTTGTGTAACAATTTCATTAGATATTTAACAATTGAGTGCTCCTATCAAGTCCAGAACAATGTTATCCGGATGGTAACATAGCAGACCCATGAGGGGGGGCCAACACTATGTGGGTCCCAGTTGTGGGGCCACCTCTATGTCTATAGTATTTTTGTTAATGATCTACTTGATAAATATTCGAAATTCATAAAATCATTTATATTATTTTTAAAGGAAATAGGATGCAGTTAATTTTTTGTTTCGAAAAAGCAAAAAAATAAAAGGTTATGATTATCATGATGAACGCCTTGATAGTCGGGTTTGAGAAGAGAAAAAGAAGAGAAGGGAAGAAAAAAACGAGAGTGGAATGGGTCGTGGACGTGGTCACCAGAATCAGATGATGGACAGAGAGAGTGACAGACACATGCACGTATTGAGGTGTCTAAATCATTCCCTATAAAAAGAGGAATTCCTTTGGGCCTCATCATTCTATAAAAAAATATTAAAAAAAAGTAGATCGTTGACCAGTCAAAGGTACAATTAAAAGCTGTATTTTAAATTTTAACACGTAAAGGTAAAGGGGTTTGGTTTGAATGGAAGGGACATACATTGACTGATTTGTTTTCTCTTTCTTTGACTAAAATTATCATCTCACCTTGTCTGTCTGCCAGGCATCTGAATTGAATTCCCAAACAATCACTTTACATAAGCCACTCACAAATAGACAAAACTGTGAACGAATTTCAATGAATAACTTGATGAATCGAAAGTCTAAAAACTAACTAATTAATAAGTGATCCAAAACACTAAGAAGATGATGAAGAAGAAGAAGTTGATTCAAATTTGTAGTACTTATCCACGGCAACAGACACGTCCCAAGTGCAACTGAGTCCTTTTGGGATGGTCACAAGGTCTCCAGCTCCAAACTCTACAAACTCTGATGATGACCCTTTTGGATATGCCTTCACCTTCCCTTTCAATAAATAGCATGTCTCTTCTGCATCAAACTTCAACTGGTATTTTCCTGGTGAGCAGCCCCATCTTTAATTTTTTACAACCCATCCCCATAAAAAGAAAACAAACAAAGACAAAAGGAAAATTTATATATGCATGTTATGATTCTTAGAATACACACATAGAAAGAAAAGGGAAGAAGAGAAAGAGAGAGATAGCTACAGAAAAGCATACTTGGGCCAGCACTTGATGTTCAATTCAGCTAGGCGTGACTGGGGAGGATTTCTTTCAATGATGATTCTAAGGTTCGAATTGGAATCTGCAGCCATGGAAGCAATCAAGGTCTGAGGAGGAGTTGAGAAGAGAATATTATGGACAAAGTTGACTACAGCACAGCACTGTGCGGAAAATTCTCTCAGCCCTGGCTTGGGCTTGGCTACATGTACTGTGAGATTTTGGAGAGAAAAAGAAGGAATCTTGTGCAGCGTTAAAAGAGGATAAGACTTCATAAGAGACCTTGAAAAACAATAAGATTGTTATTTAAGAGTTCACCTATAACATCATGCCCCGTAAGCATCACATTATTGTTTTTCAACAAAGTCGTTTAATGCACCTTCACCTCGTGGGAATATGTTCACTATGTGTTTTTTATTTGGTTTTTATGTAAATTATTTTTTGTAATATTAATTATTAAAATTAATAGTTTTTATACATATTCTCTTCATACATATTTTTACTTTATTCACGTAAATTACCCAAATCTACGTAGTGCAGCCTACTTAAATTGTGTCATGTCTACAGCGGTACAATACTGTAGTTGCACCAACTGCAATTCTATTTAGATTGCAGCCACATATAAATTAACTCGTGCAATTTCACTATCATATTCAATGTTGTTAAACTCGGTCCTAATAATCAATCATAAAAATTTTTGGTTCAGGTTTAACTGATTCAATTGATTTAACCGTTTGATCGAATTGGATGATGTCATAATTATATATTAAATAAATAAATATATATATATACATAACTCATAATACACATTACTAATAATAAAATATATAATAAGGTTATGAGATTTTAATTATTAAGTCTCATATCACTTTCAGTTGAGTAATTAAGTGATTGAGAAATTAAAAAAATTAAAAAATTTAAAAAAAAGATGACTGATTCAACTCGATTTTATTCCAATTTAATCTGATTCAACTCAGTTTTATTCCGATTTAACCCGAATCAACTTGATTTTATCCCGATTCAACATAATTTTAACCAGTTTTATCCAGTTTTGACCAATTTTGACTGGTTCAACCCGATCCTACCTTGAATCTAATTTTGACATTGAACCATAATATGATAAGAAACTGATTCGACCGGCCAGTTCGGTTTGGTCCGGTCCGGATAACAATGATCATATCTCTTCGCAATCTGTATTTCTTGTACTTAAAAAGAAAATTACGAAACTATTCTATAACATTACGCAAGTAAAATAAAACGGAGTTTAATTTTAATTATAATTTTTTTAACTATTATTTAATCATATATTAATAAATTATTAAAAAAAATATTAACTTTTTAATTTTTTATTCTTATAATTAATTTTTTTAATAATATAATAATGCATAATTAAATTATAGTAAATTTTTTTTTACTTAATTGTGAATCAAAATTAAATTTTTAAAAGAATAACACTCATACAAAATCTTTCATCAGAATAATAAATAATTGTTTATCGTTGTAGTTAGGGTAAAGTTAACGTCCAAATAAAAATTAGTCTCACATTTAAAGAATGTAAAAATATCTTGTGATCTTACAAAAAAAAATATCTATCCAAATATAATTAAGTAATTATCATTAGATTCTTTCAAAAAAAAAAAAAAGTAATTATCATTAGATATATACTAACGGAAAATGCTACACCCCTAAAAATATGTAATGGGTTCGATACATCAATGGCCAAAAAGGAAAGACTTTGTACTATTGAAAATTTGAAATACAATATACTAACTTACATTTTGTTTAATTACACAAGTCCCCATCTCTGTAAAAGAAAGAAATTAAGAGTAATGCACTTGTGTCAAAATTTTGTCTCAAATGATGTAACAATTCAAGTCAATACTGTCATATCATTTATCGAATTTATAACTACAATTAAGGCAAAATCAATAAAAACTTCTTATTTTTTTATTATAATAATATTTTAATTTATTTCATTATTATGACTTGGGAGTGTTAACTTCTTTTTTTGGTACAATGATAGTATGGACTTCAACTGTACAAGACTTGCGACATTTAGCATTATTTAAACAATCATATAAAAATTTAAGAGAAGTTAATATATATTTTTAAGAAGGCTTGTGTAAGATTTTTCTATCTTCCCTAAAAGAAATTATGTAAATTTTTAAAATAGAATTAAGATTTGTGTAACCAACAAAATGTAATAATAAAAGTAATTTACTCTATTTTTTTCTATAAAAATTCAGTGTATTAATTATTAATATTTCACTTCTGCACTAAAAGAATTTAGTCAACACAACGTAATTGGTACTAGAATGACATATATGCTTAAAATCCATAGTTTTTTACACTTAATTGTTTTAAAAAAAAAACAATTTTTAATGCCCCCCTTAACTAGAGTGAATTCTGTAACATTTTATGCCATGTAACTTATGTGTTTATTACCATGTCTTAAAGAAAGTACAAGAGTCGAAGTGGTTTGATAACACCTAAAAATTATTTAATCATTAAAAAATGTAAAAGTAAATTACATTATATATCTTTAAAAAATATCATTTAAATGACTTTAGTATATAAAGTTTAAAACCTTGCATTTTACTCTTTGGTATTTCTTTTTTTAGCAGAACCGCAACATAGAAGTTTAAACCTATAACTTCCTACAAATCAATAAACTCCTCACCATTAGTCTACTCTAGTGGCTTACTTTCTCAATCTTCAAAAACATACGCTATACTCCCTTAAGCTCTTGAAGATTCAAAAGACAATTGAGACTGTTAATAAATTAGTCGAATATGATAATGGAGCATAATTATTTTGTGTGTAAAAAATTCACCAGCAACAACAAAATACATCATAACATCTTTCAGACTTCCACTGTTTTTTTTGTACAGTTTATGCATAAAACACAATCTCTCCTACCAGTGTGCTTTTAAAAGACAAGTTTTAATACATCTGTTAGGCACCCTAATCAATAAGGTGCAGTTTAGAAAGAAAAAGGTAGGTAGCGGGATTTATTTCCCACGTGTGAGAGGTGTGACTTCATGTAACTACCTGCTGCACACGTGGCAGCAGAAAACATGGGAAGCAAAGGGTAGGAATAAGAGGGAGAGATGAAAACAGAGAGAGGTAGAAAAGAAGTGAGAAGAGGAAATTTGGGAGCGAGAGACCAGACACTCTCAAATTGCTTGGGTTATCAGTCTCTGTTAGCGAGTATTGTAGCCATTTCCATCTTCTAGTACTGATATCATCTACATATCAGCCATCAGAAGATTTCTTACAGAATATTCAATAAAATCATACTTATATTTCCAGTTTCTATCAACATCTTAGTAAATTCCATGTGATTTAAGCTAAAAAAAATCAATTGCAATGTTTCAGAATATTATAGGACATGTAATAAAACTTTTTTATACTTTCATTGTTGCATAAAAAAGTTGCACTAAATTTAATATAGACAAAAACTTCATCACAGTGAAGTGTAAAGACTCACTAGTGTTGAAGTGCAAATATACAAATGAAAGCTTGAGCTCCTTGCACAGGAAAATGTGTCAAGCGTATTTAACAGAGGGTAAATTGAAACAAACAAAAATTCTGCAAGATAATACTTTATTCTTTAGTATTATTTTGGCACGAGACTTGAATTTCTGTGCAAGTATCCTGCTCTCTTCCAAGCATCCAGGTAAAATAAATGTTAAATCAATATAAACTTTTTTTGGGGGGGGGGGGGGAAGAAATATATATAAACTTAGTTAACTTGGATTTATCAAGTTTCTTTTAATTTTGGGAAAGGAACAAGAAAATGAAAACACTATGAGCACTTGAAAAGATTCAAGATATTTAGTTATTTACGGGCACAACAGTATTACAGACAATACAAACCAACTTCACCTTATAAAACAGTGGACCTGATGAAAATTGTTAGTTCAACTGGCATGGTACGAGGGTAGCAACCCATTTCAAAGAAGCCCTCTTCTTCTCTTGTAATCACTAACTGTCAGTGTCAGCACATGCCTTCCGCTATCGTTTTCTGGGACTCGACATCCAACGGTTGCTTCTATTCTTTGTTTCTTAGCCATAAATCCTGCCTGAGCTCCTTGGGCTCCACCAAACTTATGAAGTATCGCTAATGAAATTGGCAGCTCAAAATTGTGCAGCATATTTGACTCTGTCCCTTGATCCACTGGAGCACTTGTGTCTACTAACTTCCCAGCACCAGCAGCAGCTTCCAAGGCCGCAGCAGTAGCCACCATGCCAGCCTCAGCTCCCGTCCCATTGCTTCCTGCATCAGCCACTGCAACATTGGCACTATTATCTCCAGCTGCAGCCTCTTCACCAGGTTTTCCAGCATAGTAGTTCCTTGATCTAGTCCATCTCCTTGAAAATGGATCATAACCTGCCTCCCCTGCTTTCAAACCTGTATTTACTGGCTTCAATTCAGAAGCATTTTTGAAGTTCTCAAACCTGTTCTTTCTGTTCATCTCAGCCAGCTTCAAAGCCTTGGCATCCTTGTCCTGAGCTTGCCGGGATGCCTCCAATTCTTGCAGTCTTGTCTTGATCCTCTCCACTTCTGCTTCATTATTCTTACTTTGTGCTATTTCCAACTCCCTCCTCAGCCGATCCTTCTCAGCCGCAATATTCAGTGGCCTTGATGAGGCAGATTTTTTCTCTTGTAACATCTGCTTCACAGTAGCTGCTGAGTAAACAAATGTGTTAATCTTTTGTATAGCTTGTTTTTTTTCTAACACATCTTGTTTGATTGGCATCCGGCCACCACTTCGCTCTACTTCCTTTACGAACTGTTTAAACTCCTCCTCAAGTGGAGCAGAGTCGCTAACCATAGCCATTTGCCACCTTGCAGCTGAAGTTTCATTTCCCCAAACAACATTCAAGTACTTGTATGTGGATTTATTCTCTAATTTATACTGCCGATCAGGATCTGTGGCATCAACATTTTTCACCATGCAGAGCCTGTAGATGGGCCCGGTCTTTGATCTACCAATACCAACTCTAACAAAGCAACCAACAATTAACTCCTCAAAGAAAGGCTCCATAAACCATTTTGCAAGTTTTGACCTGCGAATGGTGATTTCTTTTATATCCTCAAATGAAGGCCCCAAGTATCCAGATATTTCCCTGTCGTCATCACTGTCAGCAATTCCTCCATCTCCAGTCGACCCTTCATCATCACTGTGGGACCTACTTTCACTCTCACTATGGCTTGAGCTACTAAGACTTGTTGAAGTGAAGGGTTTGCGCTTTGGTGAAAAATGCCTGGGTCCTGAACTGTTAGATGCCTCTCTAAGCCTGCGGTGTGCTTCTGGATCTTGCTGTTTCAACCGCTTTGCACGCAACTCATTTAATGCATCATCCTTGGCGGTTGACCTGTCAGCAGATCTGGCTGATGAACGCACACGAGAAGATGGGAGAGGTGGAGTCTGTTTTCTGGGTACAGTTGTCTTTCCTTTCTCTCGCTTGGACGCAATCTTCCCCAATAAACTTTTATCATCCTTCTTGGTAGCCCTATCTGACAATATCATCTCTCTTTGAAGTTCAGTCATCTCAGAAAGCTTCTGTCTGTCATCGTCATTCTTATAAAGATCATCACCAATATTCGATTCATCACTGCTATCGCCCTCGTGATCCAAACGGCCATCATCACCATCATCCCCTTCTTCCTGACTTCCCTCATCATCATCATCATCATCATCATCTCTTTCCGTTGGATCTAATCTCTTCTTCAGAGGAACTTGTGATCCAGAGGGCTTTCTTCCTGCATAATTAAGCTCATCATCCGAATCATCCTCCCTAGAATCACTCCCACCATCTGAATACGAGCCATCGTGTTGTCTTCTTGAAGGTGGGAGAGAGTGCCGGTTTCTCCCAGTTCTCCCCGCAGCCTCCAAAAGCAAATTTTCTAAATCCGCCATAATTCTGTTCGATTCAGATCCTGCATATAAATCACAAGGCGTCATTAACCATCTAATCCACACATCAACTATGGATGAAAGCATAAACATTAATACAAAGCATTTATTTAATTGGATACAAGTATCTCAGCCATTCAAGTAACTATGACGCGGTGCAGGTGCAGCCACGTGGTAGTAGCTTAGTAGTAAACTAGTAAGGGAGGAGGACAGGGTCTAATTGTGCAAATCAACAACTCTTATGCCAATTGGAAATCATATAGTCAGTAAGCAAAGCAAAGCAAAGCACATTCTTTTCTTAAGTCTAACTTGAGCAGAGTATCCATAATCCATCCCTAATAACATCTAATCATATAAATTATTCCCCAATAATCCCGAGGAAGCAAGACCCATCTCATAGTAATTCAGTTCACAACCTCTAATTTTGTTACACTACTCTCATATATTGAAAGTTGAAAGAGAGTGACCAGAATAGTCAATATCAATAAAATAAAATAAAAGTGAAGCAATGAGACCTTTCGATTGAGAGATAGATGAGAGGAGAGAGGGCTTACTGTGAATGAAAACGAAGGTCCACGATGATATCTTTCGATTTCGCGAGTTGAATTGGGATATTCTGTTGTACGTTGGATACAGTCAAATATCAATAGGAAAAAGGGAATATTTAGAAGTCGTGTGCATGGACGTGTGAGTGTGATGACAGATAGAGTGAAAGCAAAGTGTAACACTGCTCAGCAAACCCTAACACGATGGAGAAGGAAGGAACTAGACGATTGAGTTTACTTGAATGTTTAACCCTGGCCCCCGAATCTCCTATTCTTCTAAATGTTTAAACGCATCGTTTTCATTCTCTTTTTTTTATATCTAAATGTGTGGAATAAAATAAAATATGACAATATGTTCCTGAATAATAATAATAAAATGATAATAAAATAAAGTAGGAAATGAAATAGAAAGGGAAAGGAAATCAAATCAAAACTAACCATTCCCATAATTTATTATAAGAATATATATTTCATCATAAAAGTAAATAAATATTTATTTTGTTTTATCTAAATAATATTATTTTATTTGTTATTATATTTTTTGTGTTAAAAATTAATAAAATACGTTGTCTCATTACTTAATCTTAATTTCTAATATAATATTTTTATCTAATTTTTTACATTTATCACACACATAAGAATTAAGATATATATATATAAAAGAAGAATTTTTTTATTCGATCCTTTTTTAAAGGTGAGTGCCATTATATGCAAGCCCAATACTCATATAAGAAAAAGCCCAATTGAAGGGTCAGTGCCAGTCATCACATAAGTATATGCATGATGCATTGGATTGGCCCCACTATCCTTTCATTTCAATCTCTATACTATTCCTCTGTTGGGTTGTGTTGTGTTGTGTGGTTGGTGTCGTGTGTTTCTTTCTGGTCTCACTCTCACTCCCCCTTTGGTTCCATTCCATGGCTACTCATCAAGGTCAAGTCATTACCTGCAAAGGTAATCTATTTTCTCTCTGTTCCTCCTCTTCACGTTGCACATCCTTTCTGTTATTCCATGGTTCCATCCCAATTACACGGATTTGATCATTGTTTTTGTTAAGCTGCGGTGGCCTGGGAACCCAACAAGCCATTGACCATCGAAGACGTTCAGGTTGCTCCGCCGCAGTCCGGGGAGGTCCGCATCCAAATTCTCTATACTGCTCTCTGTCACACCGATGCTTATACTTGGAGCGGCAAGGTACCCATGTTTTCATTTCCATTTCCAACTTGTTTTTTCTTTCTCTTCTCTTCGCTGTTTCTCACCAATTAATTCATCTTTCCTTGTTCAATATCTTCTCCTTGGATTTGCACTGCAACAAGTTTATAGTATCTTGTTATGCATGAAGAGAAAGAAGACCTTTCTTATATGGGTGTTCTCTTAATTTGCTTTGCAGGATCCAGAAGGTCTCTTCCCGTGTATTCTTGGCCATGAAGCTGCTGGGTATATCAAGAATACATTTTTAAGCTACATATACAAGATAGAAGCATATATTTTACATTGGCATTACTTGATCGTTGATAGGAGTTTTTATTTTGGCTCAGGATTGTGGAAAGTGTTGGAGAAGGTGTTACTGATGTTCAGCCTGGAGATCATGTGATCCCCTGTTACCAGGCTGAATGTGGAGAGTGCAAGTTTTGTAAATCAGGCAAAACAAACCTTTGTGGCAAGGTTCGTGCTGCCACTGGAGTTGGGGTCATGCTCACTGATCGCAAGAGTCGTTTCTCTATTAATGGAAAGCCCATCTATCATTTTATGGGAACCTCCACATTTAGTCAATATACTGTGGTTCATGATGTTAGTGTAGCTAAGATTGATCCAATAGCTCCTTTGGACAAAGTTTGTCTGCTCGGATGTGGTGTTCCAACTGGTAACTATTCTCCTCTTGTAATATAAAAAAACTCTCCAGTGATTTTGCAAGTTATATAGAAAGTAGCTTATCCTTTCTGTGCATCATTTTTCCTTGTTTATAGACTGTCTAATGAATTCATGAAATGTGTTTGGGAGATGTTTATTGTTACCTTCTTGCCATACAAGTATTAGCTAATTAAACTTTATGTTCCTTTTCAGTGTAACAAATTTAATCCATATGTTTGGGGTTTGATGTAATGATAGCTTATGGTTATCACTTATCATTGTTTAAATTTGATAACAAGGTAGACTAATAGTGATCCTGTGCCGTTTAATTTCATAGTTTATCAATTAATATACTTGATAAAAATCTTACTTTACGTATGTTTAGCTTTTTATTATTTGTTTTTCTTCTTTCTCTTTCTCTTTCTTTTTTTCTTTCTTAATGCTATGAAAGACTTCACTCCATCTCCAATTAATGCTAACACTGGACTATGGTTGTATGCTTTGTATTGTTGAATGAAAATGTAGGGGGAGAGATTACTGGGCTGAAACAGTTTGCTTGATTGCCTTATTATAGTTGTTTCTTTCTTAATATGTGGTCTTATGTCCTTCATATGCAAAATTCTATGATAATATTGTTTTTACTTTTTAGGCCTTGGAGCTGTCTGGAACACTGCAAAAGTGGAACCAGGGTCAATTGTTGCTGTTTTTGGCCTTGGGACTGTTGGGCTTGCTGTAAGTTTCTAAAATTAGAATTGTAGATTGTTGCGTTTTTGCCTGATTCTGGGCTGCCATTATGATTAATAATTTATTCTTGACAGGTTGCAGAGGGTGCAAAAGCTGCTGGTGCATCACGGATTATTGGCATAGATATTGACAGCAACAAGTTTGATAGAGGTACATCATGAGCTTGGTTGACATAACCTTGACAGTATGTCTTTAATGTTGTGGAGCAATTGTTGGGAAATGCCACCATAATTTCCCTCCTCTGTGAACTCAAAAAATAGGCACTTTGCGGAAGCGTAAAATAAGTGTAATAACAACACCAGAAATTTTAGCGTAGAAAACCTTCTCAATGTGAGCAAGAGAAAAAACCACTGGACCCGTAGGCCACTTAAACCTCCACTATAAAATAATGGGAATACAAAATACAATAATAATGTATCTTCAATTTGTGGATAACATTCACAAATTGGCTCACTATTTTTCCCTAACAGAAAATCTATCTTTGAGGATCTTTTTATTTTTCTCTCACACTCTTTTTCTCGTTGTGAGGAACTGATGATTTTACTTCATCTCAATTGCTTCTATTTATAGAAGCAAGAAACGAGTGTTGGCTGAAGATGTCAAGGTTGGCTGCACCGAAAGTTTGTTTGACATTGTTGACAAATTTGCACTGCACCGAAAGATTGTTGTTGTTGAAACAACAATTGTTGAAGAGAAAATTTGTTGCTTTTGGCTAGATACCACCGACAATTCTCCCCCTCCAGCCAAAGGGAAATATTCTTAGATTAATTTGAGGTTGATGCTAAGCTTGCAACTTCTTTACAGACTTCTAACTTCTCTTTTGGCAGCGTTTTTGTCATCATATCTGCATCATTGTCTTTGGTGTGTATTTTCTAAATCTTCAGTAGTTTACTTTCCAACACATCACGTATCCAGTGATACCTCACATCGATGTGTTTCGACCTTGAATAATTCTTTTCTGATGTGGAAGATCAGACAATGTTGCAACCATAGAGCATACTAAGAATTTTCTTATGAATCTGGCACCTAGTATCCGAGAGCCCTAATAGCTCTGATACCACTGTTGGGAAATGCCACCATAATTTCCCTCCTCTATAAACTCAAAAAATAGGCACTTTGCGGAAGCGTAAAATAAGTGTAATAACAATACCATAAATTTTAGCGTGGAAAACCTTCTTAATGTGAGCAAGAGAAAAAATCACAAGACCCGTAGGCCACTTAAACCTCCACTATAAAATAATGGGAAACACATCAATGTGAGGTATCACTGGATACGTGATGTGTTGGAAAGTAAACTGCTAAAGATTGAGAAAATACACACCAAAGACAATGGTGCAAATATGATGACAAAAGCGCTGCCAAAAGAGAAGTTAGAAGTCTATAAAGAAGTTGCAGGCTTAGCATCAACCTTAAACTAATCTAAGGATATTTCCCTTTGGCTTGGGGGGGGGGGGGAGAATTGTCGGTGGTATCCAGCCAAAAGCAGCAAATTTTCTCTTCAACAATTGCTGTTTCAACAACAACAATCTTTCAGTGCAGTGCAAATTTATCAACAATGCCAAACAAACTTTCGGTGCAGCCAACCCTTGACATCTTTAGCCAACACTCGTTTCTTGCTTCTATAAATAGAAACAATTGAGATGAAGTAAAATCTTCAGTTCCTCACAACGAGAGAAAGAGTGTGAGAGAAAAATAGAAAGAGATTTTCTGAGAGAGAAAAATAGTGAGCCAATTTATGAGTGTTATCCACAAATTGAAGATACATTATTATTGTATTTTGTATTCTCATTATTTTATAATGGAGGTTTAAGTGGCCTACGGGTCCCGTGGTTTTTTCTCTTGCTCACATTGAGAAGGTTTTCCACGCTAAAATTTCTAGTGTCGTTATTACACTTATTTTACGCTTCCGCAAAGTGCCTATTTTTTGAGTTCACAGATGAGGGAAATTATGGTGGCATTTCCCAACAGCAATCTGGTGTCAAGTTTCTCAGTTATTTTTAACTAATGCTTTTCCATCTATTGACTATCACCTGATGTCTGACAGTCCAATAATCAAATTGTTTACATAGCCATTTGATAAAGGAAGGAGAGAATGCCCTTTTTAAAGAATTTTACTCACAGGCGGAATAATATGATCTTATTAATATTTATGTTCTTTTAGTGTGCATTTGTATTTATTTGATTTATTCCTTTATTGTTTTCCTTCTGTCATAACTGCTTTAGACCTGTAGTATAAGAATGCTGTCTTACTATGTGCTGTTTTCTGTCTGTTTTGGTTTTATTCAGTTTTCTATTCTGGGACAAACACAGTGCTAAAGAAGAGATTCTTCTCATGTTATAAGTACCTTTCTTTTATTTACTTGTCTTCTTGTGCTATTTTACCTTGCAGCAAAGAACTTTGGTGTCACTGAGTTTATTAATCCAAAAGAGCATGAGAAACCAATTCAGCAGGTCATAGTTGATCTCACAGATGGTGGAGTTGATTATAGTTTTGAGTGCATTGGAAATGTCTCAGTGATGAGGGCTGCTTTGGAATGCTGCCATAAGGTGAATACTGCTGCTGTCTCATTGACTCAATTGCTCATATATTACACTGTGGTGGTTCTAAACATGAAAATATATTTTCTTGTTGAAAATTTTCAGGGCTGGGGGACATCAGTTATTGTGGGTGTTGCAGCATCAGGGCAGGAAATATCAACTCGCCCTTTCCAGTTGGTGACTGGGCGTGTCTGGAAAGGAACAGCTTTTGGTGGCTTCAAGAGCAGGTCACAAGTGCCTTGGCTTGTAGACAAGTACTTGAAGAAGGTAAAGGTTTTTCACGAATGTTCTATGCATTAAACTTCAAGATTGTTGGGAAGTGGTAATGCATGGATGGTTTAGTGACTATATTGTCTGCTTTACGCATTTTGCAGGAAATCAAGGTTGATGAGTACATTACCCACAATTTGACTCTTGCGGAGATCAACAAGGCATTTGATCTTTTGCATGAAGGGGGATGTCTCCGTTGTGTGCTTACAACGCATGTTTGAGGTGATCTAATCCAGCCTTTGCTAGTTTCACGTGGAATGGAAGTGTTAGGTTTCCCTTTGTTTTTCCCTCTGGTGGTGTTTGTAGTTAAATAAAATCTTGAGTGGCTATAATTTGTGAGATCATGGCTTCTAATATGAACGGTATCTTCTCAAATCTCTTTGCAAACTTGTGATCAGGAAGCCTTTGCAATGGATATATAAGCATCATGTTGAGTTATGACTATGGTATTCTTCTATTTAATTGTTTTTTGGGTACATGGTATTCATCTATTTTACCTGTCAAGAATCATACGCTCATCACCTGTCCATCCTTTGCGTGGCGGACACCACAGCTGTTATACTTTTGATATGATATAGGGCTGTCAAGAAGTTCCGCAGCCTGGCAACAAAATTTACAACGAATCTGTTTACACCACCCTCTCCTTCCAATTTGTCCTTTCTCTGCTGCCATTCCACTTTGCATATATTTTTCTGACTTGAGGTCTGCAAAGCAGTTCACATTTAGTGGGTGCTGCTTTTTAATGTAGGTGGTGCTTTCTAATTAAATTTTTTCTTTAGAAGTAACTCCATATGGTTTTAGATTTAAGGTTTACAATTGAAATTAATATAAAATAGTTTGAGAGACAAATGAAATTTGACCTAAAGTTTCAGGTTAGAAAGTGTAGTTTAACTATTCTTATGTAGTAATGTTATCTACAACTTAAGGTGTAGAAAAGATTTTTTTTTTGTGTGGTACAATTAGCATTTTTCATTCATATATGTGTCATATCCCATTTTTGTTTTTGTCTGTTTCTTTTCTAATAGACTATTATAAAATAGGAATTGTTTTATTTTGAAATCTTTTAGATTTATATAGAAATGCACTTAAATCTGGGGGAATTTAAGTGTATTTGATTTCTAAATCAAATTAATTAAATAGATTTGATTTCTAAATCAATTCTATATTTTTAATGATTTTAAACAGAGCCAAAAAGTGCTTGTGCTTTTTGATTTCCTAAACCTTCCACTTTATATATTCATTATTAATCGGAGAGCGTAGAAGGATCGGAGTAGGTCCTTAATGGCAAAGTATCTTAAAGCAATATTCCCGCTATCAATTAGAAGGATACATGAATTATCTGAAAGCAATAATGCAATATTGACAAAGGTGTTATCAGAACAGGGATCAAAACCCAGCAGCTGGGGTTTACCAATTGAACTGGGATTGCATTATCTTCGGGAGTTCTCTCGGTGGAGTGGCTAGAAACCACGAAATAGCATACTCGGTAGTATTCTATTGATTACTTTTTAGAGAATGGATTCCAAGTAGAAGCCCAAATCTTTATATAAGTCTGGGAATCCTTGGTATTGAAAATGGATTCTTTACCAGCTGGAACATTTTAAGTAGAGTGTAATTTCTTACGGTACTTGTGAGAATCTTGGATGCAATGGTTTGAACAAATCAGATGAAATACGTGATATATAGTACACGTCATGAAATGATTTCTTAGCAAAGTAATTTGGAGTCAGAAGAAATGCGTGACTGGGAACTCATGAAATGGCGTTGGCATATTTATATACCTTTAATATCTCTCCTCACAAATCAAAACCATCTCAGATCATCAGAGTACGTGAGGAGTGAGGACCCATGGGGCTGAAGAAATGAAGATAAAGAAGAGTTACTTTAAATAAGTCCAGTGAAAGATATATGTAAGCAGATTAATTTACATGCCCAATTAACGCCTATTAACGCCAACTTTGTGTCATAACTTCCACGGTTCTTAATCTTAAGTAAACTATGTCTAAACTTGGTTAACAAAAAATAATTAGTACCTAGACATTTTTTTTTGTTTAATGCTGCAAACTTCTTTATTGAATACAAAACAAGAACATTCGAAGGTGTATACAACTGATATTCATAGTTCTTCTCTTCAATAAGGGAAGCAAATAAAATGAAATCACTGAATCAGGGTAACATAGGCAAGTAGCTATGTACAATATGTACGTAACTTTTACAAATAAATCAAACAGTTGAAGAATCTGCCTTTGTTGCTCCAAATGCACGTTTCTGTGCTAGATCGAACTCTTCGTGATACGCATATGCCAATCCACCATGGCTGGTTAAATCCAATCCAGCCATCTCCTCATCAGCTGAGGTCCTCAGAAGATTCAGTTTGTGCAGCAAAAAGAACACGGTTCCCATGGTAACACTCACCCAAGCTGTGATCACCAGAATCTGGATAATATGTGCTGCCAAGAGCTTTCCACCCCCTCCCATGAACAGCCCATATGGCCTGTCAGGGAGCCCTGGGTAGATCTCGTTTACATACTGTTTCTTGGCAAATAATGCAGTGAAGATGATCCCCCATGTGCCACAACCCCCGTGAAGTTGTGCAGCCTCCAGTGGATCATCGTACTTGAATTTCTCTGCTAGCATGTTACATCCAATGAGCACCCAAGCAGCCACAAACCCACATACGATTGCTGCCCATGGGTCCACAACAGCGCACCCTGCAGTGATGGCAGCAAACCCACCAAGTAAACCATTGCAAACATCTGTGACATTCCAATGCCCAGTTTGGATACGTTTGCCAAAGAGGGTGGTCAGTGCTGCTGAGCATCCAGCAAGAGTTGTGGTCACTGCAGTCCTCCCAATAGCACTCCATTGCCCATAGTAAGAACCACTGTCTCCATAGGTCTTCAAGATGTTAAGAAATGAGCCAGGGTTGAATCCATACCAGCCAAACCACAACAAGAATGTGCCTAAAACAACCAAGGTACCACTGTGTCCTCGCATTGGCACTGGTTTTCCCGCATGATCAAATCTTCCAATACGAGGGCCTTCAATGAAGGCACCCCAGAAGCCAGCAACAGCTCCAACCAAGTGAACAACACCTGAACCAGCAAAATCGATGACCCCAGATCCGAATAACAGATTTTCTGCTCGAGCAGGGCTACCCCAACCATCAGCAGACCAGAACCAATGGGAGACAATGGGATAGACCAAGCCAGTCAAGAATGATGAGTAAATCAAATAGGCAACGAATTGTGTCCTCTCTGCAATGGAACCACTGGTGATCCCAGCGGCTGCAATGGCAAAAGCCCATTGATAGAGGAAGTATCCATAATCAAAAGACTGTGAAGGGAATTTCTCAAGGCCAAAGAAGTGCTGCCCAATGAACCCATTGGAAGGGGTGCCAAAAGCCAAGGCAAAGCCAAATATGTAATAGAAGATACCACCAGTTGCAGCATCAAGGACATTGGTAAGCATGATGTTCATGGTGTTCTTTGCACGGACAGAACCAGCACATAGCATGGCAAAGCCAAGCTGCATGGCAAAGACTAGGTAGGCAGAGAAGAGAAGGTAGGTGTTGTCGACTGCATAGGTGGTGTCAACAAACTTGTTTGAAATGGCATCAAATCTTCCACAGATGTATTCAGCAGCGGCGGTGGCATTGGTACCGTTGCCCAGAAGAGGGTGGAGGTCAGCGGCGGAGCAGGTGAAAGCAGCCATGGTGGTTGGTGGCAGGAACTCACCTCCAACCCCTCCAACAAGAGTGAGTGGAGAGAGACCTCCTCGGATCAGAATATTTAAAACAGAGAAGTGTTTGTGGCTGGCAATAACAAATGTTGAGGTCGTGCTCAAGCATTTATAAGTCTAATGGAGCGAGTCCTAAGCGTAACATCCTGGGCTGCGTGGCTTTGTGTTTGTGTTGAAAATCAAGATTCTGCCACCCATTTCGCAATTGCATTACGGGATACCATCCTATAGTTAACCATTACTATTTTTCCAATTGGAAAATGTGTAGATTCAAACTCAAAATGGCAATCTTCCATTGGCTGGCACCCTGGCAGGTATAATTTTTTTTCATCAATCAAAGTGCACCCTTTGACTTTGTAACGAGAAATGATCACTTATAGTATGGAGAAATTCAATAAATTTTTATATTTAGATGTAGTTAAAGTGAGAGACAATAATAGTTCACATAGGGTGATACACATTTAATAATACATTCATTTTCAATGTCATGTATTATGATTGATTGATGTATTACTTGTAAAGTATAGAAGAATTTTTTTTTTCTTTCATATTGTCAAATTTCAAGACCCGTGAGGGCTGGTTTGGGTGCCCAACGGTCCCTTATTTTTGGAATGCTTCCTATATTTAGGATCGCTTGGACCTAAACTTCGGCTAAATTCCGTCTTTATGGATTCGTAGTTCTGACAGCAGATGGTTATTAGCAGCCTCACACGAACAAGTCCAAAGAACTTGGTGGTGATGACTTCCTTTAACAACAAAAGATCATACGTAAGTTGGACATTTTAGATAGGGGCAAGATATTATACGATACCAGTACCACTTATCGTATCACCTACATTTGAATTTAAACACTCAACTTAACCACTTTTATTGAATTAATCATTTATTACTTGAATTGCACTATAAAAGCAAATTGCATATTAAATTTGACGTGGGAATCATAATTGTATTTCTGCCATTAATTATAGAAATTACAACTTTTTTCCCCCCGTAAAACCTTCAAGTAACAAAAAAACAATTTACGTTGAAAATAATCTCGATTCCTTAAGGACAAAATGTTCTTTCTTTCTCCACGTCATAAATATTACGGCAACTCAGCTTTGTGGATCCTCATCTTTTAACTAAATTTATGCATATCTAAATTTGAGTCCAATTAAGTATTTTTATTTCGAGTTAATCACTTATATTAAGTGATTAAATTGGATTCAAGTTGGATGAGTTATATATAAATTTGGTTAAAAGATAAGATCTCACAAAATCTAATCGTCATGTTCTAATTGGCATAGAGAAAGAAGGATAATTTCCTCACGGAGGAGGTAAGAATCCCTCTTATCCTTTTTTAGTTTCTAGGGTTTAGTTCAGTCACAAACATAGCATTGATAGCACCTCTATCACCGATGCTTAAGACTATTAAATGCAACCATATATAGACATCTTAAAATAATCTTAAATGCAGACGTCATAGATGCCTAGACGTTTCACGTTTTGGCATCAACATGTTTGTATACCGAATGCTGATAATTTTTTCCTATGGTGCGCTATTACGGCAAAAAGGGAAAAACAAAAAGATTTTCACCTGAAAATATGATAAATCATTATTATAAAAAAGGAAGATAATTTTTTTGTGAAAAATATATTATCACTCGTGCAAAGATCCATCAGTCCTGCACAAAAATTATACAAGTTAAATTTTCCTAAATTAATGCCACTGTTTTCCTTAGAAAATAATGTTATACACAAAATTTTGATAAACTTTTTAAGTTAAATTGAAACCTTAGTTATGCTCAACATAATTGAAAATGAAAGGGAGAGAGTAAGGTGAGATAGAAAACAATGCTTCTCAATTATTTTAGTTTCACACTCACTTCCTTATTATATTCGCATCCATTACCCTCATTGGTTGGTGCTAGGCTCATAAGCTCAAAGATTCAGCCTGTTTAAAATACATCGAACTTATCATCATCAATGGGGAACAACATCTAACACGGTCGAATTATAGCTGTGAACACGAGATTATGAGCCTCAAATGCAGGTGCCACATATTCTCAGAGCTGAACAAGTCAAAAATATTTATACAAAAAAAAGTAGCCACTGTAGCATCATTCAACTGACAGCCAGTTCTGAACACTTCCATTTATAAAGAAGACTGCAGAACACAGCAGAGCTCTTGCCTCATCACCTTGAACACTTTCACCACCATTGAGAACATTACTCAGCTAGGCATGTGCCAGACCATTCCAGGAGTTTTCAAAATCAAATAAAAGCAGGCCCGTATCAATTGGGCCAAAATCAGGTGATGGTATATTCAATTCAGATGGCATAGCACCATCTGCTACAGCTGGAACAGAATCTTTATTGAAAAGCCAGTTCTCTATATCATCAAGCGAAGTGCTTCCAGTAAACTGGGTACCAGGCTCCTTTACATTGGGTGGTTGGTTTATAGATCCTGAACTTTGTAGATGAGAACATTCAATTAGAGATTCAATGCTTTGACTGGTATTGTCTACCCAACTTGAATCAAAAGCTGAAAAATCTGCATTTCTTGCAGTTTCACTTGGACTCTCCTCACGAGGTTTCTGTTGGCAGGTATCTTGACTTGTAATTCCACATTGGGCAATATTTCCACTAGCATTTTCATTTTGACGTCCCATCTGATGCTCATTTCCATGCTGATTGCTATTCAGGCAAGCCACATAACTTGAAGGAAGATCATTACCCTGAATACAAGATCCATAAAAAGTCTGGCTATCATTTGATCTGGACAATGGCTGGCTATATGCTTGGGTTTCATAAGCTGCAGTATATTTGCTGACACAGCTCAGGCTCGCTACTTCAGAGCTTGGTTGTGTGTACAATGAATTTTTGGGGACCCAAACATCATTCTGCCCATAAGG
This sequence comes from Styphnolobium japonicum, assembly GCA_023212625.1. NCBI lineage: Eukaryota > Viridiplantae > Streptophyta > Magnoliopsida > Fabales > Fabaceae > Styphnolobium > Styphnolobium japonicum. Next base: position 13,372,158 of record JALBWW010000002.1, read on the forward strand.
AATTCTGTCATTTGAAAATCCTGAAGCAGCATGATAATTGTCATATTGCCGTGCCGGATTGACATGATTGCTGAAGCCAGATGAGCCATGAGCAGAACGGTTCACTGGCTGGGTGCTCCCAACACTGCCGACCTCCTTGGATGTCATATGAGAACGAAGGAACTGAGGACCTAAACTGCTTGCACCACGTCCTCGCTCCCTTTGAATGGCATGATTACGAACACCTAGCAACTGCCTTGGAGAGGAATGAGGCTGGTATCTGTTTCTCGCCCAAGTAGATCCTGATTGCTGACGTCTACCATGGTTTGCCCCATGTGGGATTGTAAAGGTGGCGGCTGTGGAGCATACAGGGATGGTATTTGGCCTGGAGACCTGATTCTGTAAGCTAAAATTTAGTGAGGAGGAGCAAGTACGCATTATAGTTGGCTGAGAGGCCTGATTTTGAGGTATGTGATTGAGTGAGGAGCATGTACGTGTTGCAGTTGACCTAGATGCCTGATTCAGTAACATGGAATTTGGAGACAATCGAATAATATCAAGGGGTAGAATTTGGTTACGTTGGGGATGCCCAACATCAAGCGAAGTACCATAATTGGTTGAAGCTGGTAATGGAGCAGTCTTGCCCAGCTTGAAATTTTTCCTCTGAATTTTCCACATCTCAGCTTTATCAGTTGCATGACAATGATCTGTACTCGAAACGCCAGTGCCCCACTTAAGACATGGTGCTAGAGAGTCACACACATAACAGTGGCACTGCATGTCATAGAAAACAGAAATCAGAGTGATAAAAGGATAATATTGAACAGCAAATAACATAAGAAAAAATTATAATTAAACTAGCTAAACTGCAAAAGCATAAGTGCTAAATTTTGACATAGCCTCAAGTTATGACTTATGATCTTTACCTGGTCACAGTATCTCTGATGGGGGGTGGAAGAAAAAGGAAAATTGGCACAAAGATGCCGGGAATGAGGATAGTCTCTACATGCAATCTGCAAGCCAAAAAAAAAATGAACATCCACATCTGAAATGCTACAGATACATCTTCAGCCATAAGCAAAGAAGAGCATGAAAATTGTAAATTTGAGTAAAAAAGATCATGCATGCAAACCAAAGAAAATTTAGGGCAGAAAATCAAATAATAAAATGAGCAAATAGCAAATAAGTAATGCTGCACTAGAAGCATAAGCCTCAAGCCCTCAACTAATGCATTAAAGCCCTGTTTGAATATGTATTCTCAAGCATACTTCCTTAAAATTATGAAACTTCATTAGAAGTTATATATAGCTGAATCATCAGAAACCATAATGACATCCTGATGCAACACAGGGTATTATGATTGAGGATCCTCTCAGGTGATGCTTTCTTCCATATACTCTGGGTTAAGTTAGCAGCATTTACCCGTACCTTCTAGGATCTCAATCAGGATCAGAGATTCTAAATCCAATCTTTGAATATGAATCCATTCAAAAAGTGCTTTCTAAGATGCCACAGTCAAGGTGCGTAGCCCAGGATCCAAGTCTTCTGCCATCTCAAACTTCCTCATATCTTCAGCCATATTAACTTCCCCATGTGGCAATTTCATGTCCTGCAAGAATTTGCCATGAGGCTAGACTTGGCAATGGTGTACCTTAATGTTGTTCAATACTGAGGAGCTAACTTATGGTGGATTGGCAATTTGGCACTACAAGAGAATGTTCCCCCTTTGGAACCATTAACCATAAAACCACATGACATGATAGTTCAAAGATACAACTTTCAATCTTCCATCCTAGCTCAGACATGTTTGAATCCACAAACAAGCCCATCAGATTTCCTTGTCACTCCATGAAACCCAAACAATGCATGCTCAGAGCATTAACACTTGGGAAAAAAATGCTTATGCATAGAAAAAAGATTAAGAGTATCTTACCAACAAATTGTCAAGAACCAACTCTCCCAATAGCTTAAGCTATTAGGTGAAGGCACATAAATAGTTTTATATATCTAACATATCCCCCTCAGACAAGAGCCCTTTGGACTTGAAGTGTGGACAACGCACAGACATACTTTTTCTTGTGCTGAAATTTAGCTTTTATTTAGAATAGGGACGGCAAAGATCGAACTCCTGACCACTTGGTCATAGAGGCTCTGATACCATGTCAAGAACCAACTACTCCAACAGCTTAAGCTGTTCGGTAAAGGCACATGAATGGTTTTATATATCTAACACAAATCTAAATCAAACTTTTGATAAAGTATATGAGAATAAATACATGCTTGAGACCATAGCTAAAAGGAATGCCATGCATTCATTAAAAAAAGGAACTATAAATGTTTTGATGCTTAATAAAAATGATAGGACACAGAATGCTGCAATGTCATGCATGCCAAAACTAGTTATTTTTACACAATCCTAGGTAATGCACAATATAAAATCATATGCATGCCCATGCAAGACAACCAAAAGAGATGGTCTATTTTAGGCAGGACTGCCAGAGGCAATCACGAGAAATTCAATCAATAATCTACAACTTCAGCTTTTGATTCATTTTTTATTACATTTAAAATGATCTAAATATTCAGCAACCAAACTTGAGTCATATGGTGTCTGTGTTAGGCCAAAGCAAGTACTTAGAACTCATTTCTACTTGCTATTATGTTGGATTAGGGATAGAAAGTTGAAACTAGGTCATCTATATGACTATATCTATTATTTTTAAAAATTATGATTATTTTTAAAGATTATGATTATGAATTGCTCTCGTAGTGAACTCATGGCCCCATGGCATTACAAGTAATACTTCTACCATTAAGTATTCACTCATACCAAATATGACATTAGCAACTGTATTTCAGTATAGAGTAAACTCAGTTGCACGTCTCAAGGCTCAAACACCAAAATGTGTTCATACAGGTATGAATTGGATATAGAGACAACCATCAAGAAATGATAACCTGAGTAAGAATATTGAATACCTAAACTACATTCTCAAGTTGTACATAACAAAAAGTAATTTTGGTTTCTTCCACTTCACATATATGCAGGTCTTTACCAAAAGCTGCCAAGCATCATGAGCATATAGTTATAGTCTAGTAATACATACAAATACATATATATATATATATATATATATATACATACATACATACATATATATATATATATATATAATCAGCGATAAATTCTCTGATTTTGTTTTTTCTTTCCCATTAACAATAAAAAATAATAATAATAATAAATAGAATTCACAATCACACATGCATTAAAATTCCAGGGAAATACCTGACCCTTCTCCCCAATTATAAGCAACTCGTCCGACCCAGTTGCTGCCTCCTCCTCCACGGAGGTGGCACGGTTTTCTGGGTCACCATCCAGAACTATGCAATCATCATCCACATCCACGTCCTTCACAACCGGCGTCGAAGACTTTGACTTACGTTCATGTTTGACCTCACGGACGACCACAACCTCGTCAGAATCGTCTGATTCTTCCTCGGACATGCCCAGAAACTCCTTTATCCAATCATAGTCAATGCTATTGGGTCCCAGTCCCTCCTCCAAACATGGTTCTTCATCCGAGCTTATATCCAGCACGAACGGCATCGGTTCCATAGTAAATCAAAAACAGTTACAAGATAAAACACTAGTCTTCCCCATAAACCTTTAAAAGATCAAATTTTTGGTGCAACCTCGTACTGGGGTTACCCAAATTCCCCAAGAAAATCTCACAGTACAAAAATTGAATTAAATTGAAAATCATATCGAAAGCACAGAAAGTAATTGAAAATATATAATATCCCAATAAAACAAAAAAAAATCAGGTGAAATTCAAAGAGACAGAGGGTGTGGAGGGGCTTCTTGAGCTGTTTTGGTTTGAAATTTTTTGAATTTGAGAAAGATTTTTTTGCTGCAGACTCAGAGCCTTTGAAGATGTGAGAAGGGGAACGAGGAAGTACTGTAGTGGGGGAAATTTTAGACATATTGAAATAATGAAAAGGAAAATAGATTTAATTTAGGACTGAAAAGGAATTTAAGGGTTTGTGAAGCCCTGATATGGGAATTTTGGTTCTGACAGTAATATGACAAAGTGGAAAACCACTTGCCCACGTTTCGAAGGATGAAACTTTGTTGCCGTTGTTGGTTGGGTCACGTAACTGACGCAGGTTGCATAAGAGGATGTGCGCGCGTTAATAGAAATGGAAGGTAAAGTTTGGGCCGTACCAGCCTAAGGTTATATTAGGCCTTGGGCTGGGATTGTTGAAGGACACTCCCTACAAATTGTTCCAGTGAATGGACCTAACCCAATGCAGTTTAAAAAGAAAAATCGAGTTCAAAACATGCACACTGTGCAAAAAAATTGTTTTTATGCACAAAGAAAAAGGTGAAATTCAATAGATGTAAAAACAATTCATGAGTCCTGTTAGGTTAACTTATTTGATAAGAAACATTTGATATTAATATCATATGTAAAGTTTAATTTTTAATAAGTGTATACTAATTTTTCTTTTTTCTTTCTCTGTCTTTCTTTTTTTAGACTCTCTTTAAAAGTTGTTTTTAAGTTTCACCTTAAAAGTAGAGTTTTTACTGACCTTAATAGAGCCAAATAAAATAAAAAAACAATCTATGAAAACATGATTTTCTCCTCAGTATACAAACACTCTAAAACATGTAGGAAACACATATATTTATTATCAAAGCATCGAGTAACATGTTAATATATTGTCTAATAGGTATACCAAAAGATGAAAAGCTATGACATGTTTCTAAAGAAAATCTTAAAGCATGTAACTAAAACTGGAAAAATATATAATCAGCAAAAAATAAAAATAAAAACTTGAAAATTAGAAGAGATACAAAAGAGAGAGAAATTACTGTTGATATAAGATGTTTTATTCACTGTTTTCTTCGGCTGACACTAGTCTTCACACTATATGTTTTGAAGTTCTAAAATATTTACATTAAATCTTTCAAAATAACCAAATAAATCGGTAGAAAGTGATAGTAGAGGGCTGGTTATTTCAAATTATTTTCAAGATCAACGAATATTGAGAGAAATTAAATATAATGAATATTTTGTTTTAACGTACCTCAACGCTTGTGTTAAAGGACGAAACAAACAAGTTAAGAATTAAACACAAGCATTTTTAATTGGAGTTTAAATTTAATTTATTATTAATATAAAAAATTTTATGTTATTATTTAATAATATACTATCACGTTATTAAAAAATTTAAATTTTTAAGTAGTTATTATAATAATTAAATTTTTTAAATAATTTAATAATATATAATTAAATTATAACATAAAATATATATACTGAAAATAAATTAAAATTAAAATTATAAATTAAGTTTATGGACTTTGGAAAATTTATGGAAAATTATCTACTTGTCTAATTTGCGTTTGCTTACTTTTTATAACTTAAACTCGTATGACAGATTCATGAGAGTTGTTATAATATTTAGGTAGATTGTTACATATTTATTAATTGTTAATATTATAATAAATATTTAAATATTTATTAAATATAATTAATAATTAATAAATATTTTATAATTTATTTTATAAAATAATAATAAATAAATACGGCCCCCAAATTCACACGTGTCTTACCAGATACCACTTACAAGTTACAATGTGAAGATGTTATGTAGTCGTGTAAGGCACGCGAGGAAGTGAAAGTAGAGAACCACGAATTCCGCAGTTTTCTGGTACGTTTGACTTTGTATTCCAAGTACCACCACCCGTCATCCTCACGGTCTCTTTGCACTACAAAAGCGGATCCGACGGTTCAGAATTTACGATGGTGCATTACGTCACGTGCGTGTTCAAATAATTTTTTTTTTTAATGAATTTAATTTTGATTTATTATTCATATAAAATTTTTTTATATTATCATTTAATTATGTAATGTTAAATTATTAAAAAAATTTGATTATTATAATAACTTTTAAATTTAATTTTTGTTTACTTTCAGTATAAATTTTTTTAACACTATCATCTAATCATGTGTTACCAAATAATTAAAATAGTTAAACTTTTTAAGTAGTTGTTGTGATAGTCAACTCTTTTACTAATTTGGTAATACATAATTAGATGACAGTGTAAAGAAATTTTACATTGACAATGGATAAAAATTAAACTCATAACTTTTTTAAAAATTTAACTTTTTAATAATGTATTAATCAATAATTAAATGAAAGTATAAAAAAATTTTATAATAAATTAAAATTAAATTTTTTTATTTTATATAATATAATATTATATATATTATTAATTAATAAGGTAGCGACGAGATTCATAGTGGGGCCCATTACATTTTATCGGTTTCAGTTTTTGCGAATGCGATGCAATGGAAGCAACACGTTCACCTTTCAGAAAAGTCAAACAAAACAATGTCTAGTTCATGGAACTTTATCACAGGCCTTATTTCATAACTTTTTAATTAATTGTTCATTTTAAATATTTCAGCTTTTGGTATTGCTACGATTCCCCCAAAGTTCACGATATAGCATTTACCGACATACATATGGTTGGTGAAATATGCAATTATTTTTTTGTATTTGCATTTCCCATCAATATTTTAGTTTTAGCATTATAATTTATAGGAAGAAAAATGGAATTTTTTTATTTGGTTAAAAATTTGAATAAATTTAGAAAATATTTAAATTTAAATTGTACTCACAAAACAACTTGTATTTTTTTAATTGTAATGCTTTATAAATATGTACATATTTTTTTTTAGGTGAGAAAAAGTAATTAGTAGGAAATGATTTTTTCAAACTAACCAAGCAGGACACCATTAGTATGTCGGGGAGCTGGCAAAAGCTCAACTCATAAAATTATCTTCCACGACTATTTAAGATGATTTTTAACACGACTATTTAATTAGCCTTTGAGCGTTAAAGAATTCCTATAAAAGATTACTCACTAAGTAAGATAACTAATTATTTAAAAATTTAAACTCATACACATCAACATCAAGATACAAAGCTTTTATCTAAAACCTGTAATCCAATTAAGCAAACCTGCATTAACAAATAGTTACATATAATATATTCATAAATTTAATAACGTAAAAGAATCACTTTAATAGTAAGTAAACATATATTCAGTGCGTCATTACTTGTCTTAAATTCTGTTATGAAAATTATTACATTATTTTATAAATGTTTATAATATAAATTCATTCATATTCAAATAGAAATATAATGTAAAATATAAACTTGAAATAAGCCAATAGTGTAATAACATATATATATATATATATATTGGAGGCATATTTAGTTAGAGGAGTGATTTATTGTGAGAGTGAGATGAGTAAATCTTGACTATTGGATCATCCATGTATGATTAAAATTAGAAGTTACTTAAAGGTCACATAACTACTTAAAAAAGTCATATGTTCTAATCTTAACTATACATGAATGATTTAATGGTCAAAATTTATTCTTCTCACTCTCACAATAAATTATTCATCTCACTATATGTCTCATATATATATATATATATATATATATATATATATATATATATATATATATATATATATATATATATATATGTATATATATATTAAAAGTTGGCACACAACTAGAGAATATTGACTAATAACTAAAGAATATTGACTAGTACGTAACATGCATGGGCGGCGGATGCACATTGAGAATGGCGAGGCTTATGTCCCCACTTAATTATAGAATTTTTTTATTATTAAGGTAGTAGTATTTTGTTATTATTATCTTCACTATTTGTTAAACTTTACCGACATAATGAGGATCAATATGTACCGGCTTAAGCTATCTCACATCACATTTAAAAAGTGAAAATCTAACTCTTTAAATTTCTCTCTCCTATGTAAAAGTAAAAAAAAATATGCAATGATATTATTAATAAGTTATGAAAATTTAATCGGTAATTGAATTAGTTAAAAGATTAATTCAAAATTTAATGATTTAATTGTAATTAAATCGTAGTTAAATTAAAGTATAATTAAATAATTAATATATATTTATATATATATATAAATATATATTATATACTAATTAAAAAAATTAAAAATCATCAAAAATAATATAAATGATAAAAAATAATTTATAACTTATTTTTTGAGAATACAAAACATTCAATAACAATATTATAGCCTATTTTGTTTAAAAAAATTTCAATTTTAGTTTAAAAAGATATGCAATTAATTATACATTCAGTTTCCAAGCTTCTATACAATCTAAGTTTAAGTATTTCATATAATTTTTTTTTAGATTGGCTTACATTAAGTTTTTAGATCAAAATAACATAATTTGAATTAGTAAAATTAAAAAAATAAAATAAAACAGGACTGGTTAAACTTAATTAAACTGGTCCGGGTCAATCGGTTTACCGATTTTTAACCGGTTCATCGGTTCTTGACCAATTTTCAAACTGAGGCAATTTTTTAAGGTGGACCAAGCCGAAAAAATGACCAATTCCTGGTCCAACTGGCCGATCTGTTTTGATTTTCTTAACATAGATTATTAGTTGCAACTCCAACTGTTGAAATAATTTTGTCTATTATAAATATCATTAAGAATAAAATGTGCAATTGTATAAGAGATAGATAATTAAATTATTGATTAATTGCATATATAAAAAAAATGATAATATGGATAATTAAAAAATTCATTAAATTTTTTAAAAATATAAAACACATGAAAGTAATAATTATAAATTTTTATTTATTATTTTATATTAATATATTTTTTACATATAAATATAAAAATTTGAAAATTTATTTATTGTATTTAGCTATTGTTTTTTCCTTTTCCGCTATTACCTAAATTTTTTGGATCCTTCATGGTAGCAAGATCCAATATCCCTTTACTGCAATAGAAAAAAGCTCGTAGTAAATAACGAAATATTTTTATACTAAATTAAAATCTTGAATTATTTCACAAAATATGACCTTACTCCATCTTCATGACTTATTTATTTTTATTTATTTTGTGTAAATTAAGATATCCTCTCATTTATAAGATAAGAGACTAATTTTACAAACTACGATCAAGTGCATGAAACAATAACTCCTATCACTTACGTCTTTATAACTTGTTTATTTTAACTTTGAAATGAATATTTAATGCTTTGCTTAATATAAAAAATATATATATCTATCATTTCGTTTTTAGTTTAGTTTAGCCACGGGGATTGGAAAATATGAGTTTCATAAAATACTCTCTATATAATATCAATTTCTAATTATATTTTAAATATGAAACTAAACAAAACATAAATGTTACTCTGTTACTATGTTACTTTATTTTTGTTAATTAGTGAAGTTGACGATGATGTAACTATTCAGTTTTGGGTGGATTGATGCAAGATGCAGCAACCTACGCAGCTGTATATTGGTCAGCTAGATAAAAAGTATTCGGGAGAATCACCTTTTAGTGTAGTTTAATTTTATTTTCATTCATGAATAAAATTAATTAATTATTAAATTAATTTAACTAATAAATTACATGTAATTAATCATATATTAAGTATTAAAGTGAAGATAAATTATTAATTAAATGTATGTAATACTTGATTAATTTTATTCACAAATTAAAATAGAATAATTTTTTCCCAAATCATACTAATGGGCATCCTCCCAAAATATTTTACATAAGCAGCTGTGATTTGAGAATTGGGGAGAATGTTCAATGTGTTGCAGCTGAAGATTACCATTACCAAAAACAGAAATCAATCAAATAAAAAGGACCTAAGTCATAGCAAGAACGAAATTGGATCGGAAAGAAGAGTAAATAACACTTAATTTTTAAGGGGATAAAAAATTGCCACCTAGAAAGAATAATTTATCATCTATGTGAGTAACAATCCTAATCAAAGGATTAAAGTTTTGATTTTGATAACTTCTGAGGCTAATTAGAAACAATGAGTGTAAAGAAAGCAAAATTTAAACCATTCAGTGTAACTTGGATGCTTCTTGTATAAAATAGCCATATGAGAAAGTATATCTGAAAAATAAAATACCATATTCATAATGGGAAAGAGGAAAGGAAAATATATTAAATAATGACATGCATTATATAAAATACGGAACATCAAATTTAAATAAATAAAATAAATAAAAGCATACTTGTATTTGATGTGGAAGCACAAACTGACATAATAACAATAACATGCTGAAGTAAATAATTTATGTTAACTTTTTTCATTATCTTCTTCTAACAACAGTGACAATCATACACATGGCGAAATCAAAGAAAGAATCTAACCTGTTTCTAGTTATATTCTAATAGGTCTGTCGATCAAGAACCATTGTAAGAGTCATTATTATAATAACATAAAATTAGTGGCGAAACTTGACTGAAAATCTTGAGGGGGCTTTTGAAATAGTTAGGTTGACAAAAAAAAGGTGGTGATATAATTCTTGAATATAACAATTATCTAATTCAAAATTTATAATTACATAAGTTACGTATAGACTCTAGAAATTTGTCAATATCACTTCCAACTATTTAAATACCTTAGTTGTTGACAATGAATAACAGATGAAAATAAATTTAAAATTTTAAGTACTTGCGGATTAAGAATTAAATTTTAATATAATAGATGAAAACAAGAAATAGTAAAATGATATAAATGTTCAATTGATCGCTCATTATATATAGAATAATTCTACATTATCATAATGAATCAACCTAATCATCCTCATAATTATGTAAAGAAGTAAATATTAAATATTTTTTAGTTACTTAATATATTTAATGCTTTTACTTTTTCAGGTAATACTCTTATTTAAGTAATTAGGAGAATGTTAAAAAAATATATTAGGATATATATAATACTACTGGAGTAGCAGCACACAACCTTATAGCTTGTCTTGGAAAGGAAAAAAAATGTTGTCCCCTTAGTCCCAATGAAGTTCCGCGAGTGCATAAAATCTTAACTGCATATCATAGTCATATATACACATTAATTCAACATAAGATTTGCCAACTTATAATAAAAAAATCTTTAACAATATTTCACAAAAAAAAACTTTAACAATATTGAGCTTATCATATTTATATAAAATCCGAATATAAAAAAAAATGTTCTAACTTGTCATAGAGGAGAACATCCTTCACAATAATCATATCCATTCGTATTAATGGTTAATATACGCATTCACGTAAGCTATTGCATTTGCACATTTGCACCGATACATCATACACGCCAATGTGCCATAAACTTGGCCTAATGTATTAATGTTGCTTGTGAAATTGTAAAGCCCCCAACAAGTTTGGGAAAACACGGAAACAAATAGAGAAGAGTCAGATAGATCACAATTAATGGAACTTGAGGGGCATACTTTGTAATATGTATATTCCCTATTTGCCATTTGGTTTGTTTTTAGTTTTTACATGAGTTGTCTTTTCTTTCTTGTTCAAACTTCCAAGGTTCATCCTCCACTCACCAAGCATATCCTTCCTTCCTCTTCCACTTCTATATTTAGCAACCCTCTCTTTCTCCCTCTCCCCTCTCTCTCGCTCTGTCTGTCAAGGACAAGGACCAAGCCTTAGGAACCAGAAAAAAAACAAAAACAAAAACAAAAACGAGGTACATGTTCCTCATGATTTTTAAAATTTTATTTTTTATTTTTGCTACAACACCTGCAATGTTTTCCATGTTTTGGGCCCCTCTTCCACAATTTGGCTATTAAATTTCCCTGCATTTACTGGGTTTTGTTTCGGTTACAAGTAAGTAATTACGTTGGAGATATTTGGGAGTGTTATTGCTTGATTTGGCTCTTTTATTCTGGCCATTGTTTTGCCATTAATAAGAATTTGGCAATTCCCATTATTCTCTTCATCATTTTAGAATCAGGTGCCCATTATTTTTGGGTGGAAAAGTTTGAGACTTTGAAAAATATTAACCATTATATACGGTTATAGCATATCAAATGTTTCTTGGGATTCGGTTATCTTTGAGAAACGAGGGTCATTAATGATTTAAGGAGCTGAAAGAATAAAATTTGGTGATAATTTCCATCTGGGTCCTCTCATTCAAATCAGTATCTGGTACGATCATCAAATTAAGTGGAATGATCCAAAGGCAAAGGTGTGCTGGTCTTGGAATTTAGTTCAGCAATGGAGTGGAAGCTACAATTGAATGGTGAACTGAAATTTGTTAGCAAGAGCTAAGTGTATAAATATGGACACAAAAGAAGATGCTGAACCTCATGAGGAGAGGCCCTCGTCGCCAATGTGGGTCCTGCAACAGTTGTCTGAGGGGGCTTTCAGAGTTGCTGGCGAAGCATTGCATAGTGTGTACTCTGGTGGTGGTGGTGGGTCAAGCATGCCACAAATGGGGCCTGCTGGACATAAACGCAGTCAAAGTGAGCTTGTGGCTGCAGGATTTCGACGCAGTAACAGCTTTCAGAAGTTAAAATCTCATGTGCATAAGGCTTGGAGGTGGGGTGGCAAATCCCGTGAAGAAGGCTTCCCAACGAATTTCAACCCTGAGGTCTTGGCAAACCAAAAACGTCAGTGGTATCAGCTTCATTCCAAAACTCTGGTATTCAATTCTGTTTTGCTTTGTTCTATTTTTAGAATTCCTTCATGTACGACATTGATTTTTTAAAATCTTCCCTGCCTGGTTGATCTGCAAATAGTAATAGAATTTATATTCAATAATGTACAGTACTATCATGATACTAAATTGAACATCCATGTTCTGTGGCGGTGGCTGGTAGTCCAATGCAATAAAATTAAACTATTGCATAGTTCACTTGTGTAACTTCTAACTTCTGCACTCATTGTTTCCTTGCATAAATTCTATTGTCAATGTTAGATTAAACTTGATCAATCCATACAAACAAAGACACTTTGGGAAGGATTTGCTGTGCCTTGGATATATATATATATATATATATACCACTTACTCCAAGAGTAAGTCTTGACACACTTACTACAATGTTAAGGTGGTTAAAACTTTATTAAATTTCAATAACTCATGTTACTTCATGTTGATCACGTTTCACCTCGAGTAAAAAATCATGTCTCTCCCTTCAATTACTTGGTCTGTCTTCTTTAATCAACAAAATATACTGCTTCGTTTAGGCAACTTCTTTGTCCTCAAGGAAAATTATTTATATTCTTTGAATTCTCTTGCTTGTTTTCCAAAATATAATTCTTCAGGATGCAATATTTTAAGGTCAAATATACACCAATGAAGGGAATTAGTAGCAGTTGTCTCTTTATATAAGTCTAACCCTATCAGAAAGAACATAGAGCATGAGTGTTAAGGATTTTGAATGCTCAAGTTGTCCTTATTATCATATATTTTACCATGTCATGTTGGTAGTGGTACTGTGAGTAATGGGTACATTGTTAACGCTAAAAGTTATTTGGAAGGTGCTTCATGTATACTCGGGGATCTTGATTTGTTTGTTCTAAGAATATATTATCTAACTATGGGGAAACATTAACATTGATGCTTTATTGCACTACCTTTTAGGAGGTGACTTTGTGTCCCTTACACATGTTTGTCAGAAATATAAACTTATCAGTCTGTTGAAGTAAGTCACTGTGAATATTACTGTAGGATTGTGTAAATTATAAGGAGCCAACCTCGCTCTTTGAACATTTTGTGATTGTGGGGCTGCATCCAGATGCTAATTTGGAAGTCGTGGAGCATGCATTTGCAAGAAGGAAGAAGTGGGAAAAAGAGAAGGAAAAATCTGAACTTGTAGATTACAAAATGCAGCAACAAAGGCCGCCAGAACCAACTTTGGAACCTCAGGTTTGTTAGATATCAAATTTTTAATGCATAAATTTTATAGAAAAGGAAATTTTATTCGAGTGAAAAGAAAGAAAGTACAACTAAGGGAGGATAAGATATCCTCCAAAACAGGGTAAGTAAAAGGAAACAAAGAACAAAAGAGATTAACTAGCTGTCCAGTCTCTCTGCATATTAGAAATAGAAAAGTTCCATCAAAATATATTAATATTTGTCTGTGATTCTCTACTGATCAATTTTTAGGTTAATCTCACAAGCTTTGTAAAAGATAATATCTAGTGTCTGGTTCTCTTAGGAATTTTAAAGATTAATTTCACAACATTTATGAAAGATATTTAGGAATATTACATCTGTACTTTGATGGTGAATGGAAATTATTTGAGTCTACAATCTGCTGCTACCTACAAATGATCTCTGCAAAGTGCAAACAAATAATTTGATGGTAACATTTCTTAGCATATAAACTGTGACCAATTCCTCCCTATTTATTATTACAATTTAGTCTATTGCTATGAATCAATAGATTCTTTGTAGCTGATATCTTTTTGTAAACATGCAGATACTTTTCAAATATCCTCCTGGGAAGAGGCTAACAATGCGTATGAAGGATTTAGCCTCCTTTTGCTTTCCTGAAGGCGTTAAGGTCTGCTTGATGCTATTTGTACTTACTTACCTTAATCAGATCTGTCAAATTCTTTTTCTTCATTAAATGGTACCTCACAAATTGTTTGCTATAGTTTTCCATTACAAATTGTTTGCTACCATACAAATCCTACTATCACTGCATGTTACTCTTGCCCCTTCCATGATATGTACATGACAAATTTATTTTTTTTCTTAATTTGCTATTAATAAATCATTTGGATTTGTCTTGAAGTTAGAAATTTCTATTATCTTTTTTATCGTTACATTGCAGCATATGAACGCAATTTATGAGTATATATCACTTTGGGATCAGGAATAGAAGTCTATGGAATTTAGATAAATCTTATGTTGGATATACTCGCATTCATAGGATGAGCTCATTAGGATTGACTGATACTCTGACCTTTAATTTGTATGATATCTTAATTGTAAATTAATAAGTCTGACATGTTGTTTACTAAGATGAAAATAACAGTTTTGACAAACCATAGGTCTATTTAAGATATGAAATCTGCTACTATTTTCCCCACAAATTGTTTCATTTATGAAATGTTGATTTACAGGCATCGTTGTTGGAGAGGACTCCATCCCTAAGTGAACTAAATGAACTTGTCTATGGACAGGTATGCCACATCAATCTCACACTTTATCTTTGATAAAGCAGATATTTTTGCTCTTTGACAAGCTAGTTAAAGCAAAGTATCATATTTGATTTGCCAAATCTACTGTTTTTGTTTTTGGTGATCCAAATCTAGTGTTTAAGATGGTGCATTCATACTATATAAGCACAATTTAGTACTTGGTCTATGTACTAAGGCACGGCATATGTAGAGAAATGTTGAGGAGCTCTACATTTGGTGATCTTTCATTTTTGTCTTCTTCTTCTGCCTTCTATTTTTTGTATGCAGAGCTGTCGATCCAGAGATGAAAAATTATTAATAATATATTAGTATATCTCTCTGTCACTTTTTCTTCTTATCTCTCTTTTTTGTTGAAGAGTAGCATTGAGTCAGTCAAATGGGTTCACATCAATAATGCTATTTCATCTTTGCAACTTACAGTTATGAGTTCCCATTGTTATTGTATAATTAAACTTCTATTGAGCACTCACCACCTTTGACCAAAGAGATAATATTTTTCTTTTTGTTTATTCTCTACAGGAGCATTTGGGCAGAGATGATCTATCATTTATCTTCACGCTCAAGGTAATTTTTGTATTGACATCATCTATCAATTTTAGTCTGTTAGCCTGATATAGTTTGTGTCCGTTCTCTTGAACTCTTCTGAAAATATATGTCTTACCTGTACCTTGGTCCACATATGCTAGGTCATACTATGCAAGATTCTCTGTCTGTGTACGCACATATTCTTATTTTGAATTTCTTTTGAGAATTGTGTAGTGGGAGGGTAGCACTATATTAGAAGATATTTTTCTAAGCTACTCAGTGCTTTTCCATGAGATAAAACTTCAGAAGTATATGTCTACATGTGCCTAAAGATTTTCTCAACAGTTCAGAACATTTGAGATGTCAAAGAGCATCCTAATGTTACAGCTCAAGCTGCTGGTGAGAACTGAGAACCAAGAATAAGCTTTTAATTTGTAACACACTCCCTTATGGACAAATTCATTAGGCTTGAAAGCATGGATATAATATAATTATGATAATGGGGGCATCTAACATTTGGAAGATAAACAGTTTGGTATAAGAAAGTCTGATGCCATATATGTATGTATGTATGTATGTATGCACGCACGCATGCATGGATGCATTTATTTATTTGGTGTGGACTGACTTTGTTCAGTTGTTTCTCATTTATTTATTATAGTGCAATATTTTGTATGGGAAACAAAGATAGGTGATTCTGAAACACATTATGTATAACTTCTTGCCTTGGTCAGGCCGCAGACAATGCAACACTTTATGGAGTTTGCTTACATGTGCCTGAAATTGTTCAAAGGCCCCCTGGTATCTTAGGCATATCATCTCCTCTTTCTCTTCCCTCTGGGGTTTGCAGCCGTTTTCTGGTTTCTGCACGTCGCTGTTACTGCCTGCTGACTAGAGTTCCTTTCTTTGAGTTACACTTTGAGATGTTAAACAGGTTAGCACATTATTACTGGCTTATTGGCATATAGTAACACTTTTCAGTTCAAAGACATGCTTAATGTCCTTTGGTTTTCCCTAGATCCAATAGAATTCATTATGTCTTACTTGGATGCAGTCTCATTGCACAGGAGCGTCTGAATCGGATAACTCAGTTTGTAAATGACATGACTCTCACTTGTTCCTTTCCATCATCACCCAAACTAGATGATCAAATGAGTTCAAATGTTAACTCCCCAGAGAGGGAGTCATTTAGTGACTGGATGGCTTGTGCAATACCTCTTGATGGTGCAGCAGTCATTACTGCTGCTGCTGCTGGGATTATATCCGATGATGAAATCCCACAGTTATCGCCCAAAATATGGGATTCTCACTCTCAATCTCCTGTAAGTGTGACTGCCAGTGATGCTTCAGATTTTTGTCAGGTTAGGGATATAGATAAGGATGGCAGGAAGAATCTGCAAGATCATGATAATTGTGCTTTTGAAGCACCAGAAACTCATGATTCTCTGGAAAGAATGCATGGAAATTATGAAAGTGATCAAGTTTCTCCCAAGGTTGGAACACCTTTCTCTGCTCGAAGTCGTGCATTGGAGCGTCTTGGAAGTTCCGAGTCCCTTTTCAGGTGGTAGATTTATAATTATAATATACTAGGTTTCAATTTTACTTTTGGATAGACTATCATCACTAATTTTTTCTTTAGTGTATTATGATGAGATATGTTTCTGGATATAGTTCTTCTCCTAATCTGGAAATCCTTCTTATGGTGCTTAATTTTTTCAGATTTGATATAGTTCATCCATCCGTCTTTACTGTTACAGGTTGTTTATTACATTTGATCTTCACTTTCTCTTCAATTTCAATATCATATTGTTGTCATTGGCAGTCCAGTTAGAAGCATGGCATCAGAAGATGAGGATGATCTTTTTGCTAATAGTGAAAGAGATTATGGGGATGAATTGTTAATGGAATGGGCTATGGTTAGTGTAAAATGGTTGCCCATTTGTTTCATATTGATTAAACTGAGGTGATGCTTGATTGGCATTTAACATGTTTTCTTTGTTGTGAATGGTTTTGATAGGAGAATAAGAATGATTTGCTACAGATAGTGTGTAGATATCATGCTCAACCTATTCCACCTCGAGGAAGTGAATTTGTCTTCCACCCTCTTGAACATCTACAGGCTATTCAGTATATACGACATTCAGTTGCTGCTCTTGGGTTTAATGAAAATTGTTTAAATTGTTTTGAACCTGCTCAGGTAATTCTCAAGTGGTTTTTAACACAATGCTTCTCCACAATTGTATTCACTCATTAAAACTGTACTTGGTAAAAGGTCAATGCGAAGTTGGCTGCTGCTGAGGAAGCCCTTGCATTATCGATATGGACAACTGCAACTACTTGTCGAGTTCTGTCCCTTGATAGTGTAAGCACATATTCCAGTTGGAGTTCAACAATGTTAATGTCTGTCAGCATTTCTTTGTAAAAACTGTTCTTAGAAACCATTTTCTGCACTGCAGAAAATCTTCCAAGACTATTATTTTTCCGCTAATTTCTATTTTTACTGGTTTTTAATGCAGAAAACTATTTTAAGATTGATTTTGTTCCTCTCTCATGTTTGCTTTTTCAGTTTCTGTTTCTTTGCAGGTTTTTTTTTTTTTTTTTTTTTTTGTAGTTCTTGTACTGGATAACATTCTTTTATTAGCTTGTATCTTTTTATCATTAGTTCCTATGCTATAATTTAGGGGTGTACACGGGCTGGGTTGGTTCAACCCAAACCCAACCCAACCCAACAACTTTTTACATCCTCTAACTAAAACCAAGCAAAACCAAAACAAATTGATCAACTGAAAACCATGAAAAACAGGATTGGGTTGGGTTTGTTTATTGGGTTAGGCCTTTCAATTAGCTGTTTTCAAATACAATCTATAATCTATAATGTTATATATTTTCAAGTTGCTTGGAATTTAATGCTACTAAACCAGTGCATACTTAAAGGAAAATCTCATAATATTTATCCTACAAAATATCAAATAGCAAGGAGTGGGATTAAGGGAGATTAAGAGTCATGCATGAGATTAGATTGATAAGAGAGCTGCTATGCAGCTTCACAGCTGTACTACCAACTCTTACTGAAACATGTGTCCAGTACTAAGTGAAAGGAATGCATTAATTTGTGGGACCCAAGTTAGTTTAAGATGGATGAATGTGTAGAACTACTTTTGGTACGATATACATAGTTGGGTGATGAAGCATTTCTTGATTGATAAAAAAAAATTAAACATTTCAACTTACATTTATTAATAAGTGATACATGATTGCATGGTTCCAACTTCTATTAATTCATGCTACAATCATGCATTTTATAACTAAAATCAAATACCTAAATAGGCTTAGTATATTATTGGGTTGGGTTGGGTTTGTTCGGTTTAAAATTTTTATTTACCCAAACCCAACAACAACAACAACAACAACAACAACAACAACAAAAGCCTTTTCCCACTAGGTGGGGTCGGCTACATGGATCAAACGACGCCATTGTGCTCTGTCATAGACCATACTTTCAGATAGACCATTTATTTCAAGATCTTTTTTAATAATATCCCTTAGTGTTGTCAGTGGTCTCTTTACCCAAACCCAACCCAAAGTGAAATTTTCTCAAAAATTTTAAACCAACCCAACCCAAACAAAAATAAAAAGGAGTGTCCTTGTGATTCTATATTATGTACTAATGCGTAATGAGAAAAGGAATGGTACTGAACACTAATCCTTATAACTGGCAGAGACAATTTAGTTTGTCAAAGATGATGCTTTACTGTGCTTTCTTTGCATCATGTAGATTCTGTTTCCCCTGGCCCCTCCACTTCCTGTTGAAGAATTTGGCTCATTCCCTTTACTATATGTGCTGCAAATATCTTGATTGACTAAAATCTTTTTATACATAATGCTACTGGTAGGTGCTGGCATTAGTTGCAGGAGTGTTGTTGGAAAAACAGGTGGTAGTAGTGTGCCCAAATCTGGTAAGTCTTTGAAACAATCATACAAATTGATGGTCACTGGTTTTCTTTACAATGTTTTGTGCTTAATAGTTATTTGCTGCTGTTGATTAATTTGGATTGCTACAGAGAGGTTACATAAACTGCTGTTCATCAATGCAGGGTGTTCTATCTGCTGCAGTGCTATCTCTTGTTCCCATGATTCGTCCATTTCAGTGGCAGAGCTTATTGCTTCCTGTGAGTTCAGTGGCATTCAAAACAAGCCCTTGTTTCAGATTTTCCTCGTGGCATTGTCACATATATCTAACAATATGTTAGCCTTGCTTTTCAGGTTTTACCTGGGAGAATGATTGATTTTCTTGATGCACCAGTTCCATATATTGTGAGTTTCATTTTATTTGATGTTTTCTGAAATATATTGCTTCATGTTATATTAGTTTTGTTGACTATTACTTTAGTATTCATTATTGCTTTGTGTTACATTAGTTTTGCTGACTATTTCTTTAGTATTCATAATTCTTTCATTCTAAATATTCTCCTTCATCTATGATTTTTTTTTGAGCTAGTTGTTTGATAAGAAATTTAAGATCTAGTATTTTCTATTTTGCATTGGTGTAATCTCAAAATTGACCTGCAGCATGCTTTTTATCTTACATCTGGCAGTGCTTTTTGTATAGAGATAAAACTAGGTATTTTCAATGATCCCTATATAAATTTAATGACTTTGTCTGATTTGTATAGATGTCTCTGTTGCTTTTTAGGATGTGTACTTCCAGTTTCATTTTGAATTGATTATGCTTTTGCTCTTTTTAATGATTTCTCAGTTGTTTATTAATTTTTACTTGGTATATATGTGTTGCATCGAGGAATAGCATGTTCATGTTAGTAATGTTACTTTTCTTTCAATATGTGAGAATGATACCCTATTTTTATACGCAGTTTTATTTGAAAGTTGAAACTACGCCTCCTCTTTTCCATATCTTTTCTGAAATTTGAAAGAAAAAAAATTAGAGACAAAAATAGGGGGGAGAGAGAGAGAGAGAGAGAGGTCAGATTAGAAAAAGGATGTTTGCACAGTAAGATTTACCAATTATCTTCCCTAATTATGAGCAATATACATCCCTGCTTATCTTCAATCAACTTTGTGTTTTGTCATCTGTTATGCATAAAGGAGAAAAACTGAGGGCAACAGTTTAATTACTTTAATTTTGGATTGTGATTGTGATATTGGTTGTGGAGATTGTAAGTAAAAGTAACATGAAAGGGTGGAAATGTCCTAGAAAGGTGCAATATCCAATATGTTAGACCTATAATCAATTCATAAGCATGCATCTAATAGCATAAACTTTTCAGTTGAGTGGTCTCTTAACACGGTATCGAAACCTCGTTTACCAAGAAGTTAAGAGTTTGATCTTGCTGCTCTCATTCTTATAATAAAATTAAATTTCAGCAAGAGGTAATGGTTGGCCTGTACTTTGTCCATGATTCAAGCTAAGGTCTTTCAAGTAACCAGATGTTTTAGAGATAATCCTATTCTTAAAGCCTGCAGCTTATAGTTTAACATTTCAGGATAAATTTCTATGCTAGGTGGTTATTGGCCAATGTTTTGTCCATGCTTCAAGCCCAAAGAGCTTTTGCACTAAGGGATCTATTAATAAAACTTGTTCCTAGATCTTCAACTAATAGTTAGGATAAATAGTTCCTTGACACAATTTTATCATATTTTGATTATAAGGTGCTGGAGAATGTGTGGTTTAAATTCATATTGTGGTGAAACATGTATTCTGTGCGGCAAAGTTGAAAATAAATGGATGAAAATGCCTTTCTTTTACATGTATGGTTGAGTGATCCTAAATTGGAAATATTTTTGCTATGAATTCCTAAATTGTAATGCTCAAAACATTATTTTCAGCAAAAGAGGAGCTATCTGTACTCAGTTATGATGATGATTACAAAAATACTGATGATCTGTAGATTAGTCCTGAAGAAGGATAGGTTCTTGAAAGTCTTTGACATGTTAAGCTTGACCTTTACTTAAAGTGATCTTTAAGGATAGCAATCACACAATGATGTGGCTGCAAAAACTGAATAACTCCAAGAGATGTGTTTAAGTATAATGAGTACAAGATTCCACAATTCAACAATCACCAAGAAACAAATTTTACAAAATTTCAATCACATCATACTAATGTTAGTCAATAAAGATGACAATGAAGACTCAATTTATATGAGAAACACTGAGCTCCGTTTCAGTCATTTGCATTTGAATTATCAAGGTGGGAACTCTAGAAGTAATTATGGTTTTCCTATTAAGGAATCTTCATCTTCAACTACAAAAGTATTGGTCATTCTAGTTTTTTCTTGTTAAATGTTTGGAAAATTCAAGATGCATACATGAACATATTAGATGCATAAACTATAACTTCGAACTGAAAATTTGCCCCAGCTTGGTTCTATATCATGTGAGGATTCAGATTATTTTGCTGACAATTAATGTGTTTTAGAGGTTTTTTAAGAATGGTCTCATTGTTTAATCCAATTTTCTAATGATCTTGCAGGTTGGCATACAACATAAACCTGATGATTTGAAGATGAAAACTACTAATCTTGTTCATGTTAATGTACTGAAGGATCAGGTTTGTAATGATATTTTAAAGATAATTACATGGTATTCCAGCAGAAATGTGGGGAGTCTGTTGGAAGCTTACTGCACATGTACTTTATATTGAAAGATCTCTAGCTATCTATAGGTTCCAAAGTTTGGCCTTGTATATGTTATTTTAGACCCCCTTGTTGAACATGTTTTCTAACCAGAGGATAGCATAAGCTGTACCATAGCATTTTTCTCTCATATTTCTCTTTCATTTATTTTTTGTTATGTAGGTTAAAATTTGTCACTTGCCAAGACTCCCACAACATAAAGAGCTTGTCTCTCAGTTAGGTCCAATTCATGCCAGACTTTCAAGTGAAAGTTCAATTGCTAGAAAGCATCCTGTACATAGGTGCAACGAAGTCCAGGTTTTTTTAGTTCTCATACTGAAAGACTTCTCTCTCTCTCTTTCTCTCTCACTCACTCTCAACTTAGAAAATAATATTTTTTAAAAATATTTTATCTATGTATGATTCATGCATCACAGACCAGCAGTTTTTCTGCTTCTAGCTTCTGATGCTTCTTCCACTAGTAGCAAGTGCTAATTTGTACTTGTTTACAGGCTGAAGCTGCTTCTCAGTTTTTGAATGTCATGTGGCACTATTTGGAGTCACTTTGTTCAGATCTGAGATCCCATACGATAACTAGTGTACAATCGAATAGCGACAGGGTAAGATAACTAAGTTATTGTTTATTATTTATATTCCTGGAAATTCTCAAATAATGAAGAATAGGTAGTTTGACCACTTTTTCCTAGCTCATCCTGGATTAATTTTTCAGGTTTCTTTACTTCTTAAAGATAGCTTCATTGATTCCTTTCCTAGTAGGGACCAGCCATTCATTAAGGTAACAACTTTTTATTCTTTTAAATAAAAGTCATAGGAATTTTTCATTCTACATAAGCATTGAAATGATTGTTACGTATTGCCATCCTTAGTTTAGAATAAAATCTGACTGTATATTTTACACTTCGCTTAAAGGTGGAGAGAAGTCGGCATTTTTAACATTATGGAGGGGGTTACAACTTACATCAAATATTAGCTCATGAATAGTCAAAGTAGGATTGTCAGAAAGGATAAAAATTATTCATCATGATCAGTTGGGTAGCCCTGAGGCTTTATTCGTGGGATGAAATGTTCAGAAAAGATACATATGATTCAATTTTGTTTGGATAACGTGCTTTTTATTTATTTTTCAATTTTGTTTTGAATCAATATAGGTCCTAGTGAGGCTGACAAGCTCTTTAATAATTATTCTTTCAAAACCCTCATTTTCAGATTTTAACTGTAGCTGCATGTACTAACAAAAGCTATTGTTGATTATGAATCCTTGGCTTTGCAGCTATTTGTAGATACACAGCTCTTCACAGTTTTATCAGACTCTCGTCTATCAAGCTTTGAGAGTGGCGACTCATAGTCCTCTGTCACATTATTTTAGGATCACAGGGTGCAACAGATCTGTTAGACATGGTTGTTGGCAGTGAGGATTGAGGAAGACATGGATCTTTTTCAGTGGTGAACACCTCCAGTCCAGATGAAATTTTGCTTATCAGAGAATCCAATGTTTGGACTGACATACAGTGAATTGGAATGTGGGTTAAAATTTTGTATCACGTTGATAGAAATGAAGTGCAAAAGCCCTATACTAAATCACTGGAGCTGACCCAAAGGAAAGAATCACTGTCCCTATTTTTTATTGAGGGATATGATATTGGGTTTAGCTGCTCATATTTTGTAACTGACTAATTGTGAGTACAGACTATTTTCCCTATCCCTATAGCATACGTATCATTCCTTTTTTTTAGTCTTGTTTTTAGATTATGACAATGCCATATATTCTTTTCATTTTTTCATAGGAGTTTTGTTTTCTTTTGTAATTTGCCGTGATTCTATTTCATGGCAAAAAAATGTGTACTTGCATAAGGCCGTTTCATGGGTTGGCACGGCATATTCTTTCCATAAAACCTATTTCAATGACGGCTCATGTATCTCACTTTATGATGTTTTACTGTATGAAATGTGCTGCCTTGTATTTTCATTGTATACTAAGTAAGGCTTTCATGATATCCTCTAACGGATTTAAACATACAAAATCAGTAAAAAATTCCTTCTTGTAAATTAAGGTTGACCACGAGGAATTTGTCAATTCTTAGTTCATAAATGTACGTGGAGTTTGTTTTCCATTTACTACTTTGTTTTTTTTTTTTTTTAAAAAAAAAAAGAAGGATAAAACTTAATTTGGCTACTGTCCAAGCAGGCCAAGTGCAAGATTTGGGTTTTTTTTTTCCCCTTTGGTAAAGACACCAATAATTTTGTGTAGTATTTGTGACCTTTATTCAGAAAATGATAGATCTTATTAATTTTGTGCAGGATTTGTACCTTTTGAAATGGTGAATCTTATACTGAAGCTGTTTTGTGTGTATCTTTCTCCAGAAAAGAGAGAATTATATTCTTAATTAATCAGAATTCATTGTAAGCATAAGCCACGTGAAGTTTTAAGTGTTTGACGTTGTGACTTTGTTAAGTGTTTTTTTTTTTGGTAACGCGTTAAGTGCTAAGCGCAATGCTTTATTTTGTTTTAGTTTTCCTTCTTTGCAATTGTTGTTCGCTGCATTATTTTGACTATGCACCCCAAATAGTCTATAATTTTAAAATTAGTTTGGTTCCAAGACAAATGACTATATATTTTGGGGGTTTCTTTGAAACTTTTTTTGTGTGTGTGAGTATTGGTATTCTTTAACAATTAATGGTTAATACTTATTCATATGTCTTATTAATTTGAAATATAAATATAACAAGTTATTTTTGTATTTATATTTTAATTAAATAAGACACGTGCCGAATTTTTTTTTAAAAAAATTACATTAACCTAAAGCTTTATAATGACCCTGTATCCCTAGAAAAAGAGCAAATTGATTTGATTTTATGCATGACATTTACCACTAGAGATATAAATAAGTTAGGTTAAACTAAACTTTACCTTAAATAGATTTTACTTATTTTCAAAAATCTTAGTTTTACCTATTACTTTTTTGGATATGACTTGGCCTTTTTATAAAAATATAAAAACATTGCCTAACTTAAAAACTTATTTAAAAATCTATATTACATAAAGGCTTTCAAATAAGCTATCAAACTCAAATTTTATAAATTTAAATATATTTAACATTTAATAAAATTATTTTATTGTGTATAAAATAAAAAAGTTATATTAATATATAATTAATAAATTATATAAGCATTATAAATTTTTAATTTTATGTTATTATAATAAATAAATAAGTAATTCTGTTAAACCAAATAAACTTTTTTAAAAACTTAAGTTTTGACCTATTTAATTAGACTTTTTTAAAACTTTTAAGTGTAATTGATTTAATAACTAAATTAAGGCAAAATAGACTAGCCCATGCTTCTTTTAAATCCCACCCTTATTTACCACTTTCATGCAGGGATTCCTTTGATTCAAGGAAGAGTTAGGAGCGCTAACTTCTAAGTATAATTTCCAACGAATTCGGACAATTCACTGCATCCTTGAAAGGTAAGCTCGTCTCGCTTTGGCCGAATCAGTTCCCTTTGTCTCTTACTAATTTATTATGCGGATTCCTCACTCAGTGTGTCATTCCTTAGATTCTAATACCAAAAGCTTTATTTGGTATAACAAGCGAGAGCAGAGTAAGATGAGGTGGGGTAATTAACAACAGAGTAGAGAGATATAATTAACATCGGAGTAGAGAGATACGGGGAAAACAGGTTACCCTTGGATCCTTAAACATCAAAATGCAATGGACAACTCTTCTTGTTGGGATTGGGTTTGGAAACTGAGCTATCCTGAAAAGGTGAGGTATTTTATTCCGATCTGTTTACCAATTGCCGAGTGTAAAACAAATCTTCCAGCTGATCTCTTGGCCGTTCGATCAAGGCTGGCCATGGCATGGGATTGTGGCGTTTGAAACTTACTTTGTGAAGCAGATTTGCCTTGAAGATGTAAGGATTGTTTCTGACGCCAACATTCAGTTTCACCACCAAGGCACCATTATCCATGACATGCCAGCTTCTTGACTACCGGCAACCTTCAATACAAACTATGAAACTAATACAAATCTAAATTTCTAAAAATTATAAGAGTGACAGGTAGCATTTGAATAGTTTTCAAATCTCAGTATTACATCATCATTCCAGGTGGCTTAAAGAAACTTTGCGGGGAAGATTATGTAGTCCCACGTTGAGAATGCTCCCACGTGTTCGGACACTTACCTACTTCTGAGTCACTCTTGCCTGCCCATCCCCCCCTCAGCAGTAACCATCCTGTGATATCAGCAACTAGAACTTTATAATCCAATCATTTCTCTTCATCCTCAGAATCTGACTTCGCAAAAACAGGCTCAGGTTGGGTTTCTGCATATGCTGGAGCAATGAACTTTGGATCCTTTGCTGCAACATCAGCATATTTCAGGATGGCTTCTCTTGGATCTTCCTCCATCCATGTCTCCTTAATCATACCCCCTTGCTGCAATTACATGAGAATATAAATACCTTCCACTGTCATATTCAAAAGCATGAGAATTGGAAAGTCAAGAAAAATGATAAGATAGAAATGCACACGAAACAACAATACCTTTAGAAGATACTGGGTCAGTAAGCTTCCTTGAGTTGTACCAACTCGTCCACCAAAGCCGGGTCCTGTCATGGGAAGTTCAGGCTTATGGGACTTCATTGGATCCTTTAGTATTTTCTCTCGCTGACGCTTACGGCTTGGCTGATCTCTAAATAGTGGTAAAGCGTGAGGATTGTGAATTACAGGTTTTGCCTCAAAATCATCCATTGATTTTTTCCTTGGTGCACGTGCAACACAAACAAGAGCTCCTCTCTCACTGAGGGTTGGATCATATAGTATGTGAGTCCCTCCTTGGCTTTTATCACCAACAGTTGCAAAGATCTTTACAAATAAAAAGAAGTTCAAGGATTATGATCATAAGCATAAGCACCCAAACTATCCTGTTTCAGACAACGTAAGCTGACAAGAGAATTGGTAAGCATAACATAACTGTGATATCATGTTACCTGATTCAGTTTAGGATGCCAAGCACACTGAACAACACTACAAGTGGGGGATATGCCAACTCTTGAAACAAGCTCAAGGTTTACTCTATCAAAGAAGCACAATAAACCTCCAGTCGAGCTCTCCCTTTCAACAGATGTTCCAGTCAAAAAGAGTTGCTCATCAGGACTGAAGGCAATATTTGTTTGTCCATAGTGATTTGGAAGATCCTCAAATACCTTTAAAACTTCCTTCGTCTTCCGCAAATCCCACACCTGAGACATAATTCATTGGTCATTGGTCAGGTAGATTAGATAAGTGTAAATGCAAGCCTAATAAAGAAAAACTCTAAGGTATGATTTATGAAAATGCGGTCATTTATTTACCTTCAATGAATC
Organism: Styphnolobium japonicum; assembly: GCA_023212625.1. NCBI lineage: Eukaryota > Viridiplantae > Streptophyta > Magnoliopsida > Fabales > Fabaceae > Styphnolobium > Styphnolobium japonicum. The sequence goes on from JALBWW010000002.1 coordinate 13,399,733, forward strand.
ATCAAAGCTTCTTGACAATAAGATTCTCCCATCACTAGAAAATTTCAGACCAGTAATATCATCTGAATGACCTTTTTCAATATGTACATCTGGCCTACTTCCCCATCCAGGCTTAATATTCCAAATCTGAGAAAATAAATTGACCATTCCAAGCAATATAAGGAGAAAGTTAATGTCATTTCAAGCTTAAAAGCAGCATACAGATATTGACTTTATTACCCAATAAAGTCAAGAGAAAAAAGAGGTACCTGTATAGAACCATCTCCTATACCACCAGCAATGCATTTACCTTCACGATCCCATGCACATGTGGTGACAGGAACTCTTCCAGGTCTCGCAAGCTTTGGTTTAATGACCTATCCATTGAACGATGACATTCAGAAAAGTGTAAAATATATTTAATAGAATAAATTATCAAAACTCCATCCAGAGATGCATAAAAACTTCCACAATGTGCAAATCCAAACACACATGCACATTCTTTCAGTATCATTGAGTGGAAAAAGGACACTTTTTGGGAGAATAGGAGAAATTCTGAGTCTCATTATTATTGCAATAATCATCAATTTATGTTCCACACATATGCGAACCCAAACACACATGCATATTCTTTCAGTATTTTTGGGTGGAGAAAGGAAACTTTTGGGTGAAATTCTGAGTCACATTATTATTACAATAATCACCAATTTTTGTTCAAAGCAAAGGCAAATACATAGATAAATAAAAGATTAACTCGGAAAACAGTAATTCATCAAACTAAGTAATTGGCCATAAATTAACCCATAAAATCTTCTTTTCCATGACATAATAGACCAGTGCAAAATGAGTGGTATTCATATAAACAATGCCAGTAACTTCTTCAAAACCTTAAGCTAAGTTAGCAGCCAATAATTCTACAAGCAATGTCTGAAGTAACCGATGCTTTCCTCCATTTTTTTTCTGGAAAATCTAAATTTTTATTTTAAAAAATTCAATCATCCCCCCACCCATTAATAAATATGAATTTCACAAAGCTTATGTTTCAAAGGTTCTCTTTCCCCAATTAAATGTTATAAATAAATATAAAATTAAGATGTGTACAGAAATGCCCGTGCATGGAACTACTCCAGAGAGAACAATTTTTCATGGAAGAACAAGGGTAAGCTAAAATTGTCTAAACCTGCTTCTGACTTTTGAAGTCATTTACATCCCATATACGTAGTGACCCATCCTCTGATGATGTTAAAATTGTCTCTTTAGTTTTTGGATGCCACTCTCCACATGTCAATCCGGATATGTGGCCCTTGGTATTTTTTAGATCACGAATGTACATGTCACCTTTCACAAACTCTCCCAAAGTAAGCCCATCACGATCATAAATCTGTTAGAAAAGGAAGACATACATGGGAAATGGCAAAGCACTAAAGCATAAATGAAATTGAAACAGATAATGAAGCCATGTGCTACCTTCGCTTGAGCTGATCCACTCACACACAAAAAGCGATCTGCAGTTGGACTCCAGCTTATATTGCGAACTTGATGACCTTCAAATGGCTCCAATTGTCGAAATGATTGCAAACGAGAATTCATTCCTTGAAAATCAAACATACGCAGTGTATAGTCATAACTTCCAGTAAGTACTCTAGATCCAGTGTGATCCACAGCAAGAGCCGACACAACCTGTTCATAGTTGCCCAAATGTTATCATTCATATATTACTCTGCCTTTCAGAGCAAAAGTCTACAACTGATTTCTTTTCCTTCACATTTAGATTTCTAAATGAACCATATACCCGCAGCCATTGTTCATTAATAAGTTGGTGTCTGTCTTTAATTCTATACTTACTCATTTGTTGCAACCTCCACCTTGTAAATCCTTTTGCTTTGAAATTTTAGAGGCAAAAGAAACCTAGCATTTTTCTTTTCGCAATATACCAATTTGATTTATCAGAAGTTTTAACTAGGAGTATCAAATCGTGTCTTCCTACGTTATAAAAAAATTTGAGAGAACACTTTGATCTGTAACCTTGGGATACATAGTAGACCATGATTTTCATAGCGTAGCTCTATTATTTGTTACTTTCTAGGTACCAATTCTTCTTCTTCTTCTTCTTCTTCTAACATTTTTTTACCTCAATTTCCGAAATTAAGCAAGAGAGTAACGAAGGAAGCAATACCTTGGTGTGGCCCTTGAGCACGATCTCGTTGCTAAGAGGAATCCGAAACCGATTCCCGACCTCGTCCTCATCCGAATCGTCTTCGGAGCCCGACCCGCTTAAATTGGAACCAGGAGGCGGCGGGGGCGGGCCAATCATCTCACCGTCCTCGTCGTCCTCATCACCAACACCCGACTGCGCGGGGGGCGGGCCCACCATGACATGGGCATCCTGATCGGAATCCAAGGGCGGCGGAGGCGGCCCGACCGCCGCAGCATCGCCGCCGCGATCGGCTGTAAAAGGAGGGGTAGGGTTTTTGGAGGCGCGAAGAGAATTGAGCCATTCCTTGGAAGAGGAGGAGAGAGAAGGAAGATGGTTGGTGTTTGTGGAAGAAGAAGAAGAGGGTTTTTTTGAGGTGAGATTGGAAGTGGGACGACGAGTGGCGTTGTGAATGGCTTCGAGAGGGGTTTGAGACTTTGATTGCTTCCCGAATGTGAGAGGGAATTGAGCTCTGGCACCATTGCATATATCACCCTCTTCCTCCTCCTCCATTCTTATTCTTATTGTTATGTTACTCACCACTACCCACTACCACTAGGGTTGCTAACTTGCCTCCACAATCGATTTTATCTGATTTTGATTTTGATTTGGGAAGTGATTTATAGTTTATTCTTATAGTTACGCTCCTCTACCGCCATTGCCAACGACCTGTGTATGAGGGGCAGGCCTGTCAAATGGGCCCGGCCCGACTAAAGATGTGGATTTAGTTACTCAGCCCACAACCTGTATCAACCCAATTCATCAAAATTCATATATTATACAACGTTTTTTATATATACAAATTCACACTTATTTTATATGATTTTTTTCCTTAAATTTTTCTACCATTATATCAGTTTTTTTAATACGAATTCACAGCCAAACAATGACTGTACACATGGATTATCTATCTTCTTTGATTATTGTTCATATCATTATGATATAATTAATATATATCTTAAAATAAATATTTTCTCTTTTAAGTTCATCATTTAGCATATAAAATTTCATGGCTTTGGTTTTGGTATTAAATTTTCTTAAAATTAAAAAAAATGGTCTGTTGCATAATTGCATTCATTAAAAACTAAAACTGAATAAAGAAAGTGGATCAATTGAATAGGTATTTTGATATAACTTGATCGAAAGAGTGTCCATTGTCATTACTATTTATCTATTTTCATTCTTCTCTAACTAAATTTTAATTCATTTTTCTAAAATTTCCTTCATTAAATAGTTAATTTTATTTTCTTAATACTAGTTAAAGTAATTATCTATTGACTCTTATATTTTTAATCAAATTCCTTTTTTATAATTGTAGGGATAAGTTAATTTTTAAAACAAATAATTTTTTAAAATGTTTATAAACTCCTAGACCTAATTACTACCACCATGTTAAATCATTCTCTCATTTGCAATTGCCTTTGTGAATGTAATGTGTTCTTAATACTTTGCTTATTCCAAACTATATTTAATTATAATTAGAAAATTAAAATATCAATTATGATTGATATTTTTTTCACCTAAATTGTATCAAGAGTCTAAATTTTTAAATGCAAGTGCGTCACAATTATGTAATTTCAATTTTGGTATCACCATTAGATTCAATTCACTAAGACATAAAAACACAGGAGAATGCATACTTGAAAAAATCATGAGAAGATATTTATTAAACCTCCAATCTATTTTAACAATAAGGAGAACAAATTTTAATCACATACATAATTTCATCTTATTTTTATTTTCCCGTATCATTTTTTTGGTGCATTTTTCATTGTCATTTTGTTATTAAGAAGTTGAGTCTAATGCATTTTATATATTAAAAAAGTCATGATGAAAAATTACTCACAAAGAAAAAACATATCGTAGTGACGTGAGTAATTTAGATAATTAAGAATCTATAAGAATTACAAAATATTTTTAATTAACTGATTTTTTTTAATTAATAATATTGAGGAGTTTGGATAGATATAAGAGTAGCAATAAATAACTAGTTTAATTAGGAATCAAAAATAACTATTTGATTCCGGTATTTAAAAAAAAAAGCTAAATCAAAATTGATTAGAAAGAAGCGACAATAGAAAAAAAAAATTAAGGCAATAAATTCACCCCTTCATCTAATAATTGGATTATACATATTACTATTGTCAACCCTATGATTCAACTTTGCCACAATTTACAATATTCACCATACAAGTTATAACAAATTTTGTTGTTTAGTGAAATTTATAATTTGTACTTTTTATAAAAACAAACATAATTTTTTTACTTATAAATAACAGTTAAAACTGTATACATTTTTTAAAATCATAATAATTTATGTTAAAATATTAAAAAATTATATAACTTTTTAACTGGCATGGTAAGCATGAAGCATCTATAAAAAAAAATCTGAAAAAAAAACATACTATTTATAAAATTAAAGGATTTAATTTTTATTTACTGTTAGTGTAAATTTTTTTTATATTTTTATTCAATTATGTATTATTAAATTATTAAAATAGTTAAAATTTTTAAATAATTATTATGATAGTTAATTTTTTTAATAATTTAATAATATATTATTAAATTTCCGTGCGTCTTCAACCGAAAGAAGAAAAAAAGGCATAGGTCAAAGGCGTCCGGTAAGTCGGTAACTAGCCAATAATTAAAGCAATATAATAGAAAATAAAAGCAATAGAAAAGACAAAAACTGTTGTCAATTTGCTGCTCGAAAGTCCTGGACGAGGACGTCGCGATTGGTGCGGAATCTAAATGAAATCACTGCTGATGAGATTATTGGCACCATATGTCTTTTTCTTTTATAATTGCTATTGTCATCAACTACGCTGATTGGTTTTCTAAAAAAAAAAAAAAAAACTCCGCTGATTGGTATATGAAAGTTTGGGGTAGAAATAAGTTAAGTTAGGTTAAATTTTACTTTAAATAAGTCTTATTTATTTTGAAAAATATTGTTTTTAACTTGATTTATTATCTATTATAGGCTTTTTTGTTGGGCCTAACTTGACCTATTTGTGAAAACATAAAAGTTTAGCCTGACTTAAAAATTTATTTAAAAATTTATATTTCATAAATACCTTCAAATAAATAAATATGTTTAAAATTTATAGGTTTTAAATATACTTAATATTTAATAAAATTATTATATTGTATATAAAATAAATAAATTATATTAATATATAACTAATAAATCATATATGTATTATAGAATTTTAATTATATATTATTTTAAGAAATAAATAGACTTTTTTAAAGATTTAGGTATGAGCCTATCTAATTAATAGACATTTTGAAAAGCTTAAGTTTGACTTATTTAATAAATAAGATAGACTTAAGTAGGTTGAAAATAAACTAGGTCGTAGACCCTTATTGAACTACTTAGCCTATTTCTACTTTTACCGAGAGTTGAATGCAATTGTCACCTGATCTTTTATTTATTAAAAATTAATAATGTTAAAAAATTAATTTCAATTTATCGTGGTCAATTATGTATTAATAAATAATTAAAAAAATTTAACTACTACAATAATTATTTAAGAATAATAATGTTATCCAATAAAAAAATGATAGAATTCAATCATAATTTTGTCAAAATTAAAAGGTAAATGTTGGATAAGTTAAAGTGACACTGAAAGGAACAACTTATTCATGTAAAAATTAATAACAATGTCAACTCATTTTATCAAAAATTATGGTTATTTAGTATTTTTTTAATTTAGGAAGTCTAAGTGTATTAACTATTTTAATAATGTGCTAAGTGCTAACACATCATTAGCTAATAGTGTAAAAAATTTTACACTAAAAATTAATTAAATTTAAACTTTTAAAAAAATTATAAACTTTATCAATAATGCAACGTTATCATTATTTTTATTTTTTTTAAGATCATGATATTTTCTCAAACCATTTAAGTGTGAAATTAATCCTCATTTAAACAAAAACTTGAGTCTGACCACTAAATGTTTTAGTGGCATTCCAAACTTTCCCTGCATTTATATGTTTTTATATATATGTGTGTGTTATACTATCTGCATCAATAAAAAATATATCTTTAACTTCAATAATTACTAATATGGTAATCAAAATCATATATGACGTTTGTGCATAATCAAATCTTTATTTTGTGTGTATATATATGTATATATATTTCTGTCACATTCTTCTTTCCGTATATATTATTTTAATATTGTGTTTGGCCAACAAAGCTGCCACTAGCTCCTTTTCCATGATTTGATTTTGAAGTAAGGTTCACGCACACATTAAAGTTTTTTTTTATATAAATTATTTCCTCTTTATATCTATCTTATAATTATTCATAGAATATTTTTTTATTAAGATATAATAGAATTGTATTGAGAAATAAATAATGACGTTATTAACTATCTATATATTATATTTACATATGTAAATGATGCTATTAAATATATGTTAAATTTTTAAAATAAAAAATAAATAATGAAGTTAAAAAAAATTAATTTTCAACATTCTTTTTATATATTTTTAACAAAATTTATTTAAAAATTATAAATTTAAATTTAAAATGACTAAAATAATAATTATATATTAACAAAATTAATTTAATTATAAAAAAATAATAAATATCAAATATAAAATAATTTGTATAATGCATAAGTAAAATAATTAGTTTATAAAATACTTTTTATTAATATTCATAATGAAGTATATTTTTAAAATTATTTATTTTTTATAATAAAAATAAAGTTTGACACAATAATAAAATTATTGTTGTTTGTTATTATAGTAGTTATTTTTTTATAAATTAATATATTTTATTATTAAAAAATAAGAGACTAATTTTATAAAATATAGTCAAAGAAGTAAATACCTTTATCAATTATATATTTTTCATACAATTCACTTTAAAAAGATTGAGTTTCTTATTCTCTAAGTAACGTGAGATGGTATAAAAGTAGTCAGATTTCAATCATGAAAGTAATCTCTTTGTTCACGGGATTAATCATTCAATTCAAATCACTTGATGGGTGCGTTACTGTTTTCAAATTTTAATTCCCAGTGCATGGGGAGACGTAATCAATGAAATCACCAAGCCCATTTAATCATTCAATTCAAATAAGTTGGTGGGTGCGTTTACTGTTTTCAAATTTTAATTCTCAGTGCATGGGGAGACGTAATCAATGAAATCACCAAGCCCATTTGTTTAACGGATAATTGTTAGTGGGTGATATGGGGCTTTCTGGCCTTCTAGGTAGTAGGTGCTTCTACGGCGGCTGGATACCGAAAGTAGTAGAGCGAGCTAAATCTTCTGGATACATTTTTTAGATTTACAGGGTGCAATGTAAGATTACATCGTTATACTTAATGGACCATTATTATTTTTGAATTTAACTATTACATTTATTTTTTTAAAAAAATATGAATAGTAAAAAATAATTGTGGCCCTGGCGTGACACACACACTAGATGGTACAATATAAAAGAAATGTTTTACTTTTTTTTTGTAATAAGAAATGTTTTACTTTGAATATACTTCATAATGTCTTAAACATATAATTTTTGGAAAATTATATTATTGGGTAAGATCCCTTCTTATCTTCCTCTCACGAAGGTTAATGGTTTC